>CAXIVR010000001.1:12005776-12350776 GCA_964035755.1 Teleogryllus oceanicus
TGATTGAGATTTTCTAAATTTAGGAACAGGATTTATTAACTTTTTCGTTACCAGGCCCGGAAAAAACGTTTTTTTCTTCCGAAAATTCACGGGTTTTCTCCGTAGTATAAAATAACTTTCGGAAAATTTCGTAAGTCGCGAAAGTAAAAATTGTATCTTCACAGTTGCAGTTGAAAGACGCCAAAAATGTTTGAAGTTTTCTAAAAAATTTTCCCAAAATCAGTTATTTCAACAACCATGAGATTTGCACCATTCTCCTAATTGCCCTTTACGCTATCTAAATATTAAATTTCATTAAAAAAAATGTGCCGTTTTCAAGAAAAAATGACGTAAAGAAAATAAAATTTGTTATATTTGTCACAGAATGATGCAAAAAGAATTGAAATTTTTGAAAATTTGCACCTCATATTATTTTAAATTTCTCTCCGTTAAAATTAACGAGATATGCAAGGTAAGAGTTAACTGATTGAAACGATTCTTAGAAATTATGTTCTAAAATTTCATTTTCTTAATTGTTGAATATTTTCAGAAAATAAATGAACAAATTGGTTACCTTCTTAGGCTAATTGATGAAGATTCTTTTGCGAATATCTTCTGGATGGAATTCTAGTGGAAAATCACTTTATCTTTACTAAATGTACAAAAACAACTGAATGTGATGTTAATTAGTACGTCGAGTTTTCAAACTACCTTCGAAATGCAGAGCATGCTAAGTTTAGAGCTGAAAAGTAGGTAAAAATTCCTAGGCGCTTGCTGCAAAGTCCCTGCAGTGCCTGAAAACGAGTTTCGTTCCAATAAAATAGCAATTCGTGATATACGGGATAGCAAATGAGTTACAACGCCGTCGCTTTGCAGAACGCAGACCCATCGACAGTTAGTCTCCAATACCTCCCTTTCCTATCACGCCATCACACGCATCCCTCACCTCTTTTCCTTACAGGCCCCATTCCTTACTTCTCTACATTCACCTTCCACCTGTTCTCCTATATGTCTTCGTTTTCCTCTCTGCACGTCATCTCCTGCTTCCAATGCTCTGGTGCGGGCGAACACCTGACAAACATTGGGCGCGTGTGTAGACTGCCAGCCTCTCCACCAAATTCCAGCCCTTCCCTAGTCTCCCAGCTCCGAGCCTACAGCCCCAGTCCTCCAGCCCTGCCACTCGCCGCCCCTCGCCCACCACCCCTAACCAAAGTCCTCTCGGGCGTCGGGACGTGAGACGACAGCATAAATGGACACAGCGCACAGTTTTCACGCTCGATTGGAAACGAGTTCGTGCGACAGCATGTCGACACCTCAACCTCTCCACCCCTACGTGCCACATCCCCAGTCCGCTTCCATCGCCCTGTCCGCGCAATTGTTCCCCGCCACTATCGGAATTCCCGATTCTCCCACTTCGCTCGTCACATTACCGCACGTACCCGGTGCCGTTTCCCAATTTTGCTGCGTCGTAGTCGCTTGTTCAGGCACCTACCTCTCAGGGTTTGAATCCCCATCGTGCTTCAAAGGTTGGCATGCAATGATTCCATCACATAACTTCCATACTTTCTTAAACTGCCGGTTCTACCTCATTGTAACGTCTTCAACATCGTGGATTCATATTTCCCTTAATATTCCTAGCAACGTATCCTTTCCCACTTGCTTGTCCCTCACGTTCCTCGCCGCATGAATTGAATTGAATGAATTTGCCTTATTTTACGGCGAGACTCAGGCCATGAGGCCTGCTCTTCCGATCTGACCACGCAAATTTCGTTACACTCCTTTCACCAATCCTGATGGTGTACTCGAGGCGACGAAACAGGCGATTTTGAATTTAGCTCAGAGGCATCATTTAGGCTGAGGATCTTTACATGCAGTAAAATGTACTAACATGGACAAGCCGGCTTTTCTTCCCCTCCGAAGGAAGGCGTACGAGGATTTTTCCCCAAAATCCACGGCTTCGATCGGTTTGAACCCGCAAACTTGGGTATAGCAGTCCGATACGCTAACCTACCATCGCCGCCGCCAAACACCATCGCCGCATGTTCCTGATTGTACATCCAACTCACGTTCTGCATTTACGATCACGTGGGAGCCTCACCTACCGCTCTCGCTCGCCTCCCTCGCTCCATCCGCACGCGCCCTTGCCGCGTTCCCCGCCCCTTTTGCGTTCGCTTGCGTACCGCACCCGCAGCGTTTCAGCCGGACTACTGCTGGCTGCGTGCGGCGTGGGCGAGCTCTGTGCGGGAATCGGGCCTTGCCACAAAGGGTCGACGGGCGGGCGGTGGGGAGCAGGCGCGAGGGCAGCGAGCGGCGGGCGCGTCCACACGACGTGCTAATACGGCCTCGGTCGCGTCGCGGCCGAAGTGTGACCGGCAAAGCGCCGGGATATCAGTGTTCATTAAAAATTCCCTTAGTCGCGAGGCAGTCTTTGTCCGGGCAAGAGGGAATGCGATAGTCCCTGCGGGAAGCGAGAGGGCTGGACGGGGCAGAGGAAGGAAGAGGAAAGGGCAGGGCGGGACGGTGAGGAGAAGCGGGAAGGCGCGAAGAACTGTGGCGGGAGTGGGCTTGTGGAAGCTCCGCGCAGGTTGGGTGGATGTGGCGGCCAATGTCGGGAGCAGTGGTGCGGGGAGCCGGGGAGCGGGATGGTGTCGGGACGGGACCCGGGAAAGCTGCGGCCGCGGTAAACCCGATTTGCGCGGCGGTGCGGAGCGGTGACGCGAGGAGGTGGCCCTGCGGCCGAGCGTCAAGCAGCGGGGAGGGCCAGGCACTTCCGTGGCGGGGCCGGGCGGGGGCGGGGAGGGCCCGGCACCGTGCGGCGGTGGATAACCGACGCCTCACCACGCGCGGCGCCCGCGGGCTCTTTCAACCATGTCGCAGGACAGATTAATTATGCAAGCGGTGCGACGCGAGCGGCGGCGGAGCCGATGGCGGCGGCGGCGGCGGCGGCGTCGACTCTGGCGGGCCGCGCGCCTACGGCGAGGGCGGAGATGTGATTGATTGAGGCGGCAGCGCCTCGAGTGTGAAATTTTGCTGCCGCCGCTCCCGCTTCCTCCGCTGCCGCTCCGCGCGACTTTTCGCCACGGCGCAAGACTTCGCCCGGCACCCGCCCCGTCCCGCCCCGCCTCGCCACGCTCGCCCCGCCACGCTGTGCCTCGTTCCTCGTTGGGAGATGACGACGGAACGCGTAGCGTCGCTACCCGTCCGCGGCAGCCGCTGAGACGCGTAGCCGCTCGGTGAGGACTCTGCAAGTCTTGTCGCGGGAAAAGGCTGCACGGGACGCAGCCGGTGGGCGGGGACCGTTGCGAAACGATGTGCCGTCGGTGAATAGATCGTGAATATGTCAGACGGAGTCCTACGAGATGCAATGCTAGTTCAGCTTTAAAGGACGCGCTATCCTCTAGTGGATTCTCGAGGAGATGTTAGATTTCAGACGACGGATGGAAAATGTCTCCCTCGGGTTGTAATTTAATTTGTAGTTTCCATAAATAAAACTACTTCTAGATTTTTAATGTAATGATGAAATTATAAAATTTGCATTAATTTGTCTTTATTTTCAATTCGTAGATTCAGATTGTAGGGCAAGTGTCAATGCCTATCTAGATCTACTTTCTTATTTTCTATAGTTTTAATATTTGTAATTTATTTTATATTTTTCCTAGCAGATATTATGTTCCAATGGTATTCACTTACAAGGAGGCATTAAGAAAGGAGAAATATTAATGAGAACGTGAAGTGTCTGAATAAGCTGCCAGGAAAATAACCGTGAAAGTAACGAACTATTGCCGCCCTCTTTTAGGAAGAAGACATCTTTAGGAAGAGACAATGCGTCAAGTCTTTTCTATTTTCGGAAATCAAAAGAAGGCATTGAAAATCTAACACCTCTGAAATATAAATTGTACTCACTAGAGTGAATATATTTCTAACAAAACGTTAACAATCACACACCATTGTGAGGAGGTGAATGATAGACTGCAGCGTAGTTGTCATCCAATATCTTTGTGTAGGTAAACAGTTACCTTTTTTATAATTTTCGTTATTAGAACGTTTCTAAGCCTCACGAAACAATTCAAAACCGTCGCCATGCCTAGTCGCCGTGGAAATTTCACGTTTTCATAGTCAAGCCTGCCCATCATCACGTTGAAATCTTATTTTAGTACCTGTCATATTAGAGAACAGAGTTTGCAATCGAGCAATAAAGTGAATGGTGAACTCGTTCTTTAAAAAAGTCGCGTTCCCGCACAGAGGACCAAATACGAAGAATGTTCAGAATATTATGCGCCTGTCATAAGAACTGAAAATATGTCAAACAAATATCCTATATTTCATTGTAGTGTATTGCTAAATACGTGTATTAATAGTTATTTAAAATATACAATTTTCAGGTTGATTTTGTGGTGATATTTTCTTTGAAGCGATAGTGAAACATTATTTAATATTATCTTTCCATTGCAATACCATACATTCATTCAATTAATTCAATTTTTGTTTCGCTACAGTGTTTCAAGTGGTATTATAATAAAACCATTTCATCAGAGTTATCATGCCTAACACGAATACAAACGCAATAAGAGATAATTACAAATGTTTATATCATCAATCAAATATTATAAATGTACATCGTATTTACAACATTAATACGTTTTTCTGATTTTAAAAGACGTTATACACTACGTCACTTCTGTCTGGTTTGTTTTGTGACAATATGCTCATTTCCAGCATTTCGTGGGAGTTCTGATTGCAGCACTCTCAGCACGCCATTGTCAAAAATGATGAAGTAATTACAATTATGAAATATATTCCTGGGAATATTTCCTGAGAGCTGGTGAATCAAAACAAATTTTACGTTTTGGGACGTTACAGCGCACGAAATATATTGCAAGCCACGAAATTACATTGGAAATGAACTCGGAATATGGAGTCATTTGAGACGGACGTCAAAGAGATCTTGCGTTTATTTTTAAATTGTTTATTTCGCAGAATAAAGCACACTCTTGATACTGTGGCGAGACATTTCAAATTTGTGACGGTCAGAACTTTAATGTCCTTGCGATGCTAAGATATTTGTAATTAACTGGTGCATATATGAGTAGCTTTCATTAAAGGTTGTCCCCATTTCCCTGTACAATTCAATATTTGAAATAATCTGTGCGATTCAACGCCCGTTTGTGGTACAATAAGAAGGTATATAAGAAATGATGATACCTTTCTTTTATCAGAACAAACTATATTTGAGGTTCTATTTGGAACTGATTCGCCTAGTTGCAATGCCAAGTAAATATTTGAATAGGTGACTCGTTGAAGTGAGAAATATATGTACTAAAACTTTTAATACTTGAGCTACATTATTTGATATTATTTCAAATTTAGATTACTAAAATCATCTGATTGTATCCTTGAGCAGATACGAGGGTGTCCACAACCCCAGCTTCTTCGTACGGAAAACTGTATTGTAACGATATTTGCACCTTCGTGTACCTTTCCAGAACAGTATTCTGATCTTGGATCCGCTTCATTTTTCCTGGAGACAAACGTCATTGTAATACAGAGACCAGATTTAAAGGCGTCACTTTTTTGATCTTTGTGACGTACCCTTATATAATTTGTTAAGAATAATGATTGGTTTCTGGCTTTTGAAGTTAAATAATAAAAATTAAATTAGTTTTACATAATTTACATAAATTAAGTAATTTTTTGTAAAAATCAATATATTTGAACGTATTATATGAATTTAATAAAATAAATTAATAATTAATTAAAATTTAATAAAATAAATCTCCATACTTTGAAAATTGAACATAAAATGTTTTTTCAGCTATCAGTTCTTGAAGTTAATTGTTATTTTGACACGTATGTTCTAACATTTTATATTTTAAACCAATATATTCTGCAACATGTAAATTAAATTTTGCTCCTGTTGACAGCTTGCGATGATTAAGCTTAAAATTTCCCAGGTGATTGCTTAAGGTTCAAGAGTGATTAGTAAAGAAAACTTCCGGGTGGACATTTAATTATGCACTAGTATATCATTCTTCAGAATAATGAAAACTGTTTAAAAGAATTGCTATTGAGTTTTCAATACTCGTGTAATTTATTATAATAATAATAAAATATTATTATTATTATTATTATTATTATTATTATTGATAATATTACATTTTTCTGAATGAACGTAACAGAAATGTATGTGAATAACTTAGTCACAAAACGTCCACTGTTTATTGTCTGTACTGTTTAGGTAAAATATATAAACAACTTTTCTACGAAACCAAACATATTTTTGCAGTAGACTCGTTCATGAAGGAAAAGCGTCTCTCACAAGTTCGTTTTGTTCCACCCTTCTTCTAGCCGCCAGTTTCCTTTCTCCGCAAAGTCCCCAGGGCGAACTTGAGCGCCTGGTCCAGATTCGGCCGTCGCCGTGGCCTCCCTCGATGTATTTTAGCAATCGATGTCCGCATCCCACCTTCGCCTCCCGACGTCAGCCTCCACGTCCTCTACGCCTTCCCTCCTTCTCCTCCTCCTCCTCCACCTCTCTCCTCGTGTGCTGTCCGCCGCCCTCTCCCGCCACGCACGTCGCCGTGTGTAATTGTGCGCAACCGAACACCTCCCAGAGCCCCGCCCACCACCGCCTCCTCTTCGCCGCAAACCTGCGCCGAAAAAATTAATGGAACTATTCAAATTCTATCCAGCCACTAAATGCGGCGAATAATTAAAGCGGACTGATTGCCGGCGGCCGACAAAGCGTGCGTGAGCGGTGGAACGCCTTGCACCCTTGTTCCCCGCCCACGCGCCCTCGCCCGTTTCCTCCCCACCCCGCCCTTTCCTCGACTGCCACACAGGCGCACGGCGAGTCTTCCTCGGAATGCCTGATAAGGTTTGCGTGCCTACACACACTGCCGTCCCGCTTTCAAACTCGCACACCAATCCTCAGAGGAAATATTTCATTTATTAACCGCGATAAGAATTGGAATGGTTCACCTGAACGTGAAACCCTTGCACAGTGATACGGAATATATCAATATAATTTTTTCTTCAATTTTTGATTAGCAGAAATTATACTAATATATTCAAAAATATTTTGGATACTTTAATCGACTAAGAAATTTCACGGATCAGCAATTAAATGAGAAATCGGAAAATTAAGAGTTAGTGATGGTAATCAGTTATTGAAAACGTCATTGAAGGTGAAGAGAAAAGAATTAGCTTGCACTTCATATGTCTTCACACTAAGAAAGTGGTGAAATAAAATCATAAAGGATATAAATGTAGATGGACAGGAAAAAATGGTGTCAGGTTCAGGCGATGGAAGAATGTTGTTTCGTACTATTAATTTTTCTTATAATTTTCATTATAATACTGCAAGCTCATGATAAGACAGTATAAAAGATTTCCTCATAAACATTGGAAAAGTTGTTTTTGCCTAATTGATAACTAGTCATAGAGAATATTAATGCATATCATGTATTGCGAGGCCTTGTATATGGTAAATGAAACAGTCTCAATGTCATTAAAGACAACGTATCTTTATTCGTAACAGGAAATATGTAAATTTTATTTTACTCGCTAAGGACTAGAGAAGTTATAAAAAACTGCGAAAAACCAAATTTTTTGGCAGAAAAACATTACAGAGCTCTCTAAGAAAAATGGATAAATTCGTTGTGCATTTGAAAAGATCCTCTAACACGTGATGTATCGGGTTCATGTTTTGTGGTGCATTGATACTGGAAAATCGAATGACTGAATGTTTGTCCGTCCGTCGTTCGTTCGTCTATCAGTCTACAAACAACCCTACGCTAAACCGTTCGGATTTCCCCAAAACTGATATTCTCAATTGATGTGGCTGAGGTCGGCCCTTTAAATTTGATACCCTATTTTAATTTCGGGGTACTTTGTAAACCCTTGGACTTTTTCCCAAATTTCCATAAAGTGTTTCATTAATTTAGTTAAAATTTGTTGTTAGATCTGTAAGGACATTTAAGAGAATAGTACAGGTCTCATGTTCGGAAATTTCCTCTTTCGAAAATTAAAAAATTCAATTTTTTGTTGTCTTCGAACAACTACAATTAGAAGATAAATTTTTCAAATGAAATCTGTTCTCAATTAAATTAATGAACGAAATAGGTCAGTAAAATTTTTTCGAAAATTGAGTATTTTCGTGTAATTTTGCGTGAAAGTAAAGGCGAGAAATAACGTTTTTTTTAGCTCTACTAATTAAAACACGCTGTCCCAAATGTGGCACTCCTTATGTTAACTCATTTTTTTTCCTTTGGTTTCATCGATGCCTTATTTGATTGGAGAAACATCCGTGCCCCGGGGATATGGTGTTCCTTTCCGGCAATTCATTTATAGGTGCGAGCTTTCCTTTACATGGTTTCATCATGACTTTAAAAGTAATATAAAGTTTTCCCAGAGGGTTCTCCCGACCCTCTCCTGCGCGCTCGTTCACGGCGCAGGGCAAAAAATTCGTGAAACGGAAAGTAGTTACCTGAGCGTATTCGGAGGAATGGCTTCTGGCATTCGTATGGCAGTGTGACGGGTTGCGATTACCGGATCCGTCCTCCAGCAGGAAGCTCAAACGTATTTAATTAACACAGGCAATCAGGCATCATACGTAAATCATGCGACCGCCGAAAAGTGTGCACAGGTAGTACCAGACGCGCAATGACTCCCCGCTGCGTACAAACAAACAGTTGCAGCACGAAAGGAAGCGCTTGTAAGTGAAGGCGCGCGTACATGAAAGAATAGGTTTTGGGTTTTTATATCGATTGGAAACTTTGTGCGGGGAACGTTCCCTAATGCTCTTACGATCGGGTCATGGGAGCCAATCAGGTGTTGTTGGACAGGAACATTAACCTTTTCGCTCATCAGGATCCAAAATGGGCTGGTGTCTATGAGGGCGAATATGCGTTCCCAATGGGACGCTGTCGCTAGAAAGACCCTAGGAAAAAATAAAACTAAGTGTATGAAAGTGTGCGCGGGAGATGTTGAATTATATAACTTACTCTTTTCAAATACCTTTTGTTCAAATGTTAAGTCCATTCACAAGTTCCGGTATATCAATTATTTCAAAAAAACATTAATGCTATTAAGTATCCTGTATTTGCAAAAATATAGTGGAGATTTTGCCCAAATTGCATCGAAGTATAAGAATTTTCCCGAGAACAAGTTATTTTGCTGCCGTACGCTACAGCCTGTACAGATCTTTCTATGTATTTTCTAGAGTTTTTCAGTGCCTTGGTACCAAGCAGTGATCTTTAATTACATTCCTTGCATTTCTTCATAAATGTGTGGTTGAACACAAATGAAAACATTCTTTCATTTAAACTAAACATTTATTACTCTTCTTAGCAGGTCACTTTTGTAAAACTAAAAATAAAACCATAAGTGAAGTTTGTAAGCTTTTATTATGGCGTTTCAGACATTGAAACAATTCTCAAAAGAATTGCTTTATTTATTTTCGATGAAACCTTTCATGGAACTCAGTTCAATATTTCATGATAGTTGCGTCCATATTTGAACTTTGGATTGGTGGGAATTTTAAAATTAATAGTCTGAAAATGTCAACCTGCCATTCAATATCAAACGTAAAAAATTTTCCCTTAAAGTTTTTAAAAAGGGGTTGTAGGATTTTTTTATGGATATTTTTAGACATGTAAAATAAAAGATTTGGAAGTTTGGTTTTCATATAGATCTTATTTAAAATCAATAGTAACCCACTTTTTCTTATTCCTCATTATTAATTTTCATTATAGTACCTTTTTTTTCTGGTTTCGATCTTTTTTGCCCAAATTAACCCCTTAAAAAAAGAGGGTGGGAAAAAATATATATTTTCAATCTTTTTTCCCTGATATTTTGGCATAAGGGGTGCAGTACAATTTGGTATCAGTGAAAAAAAGTTTGGGAATGATCCGGGTAAATCCCCTCTCAAAAAGGGGGCGTCCTGTGCAGCCAAATCTGGTTTTCCACAGCGGAAACCATGTGGACCCCTTTGAACCCGGGGGTGGGGCATCCTCTTATCTTTTGGTTTTTTTCCCCGGGTTCAGGCCCCTTCCCCCCTCAGTTTCCCCCTAGATTTTCTGGGGGAAGAAATTTCTAAAGGTCAGTGACGCTGCCCCCTTCCTGAGCGGGGGGTAACAGGAGGGAGGTGAGGGGGAAGAAAAGGGGAATTAGGGAGGGTACAGGGAAAAAATTGTTGGTCCCAGGGCACGAGACCCACTCCCCCCAAATTCCATGGACCCCTAGCCCAATGGACGCTGCCCCAGCCCAAGGGGCTGGGCCCGGGATGGGTCTTGACTTTTTTAATCGGTTCTTTCCATGAAAATTGTCTAATTTATTACCCCAATTTTTGTAGAAATTTTGTAGTTTAAAATTTAAATTGGTATTAAAATTTTGTTTTTACAAACTATTTTAAAATTTAATTTTTCCTAAAAAAACACTAGTATTCATAATCTTTTTGGAAACACAAATAAATACATTTAAATAAAATCCTATCGAAAAAAATTCATGTTACGTTTTTAAAAAACTTGTTTTTTGAATTTTACCCTTTATTAAAGAATAAACAAACATTTTTTCCCATTATGAAATTAATCCCATTTTTTATGAGCAGGTGCTCCAAAAAAGTGATTTCTTAATAAAGAAAAATCCTAGTTTAAAGGGTTATCTTTTGCAAAATTGTTGTTTTTGGATTTGTGGGGTGGTGCAATTTATGGGATTGGTAAAAAGAGGGGGAACCTTTAAAAATATTTAAAAATAATTGTCTTATTCTTTTATATTTTAAAAGTTTATTTTCTTTACACTCCCCAAAAAGATTATATCATCCCTTGGTGTATTTTTTGTTTTTATTTATTTGGAAATTTCAGGCAAAAATTCAAATCTGTTTAAAAAGAGCAACATTTTAAATTTTCAACATACATTCATTTTAATGAAGGTCAATAATTAATTTTTAATAAAAAAATTAATATAAACAGAAAATTTTTTAATTTTTTTAAATTTTCCCAAAATCTACACTGAGTTAAATTTTTTAAATATTTTGAAAAAACCCTAGTAAAAAAATAAATTTGAAATTAAAAGTAATGTAAGTTTCTTAAAACAGGCTTTGAAAAAAAAACTTTTGAATAAACTTTCAAAATTGGTTTTTTTAAAAACAATTCGGACAATTTTCAATTAAAATTTTTAAGGGGGGAAACACAGTGTTTCAATCATTTATCCCCAATTTATGTTAGGTTTTGTATGCCCCAAACATTTTTCGGGTTTTTATTTTCCGTTCAGAAGATCTCCCAAATTCAAACTCAGAGCCTTGGCCGTTATCGATTTAAGTAAAAACTGTTTTATTCCCAAAAACACCGCCCTTGTTTTGTTTAAATTGAAAAAATTTTTTCCTTTTTAAATATACATAAAATAATTTGTATTTAGCCCCAATCCGAAAAATCAGACCAAAAAACACTTTTGGGTTTTTTAGACCCTTTTTGGAAAACACAAAATTAATTGGGGATCAAGTTCTAAATCAAAACAAACTCAGTCTTTATTACCAAAAGGGAAATTTTATCCTTCTTTAAAAATAAAAAAAAACTGTGTGTTTAAAATATCTTTTTTCATTTTTCAATGTTTCCAAAAATTTAAATTTTGGAAAAGTCATTTAAAAATTTTTTTATTAATTAAAAGATTAAAAGGGGAAAAAACAGAAAATATTAATTTAAAATGAAAAAAATTATTAAAGGTGTTACAAAACATAAAATTATTAAAAAATTTAAATCACCCCTTCACAAAATTAGTTTTTCCATACTAAAAATTTTAAAGGGTTTGCGGGGGACAGTACCCATCCTCTAGTCAAAAAGCTTCCTTTTTGGCTTTTTCCCATTATTGTTTTTTGAACATCTTTGAATGAGTCTTCTTCTTTTCCCTGGGGATGGGGGTGGGTAACTGCACGAGATGCCCGTGCAGTGGCAGTCCCCGATCAAGGTAATTCCTTTTTCCTCAGGCTTAGAGCCACAGGAGACCGATGGGGTCTTATGACCCCTTGTAAGTTTAAAAGTGTTCTCCCCTCTTTTGCCTCAAAATGCAACGTTGGTTTAAAATCTTGGTAGTAAATTGTTTTAACCATAAATATGTCTTTCTGGCTTCCTCGGGAAACACTACCTAGTCAGGTTTCATTTCCATATCCCCGGGGCCCGGGGAAAGGAAAACGAAATTTAAATAGGGATTGTTGATATCTTGATTATTTGTTTGGATATATGTTGGGGGGTTTCGGGAAAAAGGGGAAAATGGACGGAAAATTTGGGGTTTTTCCTGATTCAAGGGGGCCAGGGTTTCCCCCTTCGGACATAGATGTGTTTAAATTGATGTCCTTGTATTCTCAAAAAACCCCAAACAAAAAAAATCACAGTTCGTTAAAACCCAAAAAAATAGTTAAAAGAGACTTTAAAAATTATACAAAAAAAACCCTTCCCAATTTAAAAAAATTTCCATATTTAATTCACTTTTTAATTTTCCAAAAAAACCCAAAGGTTTTTCCCCGACAAAAAAAGTATTAAAAAAGGCAAATTTTTTTTAATAAAAAATAAATTTTTCCTTATGGTCAAAAAATTGGGTTTTATTTATAACAATATTCATCTCCCCGAGTTTTTTTAAATGTGCAATGTATTTTCCCAAAATACATATTTTATTCCCCTTTCTCTTTTTCGTTGTTAAAAAAAATTTTATTAAACTTTTTCCCTGGGTGTTTTTTTCTTTTAATATTTATATTTTTTAAAGCTAAAGGTGAAAAAAAATTGGGCTAATATTGAGTTAAGCCCTTATTAAATTTTTACTTTATTTACATTTCTCAATGCCCACAGAAACAATGATATAAGAAAAATGGTATTTGGGGGTTTTAAAGGGAAAAGTTTTAAAATTAACCCCAAAAATTTCCCAAAAGACTCTGCGGGCCCCTTTTTATTTTAGATTTTGTGGAAAGGACCTGTGTACTTTGGTCCCAAAAAAAATTAAAAAAATTACAAACCAAAATAAAGTATTTTTTTTAAAAATTGATATTATACTAAAGTTCTTTTGTTTTAGACCCAATAAAGTTATTTCTGGAGGTATTTTTATATCATATTCTTTTTGAAACTTTCTAAAACAGATTTTTCTTTTATTTTCCCTTTTCTTCTTTACACTATCCCTTTAAACAAATACTTATTAAATGTAACCTTTGATTAAATTTTAGGTTTTCAACGTTTCAATTACTAATCTGTTTTAATTCTCATGAACTCTTACTCTTTTTTATATAATAATTCTAAAAAGAATTATAAAAATTTATAAAAATTTTTAAAAATTAAAATTGCTTTTCGGGGAAAAATTTTAAAAATTTTCCCTAAACATAATCTAAATTTCTATATATTTATCAATTCCTTTCTTCTTGGGGGTAGAAAATTACATGTGCAAAAAACGAATTGTCTGCAGAAAAACGCATTTCGGCCCTTTGACAAAAATGAAAAAATCCACCCAAATTTGAAAAAATCCCCAAATCTTTTGGGGCCCAAAAACCATAATTTTTGGGGGGTTGTGGAAAAAAGTTTACGGGAAATATCCGTCCTCCTGAACAACATAGACTAAACCTTCAAGGGTTTTCCACCAAAATTTTCTCCCAATCGATCTGGCTGATGTCCTTGGCAAAATTTTAAACCGATTTCAATTAGGGAAGGTACTTTTTAGAAACCCCAGGACACAAATGTTCAAACAAAAAGGGTCCATAATTTTTTTTTACATTTTATGGTTGGATGGGGAAATGCATTTAAGAAAAATTGCAGGTCTCATGTTGTTAAACTGATTTTTTTAATAAAGTATTCCCCAAATAAAATTAAAATTTGATTTTCCCCTTTTGGGGTTTTTCCATAAATAATTTTAAATAAGATCATTTAATTTTTTAGAACTTTTTTTTTCCCCATAAGTTTTCCCTGAAAATCAGGTGGGGAAAATACCTTTTTTAGATCACATTTTCTTTTAAAATGTCTACTTCAGACCGGGTCTTCTGAAAAATTGCAGGTTCCCTTTTTGTTTTTTAAAAATTTATGAAGTACCCCATGAGGGAAAATAAAAGTTTTTCTTTTTAAGAAAAGTTCCATTCTATTAAAATAATTTTATTATATTAATATATTTAATTTCCCCATATTTTTTTTATATTATATTATATATCCAAATTATTTAAAATTAAAAATTATTTTTAAAAAACAAAATATGGGGGATTTTTTCATTCATTTGGGTTTTTAATTAAATTTTCTAATTTGTGAAAAAAATCCCTTTTTGAATAGTTAACAAACCTTTAAAATTCAAGCTTATAAAAGTTGGGGTTAGTCAGGGTTTTTTCCTGTTATGGTGTGATTTCAGTATTGTCAAATTTTTTTTAATTTAATTTTGAAAGACTTTTTGGCCGTAAAAAAGGGGCCCGTTTTTTCATTGACATTTAAACCCAAATTTTGTGCCCATCTGACCGGGGTGGGGTCCCAATTTTTGGGAAATCATATATTTTGAAAAGGAAAAATTTTTTTTAAAACCCACAAGAATTTAAAATTTAAGGTCTTTCCTTAAAAATCTTTTAGTTTGTAATAAATATAAAATTTTCGGGAAATGACATTAGAAAAATGTCTTGAAAAACAACTACTTCATTATTTTTCATTAAAACAATTTTAATTTCTTTTAAAAAATCAATCAACTATTGCAGATAATTAAAAATATTATTGTATTTATCATTTAAATTTGATTTAAAATTTTCATTAATAACAGATAAATTTGTCCCGGAAAATTTTCTTAGTTTGTTTAAATTTGGGTTTTAAAAAACCAAACTTCCTTTTATACAAGTTTCCCGCATTTCCCGACTGGGGTTTCGACAGTTGCAATTATCTTAATGTGGAAAATCCCCGAAGTGGGGGGGCAAAATGGATTCCGGATGAACTTTTTGGAAGGGCCCCACAAAAAACATTCAATCAAATAACAACCCAAAAATCAACATAATGTTTTCGGCTGGTGATTACATTCTTATCAAATGTGATTTTAAAAACCCCGAAATAAAAGTTTTAAACATAAGAAAAATAAAATTTTTGATAAAAAATTTCCCGACCCCTTTAATTTCTGTAAAATTTCCTCTAAAGATAAACCCGGTTACACTTGTAGATGGGGGAAAGGACCCAAAATCGTCCCAAAATATGTATTTTTTTGATCTAGCCCTTTCACATCACAAGAGAAATTTTAAAAAATTTTTGCAAAAAGGGAAAAAACTTGTTTTGTAAACAAAAATGAAATTTTATTAAATTGTGTCTAGGTATCTTTTTTCAAAAAGTGAAACGGAAAATTTTGGGAAGGGGAAAACTCAAAATTTCAGTTCTCATTCAAATATTTATTATTTTTTAAAACTTGAAATAATATGAAAAGTCACCTAGTTGTATAATCACTAATTAAATTTAAAATTTAACAGTTTAGAATAATCAGAAACCTTAACAAGTCATTTGGGGTTTTTTATAAAATTTTGTAAAATAATTTTTTCTTTTTTTATTAATTGAAAGGGTATTCTTTTTAAAAGTTTAAAAATTCCTTGGGATTTTTCCCAACCCTTAAAAACCCTTTTTGTTTTTTGCCTTTGTGATAAATACTAACAGGGCATCCCAAAATTTTTTTAACAATTGATAATTTTAAAATTTTTTTTATTCTTCTTAAATTTTATAAGTCTTCATGGTGAACATTTCAAAATTATAACTCAAGGGAAAAAAATTTCATTTTACGGGGCATGTAAAAAAATCAATATTATTTTTTCATCTCCCCTTTTAAATAAAAAATTTTGTAAATATCTTTTTCGGGGGAAATGGAAAAAGTTTGGGATTCAATCAGTCCCAATTTTTAAAATAATAAAGGGAAATTTTTAAATTTATAGTTATATCAATGATTATTTAAAGCTTTGTAATGATCCAATTTCAAAACCCTTTTATTTAAATTTAATATAAAAAAACAAGGGGAAATTTAAATTTAATCTAAAATTAGGATAAAGTGTTCTTAAACCGTATTTAAAATTTTTTTAAAAATTTTAAATTATAAGGAGTTAGATAAATAAATATATTATCATATTTATTAAAAAAATCAGTTCCCTAATTTCATTTTTAAATTGCTTTGAAACAAATATATTTTTGAATATGTTTCCCAATTTCGTCTTAAATTTACCCTCCAAAAAAATGGAAATTTGAACAAATGTTTTTTATTCCTTTAACCCTTAAGGCCAATTACTGAAAATTCTCTCTGGCTAAATCTTTTCACCAGGGTTTTTAAAACAATTTTTGGGGGGTCAGGTTTTGCGATCCTTTTTTTTTCTGTTCGTTCTGTTTTTCCCAAGTCAAAAATTTAAAAATAAGAATTTTGTAAAAAACTTTATTTATTTATTTTATAAGATCTTTTTGAACTTTTTTAATTTTAAAAATGTAATTAGTTTAGTCCCTTTATTACAAAAATTTTTTACAAATTTAAATTTTTTTATATTTAGTTGTAGAATTTAACTAACCTCCTTGGAAATTGGGTATTTTAATTTGTTTTCCCTTTCCCCTTAAAGGTTTTTCACAACTCTGTCCCTTTTTTGGGAAAAGAAATATAGGGAATTTTACCGTTCGTTTGTGATATCCATGTGTTTTTTAAATGTTTGGGGGACTAAAAATAATTCCTTCGGACAGGAAACAAAAATCTTTGATTTACCAGTTATCAAACCCCTGAACTTAAAAAGCTTTTAAATTGGGTTCTTGGGTCTTTTTTCCCCCTTTTTTGTTTCCCCTTTTCATCATTGTAAGTCAAATATGGGAAGGGTTTTGGGCCTTTAAATAATGATATCAAAATGACTTTTCCAAGCATTCCCGGTTGTGACAATTACTCTTTTTCTTTTTAATAAATACTTATATTTTAAAAATAGATCATTTTTAAAAAAAAACTCCCTGAAATGAATGTGTGCAGAAGGTTCTCAGTACTGTTTTTTTTCACCTTTTGGGAAATCTGTAACACTTTAGATGGATTTTGAACTAGATAATTCGTTATCTCAGCCAAAAAAAAAACGACTTCTTTTTCTTTTTCGTAACCCTTTTAAATTTCTGGGATAATTATATTTTGTGTATTTTATCTGTATATTCGTGCGTACGTGTTGAAAAATGTAATGGGGGAAATCGTTTATGATTAAAAAGGGAAAACACTTTTTTGGGTCGAAAATGGTTTTTTCAAACCTCCTCCATCCGTCTGAAAACCCCTGGGCCCAAAACCCCGTACGGTCCCTTTTCCAAAATTGGGAAAAAACCCCTGTTTTTCCCCTTGTTGGCTTAAATTTTAAAAAACTTTTAAATTTTACGGTGCCTGGGCATTTTTCAAAATTTTTTTCAAAACCTTCCCAATTTTCTGGTAGAATGAATAAAAAACATTAAAAGGGTGCCGTTCCAATTTTCTTGGGTTTAAATCAAAATTTGAAAATTTTAAAATTTTTAAATTTTGGGGGGTCTTTCCCACAACTACAAAAGGGGAAAAAAAATTTTCTTTCAAATAAATTTTTGTCCATTTCGTTCTTTTAACAATTTTGTTTTTTGAAATGAAACTTTTTTTAAAGGCAAAGTATTTTCAATTTTTAAAAAATTTTTGGTACAATTCTTTCAAGGAAAACCATTTTCTTTTCTTACTATTAAAAAGTTTCAAAAAATTTTGCAAAACGTACCAAAATTTTTTCTTTCATTCAAACAAATTTTTTTCCTTTTGAAAAAATCAAAGTATCTCAAAAACACCTAATATATAAACATTGTTAAAATGACTGCAGGGTGACATCCTTTTAGTTCAAATTTCTTGTTTTAAGAACTGGAAAACTCAAGGGTTTAAATCCCTTCTATTTTGCTTTTTTTTTTTGACTATTGTAATTTTTAAATTTTTTTTCCTTTTTTAAGATTCATTTCAGTTTGTCGTTTGAGGTTTTTAAAAAAAAGATAAGGGAAAAAATTTAACATTTATATTGAAAACACCTTACAGAAAATAAAGGATTTTTTATAAAAGTAGAATGAACAAAAAATATTTACGTAATGGTGATTTTTTTAAGTCAAAAGGTTTCTTGATTTATTTTTTGCCGAATTATTTTTTGAATGGGCCTTTCAGAACTTTCCCTTGGCCCTTTCCTCTAATAATCTCTTTCCCGAAGGGGATAAGGGGTTGGGGGTCAGGCCGGGAGAAGCCCTTTGGGAAAAAATTTCATAGTACTAACTTTTTAAAATTTTAAAATAAATGCTTTTTATAGTCCCAAAAAGATTTTTTTCTTTCTTTTGTCTCCCTTTTTAATTTTAAAATTGAAGAAAATGCAAAACAATGGGTTTTAAAAAATTTTGCCTTAGTGGTTTCGTTCCGGGAAAAGCTTGTACGTCTTGTTTTATTTTTAAACAACTTGGCATTAATTTAAAAAGAAGAAAATTTCAAAAACCTGATATGGGTTTTTTGGGCAATTTTAAATAAAATTCCCAACGATGGAAGTTTTTAAAAATTCCTTTTTCTTTTTAAAATCCCTTAAAACTGGAAAGGAATTTTTATACTCGATTTAAGTCTTTCCGAAACATTAACCCCCATATTTTTCCCGTTCTTAGGGTTTTTGGTTTTTTCAGTGGTATTTTCCCTTTTTTCCTAATACAGGAAAATCCTTTTTAGTGCTTTTTTATATTTTCTCCTGTTCTTTGTCCCTTTTTTAGCAAAATTTTTTTCTTTTAAAAAATTAAAAATGCTTACACTTTCCCCCCAAAAAATGAAGAACTAGAGGTGCTAAAAATGGGACAGTTTTCTCATGAAATGTTTATTTCCTTTTGTGGACTAGTTTTAAAGGGTTTTTGCCCGCTCCCTAAATTCTTGGTTTTCTTTGCCAGCATCTATTACAATAAATTTTTTTCTCAACTTTTTAGTTCCCAAAAACTCTTTTCCCAATCTATTAGTTTTGAAAACCTCTAAAGTCATTAAAACTTCTATACAATTAAATAATCATACAAATCTATTTGCTCATTTAACCGATAATTTTTAAAAAAAATTTTTTAATTTTAAAAAAAATGAATGAAAAAAAAATCTTTTTTTTAAAGGATAGGCTGCATTTGGGATTACCCCAAAAAATTTAAGAAAAAATTTTGAAATTTTTTAAAAATTTTGTTTTTAAAATTTTGCAAATATTTTCCTATTGGAAAAACCTTCCGTTTAAAAAATTTCAAATTTAAAATCTAATTATAAACCTTTTTTTCATTTTAAAAAATCTCTATCTTTTGTTTTTGTGGTTTTATTTAAAACATATAAAAAATTCAAAAATTTATTTTTTTAAATTTAGGTGCTCTTAAATTTTGGAAAATTCTACCTTTTTTGGGGATTTTACTATAGGGAAACAGTTTTGAAATTTACAGAAAAAATTTGGGGAAATTTTAAAAAAATTTAAAATGTGGAAACCCACTAGTCCCCCAAAAATTTAAAAGAAAATTTTTTTAAAATCCCTTTGCCAGCTCAGGCGAAAAAGAAAGGGTTTTTTAATTTTGAAAAAAACTTTTGCATGTTTGACATAAGTTGTATCAGGACGACAGTTTTTCCAATTTTTTTGCCTGGATGAAAAAAGGGAAATTTTAAGGGACCGCGGGGTTGAGGTCTTTTTTTCTTAATTTATTTAATTTTTTTTTTGTTTTCGTCCCGGCCTGCAATGGTTTTCGCAGAAAATAGTTTTCCCAGATTTATTATTTTCTATACCCTATAACCTGTTTGGTTTCGAATGTAATTAAGTTTTTTAAAAGGCACCAGATAAATTTTAAAAAAAGTTAGTAGTAAATGAAAAATAATTCTTGGGTTTTTAAAAACCCTTATTTTATAAAAAATTTTGTTTAATTGGGTAAATATTTTTCTTTCCCCTTTATTTAAAATTTGAACTTTGTTTTATAAAACTGATTAATTAAAAAAGTCCCTTCAAATTTCTTTTTAATATTTATTTTAAGGGATACCCTTTTTCATTATTTAACTTTAATTTCAAATAAAGGGGGGGGTCCCCGCCCCTCTTCATCCCAAAAAAGTTTTCTCTCCCAAAGAAATAAAGTTTACTAAATAATAAAATAAAAAGGGATCTTTGTTTCTTTTTCATCAAACAACTCTTCCTTCTTGGTTGTCCTTTTTTCATTTTTTGGGACACCCAATAAATTTAAAAAGGGAAAAAAATGTTGGGGTTTGGGAAAAATCAAAAAACTAAAAAAATTGGGGAAATGTTTAAAACCCCCAAAAAACATTTTGAAATTTTTTTAATTTTCCCCTTTTAATCAATTTTCACTTGAAAAATAGGTAGAAATATTTTTTTTATAAAATTTTAAACCAAATTTAAAAAAATAAAAAAATTTTAAAATAAATAATTCAAAGTCAAAACACATGGGTTTTGGAAATTTAATTATGATCTAGAACAGAAAAAGGGTTTTCAGTGGAAAGAATTTTAAATATCAGGTTATTATTAAAAAAGGGGAATTAGATTGACTTTTTTAAAAAAAAAGCTATGGTAATTTTGTGAACTTAAAATTTTTTAAAACAAAATTTCGAAAACTGAGACAATATACAAAACAAAGGTTTAGGGTGTGTTACATGAAACAAATTGGGAAATTAAAATGATGCAAAAAACTCTCAATTTCTGCTAAGAAAAGGGAATTTTTTGGAAAAATTTTGCAACTTTTTTGATAGAATACTAAACAAGTTAGACAGATAATAATTGAGAGGGAAATGATTGTGCCGTCAAACAACCCCCCATTGGTACTGCCCGAATACTCTGACGAATATCAAAAAATATTTGGTGATCCTTTCGAAAAAAGAAAAAGGGAAGGGGAGAAAACTTTAAAATTTAAAAATCGATTTGACAATGAAGGGGAGAAGAATGAGGAAAATGCCCGACGGGAAAAAAAAACATTAGTGTAAATTTCGAAAAACAGTCATTAGAAATGAAAAAACTCCAGAATTAAAAATTAAATTTCAAAAACCCCAAGTGGAAGTCGGATGAAAAGCCTTTTATTCTGGCACATTGGGGAAAACAAAAATCTGTTTGGGTCTTGCCCGGGAATTAAAAAAAGCAAAATGGGTTTTTGTTTAAAAATTAAATGGAAAAATTTTATTATTTTAAGTTTAAATCCTTTAATAAAAATATCGAATTACTCTTTTGGATTTTATAATTTTATCCTTTTTCCCTTTTTCAGCATGATCCTTTTCATTGAGAACAATTTTTCCGAATTGGGGTCGAAAAGTAAATATTGTATTTATTAAAAAAAATGGTTAATTATTTTTCGAAAAAATTTACAGGAATTTAAATAAAGAAAATTATCAAATGGGAAATTTACATTTTTTTATATTCACCCAAAAGAAATGTCAATTCCAATTAAAAAATTTTCCGTCACCAATAACAATTGGTCTCTTTTAATAAATCTTTCCTTTGTTGCGGTATAATTCACCAAAAAGTTTCAAAGGGGTTTCGACAGTCAGAAACTTGCCCAAAAGTAATTGGGGCTTCTGATTAAATATTCCAAAGGGAAGGTTTTAAAACTCAGACATTTCATCATTTCTCTTATGGGGTTTAAATTTTTTCTGGGGGGTTTTTAAAAATCAAAAAAAACCCTTTTAGATCTAAAACTTAAATAAAAAGGGGCAAATTTACCCCAAATTTGGGTTTCAGACTAACGAAATTTGGCTCCTTCTTTGACCCCCATTAAAATGGTCCTTTAGTTTTCAAATGCCAATAATTTAAATTTAAAATTTTTCGTTTGTTGTTTCTTTGAAAATCGTCTAAATAAGATATACTATATGAACTGGAAAAATATGAATCAATGGATTTACATTTAAACTTACATTTATAATATAGTAAATTCTTTCAACAATAATAAATATTATAAATAGTTTTAAAATTTAACTTTAAATTTTTTTTTATAGTACTTTAAAATTTCTTTTAAATATTTATAACCTAAATTTTCCCAAAAAAAAAATTAATTCTTATTTTTTTTAAAATTTTTGCAATTCATTAAAAATTATAAAAATCAGTGCAATATTACTGAGATCGTTAGTGAAAACTATCAATAAAATTTGGGAATTTTATTTTAAATGTAAAAATGTATGAAAAAAGAAAATTTTTTTTTGCAACAATATTTTACAGAAGAGGATCCCCATTCATTTCCAAGATTATCGGCCGAAATTTTAAAATTTGGAAAATTTTGAAAAAATTATTAAAAATTTCAATTTTAAATAATTTTGACAGGAGAATTTTAGTGATTCTTAATGGATTGAAAAAAAGTGTTTCATGGTTCTTATCTAGAAAGTGGGTGTAACATTCCGATGACGTTAAAAACTTTTTATTGTTTCTCTTCTCAAAAAAAAAATTATCTTTTTTAAAAAATACCTTTAAAAAATATAAATATATTTTTCATTTTAAATCCTTCATAAATTATGTAAAATTTTTGATATGATTTTTTTTGTGTGTGTGTGTATTTTCCCCCAAGTTTCACACCCAAAAGACAAAAACTGGGGGTTTTTTAAAACCCCAAAAATTAAAAATTTAAATGTTTATAAAAGTCATATTCAGTTTTTGTTCTCAAAAAATCCTCAAAAAGGGATCATATGATTTTTTAAAATTTGGGGAAGAACTCCATGTTGGAATCCCCCTAACTTAGATCAAAGTGATTTTAATCCCCAAAAAAAAGATCAAAATCATTCCCTTTTTACAGCTGCATTTCCCAAACCTTGTCTATTGAAAACTTTCATTGTGACTAAATGAAAAAATCATAAGTTTTTTTAATTTTTATCAAAAAAATTACAATTATCGTAATAATTTTTTTTAATTGGGGCATCGGGAAAATTTATGATAAATATTTTACAACCGGTTATCTCGGGACGTTTTGTAAACCTCTAAAACTTTTTTCTTTTAAATTATTAATTTTCTAATAAAATAACTAATTAGACAATTACGTAAAATTTTTCATTTTTTATTAAATATTACAATAATAAACAAAATGGGCATGGAGCTTTAGTGTTTAAAGTTTATTTTGCAAATCCCTTTTTTAACAGTTTAAAAAATGTTTTTAAAATTTTTACCTTTTTTTGTTTTAAATTTTAAAAACAAAAAATTTTTAAAACTTTTGGTTGATTTAAAATTTTTTATTTCAAATTTATAAAAATTCCCTCATCACCCCATTTGTAATTTTTGATGTGGTCCCCCCCTGAAATGATAAAGGGGGTTGGTCGCTCATCCCCCCAGACAGGGCAGGGTCAGGAAAATTGGGGAAAAAAATCAGGACATCCCCTTTTTTAAAAAGAGGGAAAAAGTACAAAATGTTAAAAAAAGAAGAAAATCAATAGAAAAGTGAAAAGAATGGGAAAAATGTCAGAAAGAAAAAGTAAAGGGAAAAAGGAAATAAAATTGGTGGGAAAGGAAAAAGGAAAAAGGAAAGGGATAAAAATAAGGATTTGAAAAACAAATGAGGGGGCCCTTTGAGACAAAAGGGAGATAAAAAGGAAGGAAGAAAGGAGGATGGAAATTTGGGGAAAACAATGCAAAGGGGAAAGGGTTTAGTCGGGCTGGGGCTGTTGGGCCCGGCTATGTCCCCGCGGCCCCCGTTCACGGGCACGGTTGGCCCCCCTTGCCCCCTCCGCCCACCCCCGCGCCCCTTCCTTTCCCCCCCCCTGGCTGCCGGGTGAAGCTATACTTTTACGCATCATGTGATACATTTTCGGAAAAAGGGAGGGAATTTAAAAATTTTTTTGCCGAAAAACGGGGTTCCCCCGCCTCTCCCCTGCTGCAACCGCCCCCGTTCTCCCGGGAGTCAGGAGGGGGGCGGAGTGGGGAAAAGGGGCAGGGGGGGGAAAATCCGCAGGGGAGGGAGGCGGGGGGGGGGTTGCGGGGGTGTGGGCGGGGGGTGTGAAGTTTTTGGGGTGCCTTCCCCCCCTGCCAGCAATGGGCGGGAAATGACCGGGGGCCGGGGGGGCGTGAACGGGGGGGGCGAGGACGAGGGGGGGTGGGGCGGGGGCAGTGCAGGGGAGGGGGGGTGCAGGACAGGGTGGGTCAGGGCGGGGCGAGACGGGGGAGAACGGGACGGGGGTGGGGCGCTGCACAAGATCTCTCCTGCGGTGCCTGCGACTCGACAGGTGTTCGGGCTCAGCAGCGCGGCAGGTGGCCGGAGCAGAGGCCGTAAGCGGAGATGACCGCAGGGACATCCATGGCGGTCGTGAGTACATGAAGTCGTGTGAAGGCCTTGAATTGGTATTAAGTAATGAAATGCTATAGTTTTCATTCAACATCGAAAATTAAATATTGTAAAGGAGAAATGGGAAAATTTGTTTTTTTTTCTCGTCGGGGGCATTTCAGAAGGTAATTCCTTGCCAGAGACCTTTCAAGACCCCCTGTGCACGATCAGGTCGTTTGGACGTTGCCAGATTGTGCGACTTCTACTGGTTCGGCTCCTGTGTTGTAATTGTTGAAAAAATCTCGGCCAAAGGACGTAGGTAGTACAGATTAGTTCAGAATTGGCAACCAATATTTATTGTTTTGTACATGAGCGCGGTGGTGGAACGGAGCAGTTCTCCCCCCCCCCTCTCTCTCTCTCTCTCTCTCTCACCCTCGCCCCATTCTTCGATATCTCTAATTGTCTTGTACAGGTAATACTTAGTTGGAATGGTGGTGTAGTACCCCCTTAACTACCTCCATTGGTAAAAAGTATACTACAAGGGAGAAAGCAGGCGTCTAATCCCATCATTTTGCTGAGACATTCACTCCTAACATTTCCTCTCCCCACGCAGATCATTCCCAAATTCAAAATTTCGCACAACTTCCCCTATTACAATATACCCCAAAAATTAAATATATATACTCAAGAAATTACAAACATCATTAGAACTCTCCCAAATAAAAAAGCACCCGGTCATGACATTTATAGTATCATTTTAAAAAACTTACCCAAAAGCCTTTTTCCTTATATCATCAACATACTCAATTTATCCCTAAAAATAGGATATTATTTCTTAACTTGAAAGCATTCCTTATTCCTTCCCAATCCCTAAACCGAATAAGAACCACAGCAAACCAGGTAACTATACGCCGATACGTATCCTTGCAAGATTAAATAATTATCTTGACAAAATAAATCTCATACCTCCCTATGTGTTTGGCTTCACCAAAAAAGGATCCAGAGCGTATCAGCTTCTACGCATCACCGATTACCTTTATACATCATTAAAACCACATTACCCAGTATTAATTGATATTATCAAAGCCTTCGATCGAGTCTGGCACGATAGGATAATATATAAACTAGTATCCAATTGGAACCCCATTATACCTCCATAAAATCATTAAATGCTCCCTCACAGACAGACATTTCGCAGACGTAATAGAAAATCACCTCACCCTGTCCCCATACGCGGAGGGTTTCCATAAGGATCCCCCTCCCCTATTACTATTGAACCTCTACACAGTGCACACTCCTACCTCCAGATTAATTAAAATAGCACAACTCGCAGATGACACTGCAGTCTATATGTCTCATCCGTCATGAAACTTCCTAGCAAATGAAATAAAAATACATCTTCACGCATTAGAAAGTTGTTCCACAAAATGGAAGATTAAAATCACTTCTACTAAATCAGCCGGTAAAATATTCACGTTCATACCATATTCCCCTCCCATCCCATTAAGAATAAATATCAGTAATATTCCGTGTACTGGCAGTTAAATACTTAGGACTCCATCTTGACACCACCATCAACTGGAAAATTCACATAGACCACAAAGTTCTGCAAGCCAAAATCCAAATTCTTCAACTGAAACCGCTCACAAATCAAATGACTAATCTGTTTTTAAATTATTCCATTATCATATAGAAATTCATCATCATATACTTGCTCCTACATGCATGACAACCTGGACAAATACTGCTCAATATAACTTAATTAATAAATATAACTAAATAATAAATTGCAAGTCATCCAAACTCAATTCGTAAGATTCATCACCCAATCCCCATGGTTCATCTCCAACAAGGAACTACACATCGAATTAAACATCAAATTAATCACTTACCATATTGGCTATCTCACCAATAACTTTTACTCAAACCTGCACTTGATACTTCAAAACAGAAATCACAAACTGGGTAAATATTGAGAACGCCAAACTGCAATAAAAATAGATATCCTTTACAAGCATTCTTGAGCATATTCAGCAATATAGAGTAAACTAATTGAGGTGATCTGTGAGTCGCCTCGTCAAATTTAGTTTAGTATTAATTGTAAATTAACTTATCTTAAGTTCGATTGTAAGCCGAAAAATACAAATGTAAAGTTAAACATCAATTAAACTTTATTAATTCATCCAGAATGTAAAAGAACTGATCATGAAGAAATTGATATGTCGAGGAATCTGCTGGGATTCTCCTCTAGTTCTACCTGCCGTAGTAGCCATGCAGAAAGCAATGACTTGTATCATGAACTATTCACACGGCACCAACATATTTGGAGGATCCTGAAAGCTGAGATCAGCCTACGGCAAGTTCCGCTGCAACAAAACACAAACGAGGAGAAACAACCACACCGGTGTTCGAACCAACAGCGTTTGGTGGTGTGGGACGTACGGGCTCTAACTACCTCAGTCATATGGCGAGACTACAGTAAAAAACGAAAGTAGATCCTGTGAGCATTCAATTGTTTTGGTACGGAAAATAGCATGATACTAGGAAGCCATCCCTAGAGCCACTATGGGTTACAGCATTTCATGGACGGTACTGTGTATGGGTAAACATTCTAACATTGATAACCTTTGTTATCAAACAAGCGTCGGCCTATGAGATAACATTGAACAGAATATCAAATATTCAGTTTAGTAATTTCAAGATTTCGCTCATTTCTCACAACCGTATGGAGTAGTGGGATCCAGAAGAGTAAAACTCCCAAGCATGTAATAGTATTTATTTATTTATTTATTTATTTACTTATATATATATATATATATATATATATATATATATATATATATATATATATATATAGTCAAAAACAGTTAAAAACTGTATGTAACGTATGGGGGAGAAAATCATCTGCGCACGCTTTCTTTAATTTCAGAATCCCTTCCCAACAATTTAACTATTAATAGTTGAAAGGTGAAAAAATAATAGTAATAATAATAAAAATAATATAATAATAATAATATATAATATAATAATAATAATAATATAATAATAATAATAATAATATAATAACATTTCAAAAACGATATTTTCGTTGCCGAATTATAGAAAACTTATTTTTAACGGTAAAGGAACGAACAGATTTGATTTTTCTGTATTGTTAACAAAATAGAAACTCACCCTAAGCTCTACTACCATTACAAGCAAAAGGAAAGTTCAACAAAACGTGCGCGTAGTGAAGCTACATTTACGTCCAGAAGCAAATCAAGGGGCCATCTCAGCATTTGCTCAATGGATCAGTGAAACTGGAAAAAATCGAGATGGGGGTCATTGACCAGGAAGCTGAATTACATTATTTGTTACAGGCATATTGAATTTTTTAAATTATACAATGCAAATGTAAACTAATTCATTATACTATATGTTGGTTTTGTTAAAGTAAACATTATTTTTCTTTTTTGACGATCAGTATAGTCTCTAACTGTATAGAAACAGTTTTGCAGCAGAAAAGATTTTACTTTTACTTAAATTTGTGTACCGATTTTAATTGTTTGATTTCATCTGGCAATGCGTTGTAAAGTAACGTACATGTATTGTATGTGGATTTCTTGTAGTGAGCTTTTGATACTGACACTTGATGAACATGATTTCTACGTCGAAATATCAGTATTACATAAAAATAAGTTCCCACCGTTTCGTAAGTCAGTTTTGACAAATACTACAGACTCATAAATAAATAGCAAGGCAATGGTAAGATTCCGAACTCGATGAAAGAGGCTTGTACGTATCACGTGGATGGGAGTTTTCATTATTCGGATAATTTTCTTTTGCAATCTAAATGTCTGGGCACTAAAGGATGAGCTTCCCTAGAATATTATGCCATATCTCAGGCAGGAATGTACATTTGCAAAATACACGCAACGAGCTGCATGTAGGCTGACGAATTAGAAAGAATTCTAAATGCATAACATAAATGAGCTTAATTTAGTGTTTAATTCTGTTATACGTACGTACATTGCATTTGAGGTTTGATTGAATTGAGAGACCTAGAAATTTTGTTACCTTAACATCAGCTAATTGCATATTGTTCATTTTCAATGGAGCATACGATTGCCGATGTGAAACGCAAAATTGCATTGAGACAGTTTTTCCTTCGTTAACTTAATTTGTTCATTAATTTGTTATTACAAAACCAATTTGAAACTTCTGAAATTGTACTATTTATTGTTTCTTTTTTGCAAAGAACATTCGTGTCATCGGAAAACCGAACTGTTCTTCCATTTTTAATAGATGAGGACATATCATTTACGTACAACAGAAAGAGGATAGGACCAAAGATCGAACCTTGTGGGACCCCATGTTCAATTGGCAACGTATTGGAAAGATAAGTAAATAATATCCTTTCGTGCCAATACGGTATTTCTACTCTTTGAGATCGATGTTGAAGAAACGAGATTATCCGATCTAAGGCAATACCACGAATTCCATTAGAAGGTAATTTTGAGAGCAAGATGTGATGGTTAGTACGTTCCAAAAGCTCTGTAGCCGGCATAAAGAAACAAAACTCGTATCTCTAACGAGCCACGAAAACGTGATTAAAGGCCTAGGATGCATCATTACTGAGTTATGGACGATGGTGAGTTCAGTAGCGCAACTTGCGTGACGACTTGCCTGAGCGCTTGCTGTTTCTCACAACTTCCAATACTTCGTCTTAAATTTGATGCAGACCGCAAGGGGTAATTCTATTTCCAACAATTGCACTTAACAACAAAGTAGCTTTTCTGTGAGTTACTGTAAAAAATTGACAAGATTACTTTACTCTAGGGTGCGAACATATTTTCATGCAGCATATTTGTAATTACAAGTGACGTCGTACGAAAAGTATTCATCAGATTTCAGTATCAACGCTTACTGCAAGAAATCCACATATGACTTGAAGCTTATGTGTTGCTTTACAAAGCAATGTCAAAAGATATTGAAAAAATTATAATTCACAACCACGTACACTGTTTCTGATGCATCACTATTTCTATACAATTGAAGATTGTATGGGCCATCAGAAAAAAATATTAACAATGTTTAATTCATAATTTAATATTTGTTCTTTATAATTCAGGCAAAGACTCTAAAATGTTCTACAAATCATTGATATATACGCCTGTAACACTAACGTTCTTCAGCTTCTGGGTCAATAACCTCAAACTCGATCAGGATTTTTGTTTAATTTCCCTCATCTACTGAACAGATGATGATCTGGTCCCTTGGTTCGTTTCTGAACATAAATGTAACGTCATTGTGAGCAAGTTTGTTGAACACCAGTTTGCTTTTGCCAGTTGAGGTGGGAGTAGAGTGAAGGAGGTTCGTTCGTATTTTATTAGCAATACTATAAAATAAAATCTGTAGTTCGTATTACCGATGCAAGTAAGTTTTCTGTAATTCGGTAGCCAAAATTTCTAGTTTTCAAATGTTTCCTACCTCGCTTTGTTGAAACTTCTAAACAGAGAAGGAAGTGGGTCGGGGAAGAATTCTGGAGCTCAATGAAACGTTCCCATATTGTATTTCTCCCAGTCACATACAGTTTTCAGTAATTTTTGTCGAAAATAAATCAAATCAAACAGTTGCCGTCTATTTTACGAAGAGTGATAGGATGAATGTTTGAAAATTGGGTGATGTTCAGTGGAGGAATTGTTTAGCTAAGTTATGGAAAGGTTGGTTAGTTGTTTAGTGATTCCGAGCGCGTCAACAGTTTTGGTCATTAGTCCCGTTGGTGTTGTGCATGTTTTTTCCTCGGGAGATTGCGATGATCTTCCCTCGCTGGATGACGAGATCCAGCGCCGACCTACCGTCGGCTAGCGGGGTTTCCCCCTAACAAGGACTCTCCCACCAAAGAGTCATCGCCCCTGTCGGGAAAAGCTCGACGCTCCCAACCGCTTTCCCGGAATGTGTGGTAGTGTAGTAGGGAAGAGGATGGGACAAGGAAGAGGAAGGACATATCGCGCGCGGTCCGAGGCTCGTTTGTTAGGTAACTCCGATGCAAACGTCTATCAGAACTACGTGAAACACCATTCTTTCTACTTACGGGTCGCGAATTCAAATCTAGGTATCGTATCTTGTGGTTGAAAGTTATTGCTCTTACAGCTACGGATTAGTTTGCCTCCGATGAGCAAATCTTGAATCTGTGACAATATTATTCGAGCTATGGTCATATGAAGGAATACTGGTCGAAAAAAGTGACAGCAATGAGAACAAAATTCTGTGAAAACGAGCAATACACCCGCTTTGTTTATTACGAATTACAAATACATCAAACGGAATTTGAATCATAGAGCTCGCCATATACCGAGCTATAAAACGTTTAAGTGTATTGAACTATTAAAAACGCAAGAAGAGTTCTCGTAGGAAAAATGATAATAGTTTTGTAGAAGTAAAAAAATCTAGTCTTAGCTGATTCAACAGCAATGAAATTGCAGTCTATAAGAACGTGAAAATTGCCTAACTGCATCATCCACTGGTCAATCTTCAAACCGGAGCTGCGGGAAAGTACGCCGAGCACCTGTTAGCGGGTACCGGAATTAGAAACCCAATATGCGAGGATGTGTATTCAGCAGGTCAGGCACTACGCGACGGGTCACCTCCGATGACGAGCGAGCATTGTGAAGCGTGTGGCATCGTCCTTCAAGCGAAAGCCACGCGTCGTAAACAATTCAGCCCCGCCTGCAAAATCTCGACCACCTCCGTCGCGCACGAGGCAAGCCGCCCGGCCTCGCAGGGCACCCCCGCAGTCGCGCCGCCTCACGTCTTTTTCTCCTCACTGGATATTGACGTCATTGCATCATTTATGGTCGTTGGGTCGGCGCGAGAGTACATCGTAACGGATTATAAAGACGCGTCCTTGTGTATTTTAGAGGTGAATGCGCAGCGATCTAGAGCGTAAATGCCGGCGTTAACTCGCGTCCTCCATGCGGAGGTGGCCTCGCCCGAGACCCTCCACAGGCCGACTGACAGCCCGGAGGCCGTAAAAATATTGGCAGATAATTCTAATCAAGCTGTGAGAAGCCTAAAGCAGAATTTAAAAAGAAAATAAACATGAAATAGTAATTAGTAGTTAATAATACAAGTATAATACAAATCCAGATTGTTTGATAGAAAATCTGGCAAACATTTTCGTATGAAGTCACTATTCCCCGCCTCGCGCCACTTCAGCTTTTGCCTGTACACCCATTTCTGGAATTGGAGGAGAAATGAACGGAGTCAGGGGAGGCGGTCCGTGCTGACAGCAGTATCGCCGAGCTTCCCAGCTGGGCAAGTAGCTCGTACGGACGCAGTTTGACTTGCTTGATGTCAACTCAGTCAATGACATCTCGGACTATTTGTTTCACAATTTTCTTTGTCTATTCTCATTTTTATGTGACACTCGAAGAAGCGTGCGTAAGAGGCCGCGAATTCGTGTTGTTGATTATCACAACGCTTAACGTTTGAATTTATTGATGTTTTTGATAAATAGTGATTGACGATTTTGGAAAATTAATAAATACATATAATTAATAATATAAATTCATTTAAATTGGAGATTATTCCTTTTCTAGCTCTGTAAATAAAAATATCGACTTTCTTGCATCAGTATTTGTAGTTAATGAGAAGTCGTGCGTCGTTATATGTCAAATAAAGGCTGACGTATCTTCGCAACATATTAATGTATTAAAATATATTATATGGACTGGAAATACTACAAATATTTCCAAACTGTATTCCAAATGCTGTTTTCTAGCGAATAATCAGAAGTTCTTATTTACAGCGAGAACTCAAATTATAATAAATCCTTGTGGTAAATTGCATCACATTTTGATGAAAAAAAGCACATCAAAAACAGTATTCATATTTTCAGCTTCCTTAGATCCATTCCAATTTGGAAATACCGGATTGTCATATCTGCGAGATCTAATGGCAAACCATTGCGTTAGAAGTAGACTCTCTGGTACGCGGAGCGCCGAGAGCTTAGAGTGCTTCAATGCAGCTTCGCGAGAGAAGTTAACGTCTTCCGTTGCCCGTACGGCCACACCTTTAATACACATTTCCAACCACACCACCATTATGCATGCATACACGTGTTGCATGGGATGCCGTCCCTACTAACATGCCCTGCCAAGAATTAATTTTACATTACGGATGGAGCTATAAATCTTTGTCCGGGAACGACCCACCTCGGTGGGAGAGTGTCAGAGGAGAACGGAGCACTATTCCACATGGCTGTAGGATGTTCAGTGAGGATGGGGCACGATGTCATTATTCATGCCCACAGACTTCCAATCACCTCACTCGCCAATGCCTGATAGAATGGTCGTAACAGCTAACGTTAACTCTGCAGCATTTTCGAGAGACGTTACTGGTACTTCGAAGTTATTTCTGAAGGGAATTCTGACTGCGATAACAGTACACACTAAGATTAATGTATTTCTGCAAGGTAACTTGTTTTGCGAAGTGCATCCTTGTGACTTCCATATTCTATGCTTCTTTTTTCCATAGTAGGACAAAATTTCCTTACATTTAAAAACATTTTCCAAGTTCATAAGAAAGTGCTGGAACTCCATTTGAGTGTCGTGAAAAATGGAAAGACTTGCTTAAAAATCTTAGAACATATTGAAATAGACACTGTATGTTGGTTAAAATATATTTTTTATATATTTATGATATATTTTTGATATATTTGGCATTATTTTAATAGTGGTACTACTGCACTTTTTTGAGAAATTGAATTAACTCCATTTTCAGGTCCGCGCAAGTGTTATACATTTATTTTGAAAATGGTAGAATTTAAAGTTCTATCTGTGGACGACATAGCGCATCACAATAAAAGTGAATCACAGGAGATTGCAATCTATTTATTTTGATAGTAGTTCAACTCCAGTGGTATGGCAACGTGGTTTTCTATAAGTCTCGTGATGAGTGATTTTTGAGATGTTTTTAGTGTCTGCAGCGATGTGATGGTAAAGAGCTCGAGCCAGATATGGTGGCAGGAACGAAAAACAACATAATTATATCGCACAATTTCTATTTAATTCAGAAATGGTCTCTGTGTTAAACAACCTTCAAAAGTCTGTGATAAGAAGGTAGAAAAATGAACAAAATGATGTATACAACTGGCTAAAAATTAAATGGATTATATTATTCCCACAGAAGTCTTTTATAATTATGTACAAGTAAACCTTAAATCACGACATTGGTTTCTACACAGTAAATTTCACTTAAAACAAACCACCAGAGGATGAGGAAGAACTAAGGTTTTCAAAAACTTAAATATCCCACTTCTACTACCACAGCAAAAAATGGTTAATGAGAAGAAACAGGATATTCTTAATTTGTTCCTATTTATTTCAAGCGTTAATAATGCTTATTTCACTGATCTACAGGCTTACTTTAACAAATCGATATCTTCATTTCCGACTTCTCTTAGAACATCTACCGATTTGCTCCCATTTTTACGGTAGTATAACTCCTTTAATCCTCCAATATTCTGGGAAGCAAACAGTATGCTTATTCATATCATCTTCAGATGAGCAAGTAAACATCTTATGAGAGGAAAACATAATGTTTTGTCTAATTCCATCTCCGATTTGTTTATAATCATTTAATTTGAGAGCTCAATATCTCAAAATGAGTGTCAATGAAGTTGCACTACTCTTAAAATAACGCCGCCGTATCATACTTTATAATCCGAAACATATGCGTCCTAGAGTCTTAAAATGAGATTTCCGTGCCCGGAATGGGAACGCAGAAAAGATTTTTGAAAGTTCTTTTCCATTTTTGAAAGTGTCTTTCACTTTTTAGCAAAGCTTGAAAAAACGCCGAAAGTTGAATTCCAATTATATTGACCTCTAAAACAATAACGTAGTGTGGATTTTGAAAGTTGCATTTTTTGTGAAAAATCTTTTTGACCCTTCTATTACATTTTTTCTAGTTGGTCTTCTGGGCTCTCTTGCTATTTAAATCTTGCCGGTTCAGGTTAGACCACTGCCATATCCGTGACCGTATCTTTTATAAACTTATTTTATAATAAAGAAACTCACATTCAATTTATGAATTTTCAGTTTATTTTTGAAGTTAACATGTGTGGGTTCGCTTCGTAAACAATATTCTAGAAAACGAGAAGTAATGTATTAAGTAATGATGAATTTCGACTTAAATGACATATACTCTTTTGCAAAAAAGGCACGACGCACTAGTTTAGATACATAATGGATTAATTATACATTTAGTTTGTTATGTGTAAAAATACGTTTTAAAATTTTCCTTTATCTATTTTTATTTCCAATGTGCTTTTAAAATGTTTCCTTTGATATATGAAATTTAATTTTTATCATTTTGTTTTATCAACTTAAAAAACTTTATTATTTATATTGATACTAATTTTGTTCAGAGTTATCTCTAGATTTTCTACGAAATTGAAATAATCTACAGCTTGCTTTGTTGGAGGTCTGTAGATGCAAAGTAAGATAATTTTGAGCGTAGTAAGATGTACAACTGTTATTTCAAAAACTTTTTCAACTGCATATAAATTGAATTCTGACAAGAAGGTAGAATCAATATTATTTCTTACATAAATACACGAACCTCCGTAAGCAGGGCCTTTATTTGATTCCCTTGCTCTACAATAAGATCCTGCAAGGTAAAAACTAGGAATTTGGAGTGTGTTTAGATCATTATGAGATAACCAATGTTCTGTAAAGCAAAGAACATCTATTTGACTGAGATCACACTCTAATGCTGCATGCAAAATTATCGGCCCATTTCTCTTCTATCAGTTTTTCAAAAATATTAGAGAGACTTTTTACGTACGAATGGAAACATTTCTCACTAAACACGACGCGCTTTCAGATTGCCAACATGGATTTAGAAAATCAAAATCAACGGAAACAGCTATATTTTCTTTTCTTAAAGATGTCGCCTCATCATTGGATCAAAACGAGGCACCTATTGGATTATTTTTAGATCTCTCAAAAGCTTTTGACGTCATTGATCATGACATTTTACTTTCCAAATTACCTTCATATGGAATTCGTGGTATTGCTCTAGATTGGTTATGTTCGTACCTTAAACAACGATCTCAGAGAGTTGAAATACCTTACTGGAATGATGGAACATTACGTACGCACCTTTCCGACTCTTTGCCCGTTGCATGTGGAGTTCCTCAAGGATCGATTTTAGGCCCTACTCTGTTCCTACTTTACGTAAACGATATGCCCTCGACGATTCGAAACGGAAGAACGGTTCTCTTTGCGGATGATACGAACATCCTTTGCAATAAAGAAACCGTAAATAGTACAATATCAGATGTTTCAAATTGGTTCCGAAATAACAAATTAATAGTAAACGAAAAGAAAACGGTTTTAATGCAGTTTTCTATTTCAAATAAACAATTCTGTGCTCCATTGAAAATGAACAGTGTACCATTGACTGATGTTAAGGTAACAAAATTTTTAGGTCTCTCAATTCAGTCAAACCTTAAATGGAACGTCCATTTAAATGAATTGAACACAAAATTAAGTTCATTATGCTACGCGTTCAGAATTCTTGCAAATTCAGTCAGCCTTCATACTGCTCGTTGTGTATACTTCGCGAATGTTCATTCCCGCCTGAGATATGGCATAATATTCTGGGGAAATACATCTTATAGCTCCCAGACTTTTAGATTACAAAAACAAATTGTACGAATAATAACCAAATCCCACCCACGTGATTCATGTAAGCCTCTCTTCATTAATCTAGGAATTTTACCATTACCGTGTCTTTTTATTTACGAATCAGTGGTTTTGTAAAAATGACTTGCTCAAGGGCGGAATATATTTTCAGAAAATGCCGAAGTCTATTTCTATAACACTCGACGTAGAAATCATATTCATCAGGTGACAGTATCAACAGCTCATTACAAAAAATTCACATACAATACATGTACATTATTTTACAACACTTTGCCAGATGACATTAAACGATTAAATTCAATAGAAAAGTTTAAATCCCAAGTGAAATCGTTTCTGCTGCATAACTGTTTCTATACAATTAGAGACTATACTGAGCATCACAAGAAAAGGAACATTAATTTTAACAATGATACATAATGCATTATTTACCATTTGGACTGTATAAATGAGTATAAACAACCTGTAACCCAAGTGAAATCGTTTCTGCTGCATAACGTATACAACCTGTAACAACTATTGTACTACAGCTTCCGGGTCAATGACCCCATCTCGATCAGGTTTTCGTCCAGTTTCCCTGATCCATTGAGCAAATGCTGAGATGGCCCCTTGTTTTGCTTCTGGACATAAATGTAATTTCATTTCTGTGCACGTCTTCTAGAATTCAGTGGGAAATACATTTATTCAAATTATCGTTTCCATGTTGTCGCGGCAGGAAGTAATAAGAGCAAAAATTTATTGCTTATTTTCTTTGAAAATAGATTTTATTACATGGGAGTTTTTTTGTTGTTTTTTTCTACCTTTCAAAATTTCAAAATTTATTGCTTATTTATCCTTGAAAATGGATTTTATTACATGGGAGTTTTTTTGTTGTTTTTTTCTCCCTTTCAAAATTCAAAATTTATTGCTTTTTATCCTTGAAAATGGTTTTATTACATGGGAGTTTTTTTTCTCCCTTTCAAAATTCAAAATTTAGTGTATTTTAAAAGTGCAAATTATTTTCCAGACGCATACGCAGTTTTTAACTGTTTTTTGACGCAAATAAATAAAAAATAAATAGATACGTATCCAATACTATAACTAAAGTATACAGAATATAATAGAAGAGAATATTTATTTTGATACTTAGGAAAGAGAATACTTCCGGTGGTAGCGTTTTCTAAGGAATTACTAAAAATACACAAAACAAACATCAAACAACAAAAAAATTTTTGACATTCTGAGGGAAAGTCTCCAGCACTGCTGCAGGTAATTTGTTCCAATTTTGTATCGTTCTGTTTACAAATGACAATTTACCTACATCTGTTCTGTTTTCTTTGCTGAATTTTAAACCACGATCCTTCCGCGCGACGTAAGTTGGTTTTGATAATCTTTCCCGTACTTCACCCCACGGACAATCCCCTCTTATTGATTTGAATAATGCACAAAGACGCGATTTGAACTCGAATATTCTGATTGATGGCAAAATAAGATAAATTGCTTTATTTTTTCTATGACATTCTCAGCACGAGAGAATTAATAATAACACAAATAAACATATTGTGTTAGATGAGTGGTTATTGTATATTAATATACAAAGGGAGTTTTTAAATTTCAGACGTGAGAATATGAGAAAATTTTAGACGTGAGAATAATGTATAATAAATATTGTTATATATTACTAAGTTAACATTTAATTATTTTTCCATTTTGTTTTTTGGTTAATCACTAAAACGGAAGGGCCACAGTCTGCGTGGGGACTCTGAATCTGGAAATCCGTTCCAGTTTCTAGGGTCGTAATATCACGTGTTCATTTCCTCAGATGGACACGAGTTGTGTGTACAAAATGTGTCGAAGTGTACATAATGTGGTATTTTGAACATTGTTATGTGCGCTGCATTCGAGCGAAAACAATCGCTTGGGTCTCGCGAGGATCCTTGCCGATTCGGCGGGAAGGAGATAGTATTAAAATACTATCATTATCATACGGACATTTCGACGGGCCGCCTTTCTGCTCTCAGTTATCTGCAGAACTGTGGAGCGTCGTCGAGCGTTCGACAATCGATCGGAGCTATGACGCTCTACACATCTACGGGATTTAAAGTCGCTGTACGCAGTGATCGTAAAACTGTATCGATTAAGTGTAATTGACTAATTGTAATCGAAAGGATATACGAATGCTATTAATCTTGTAATTGGTTGAAAAGTAACAATTAATAGATTAATTGGAAATAGTTTTAGAGAGACAAAATAATACATTTTTTGAAATAATGAAGGGCGAACAAAGAGTGTGAAATTTAATATAAACTGTTTATCACTATCTATAAAATAAAGAACTAAAATAATTTTTATCAATTCGTTTTACATTGTTAATTATAACACCTTTGAAATACTGCGTTTGAATCTCTAATAATGTAAAGGGACCTCTAGTATATTTTCAAGAAAGCAAAACACAAGCAAACAATGTAGAGCAAAATGTTTACATATAAAGGTCAAGGATGCTAAGTAAGCGTTTCGTTTCTGCTCTCCTGTAACAAAATTATTTTCTCCTAAAGGATATAGCCGAATAAGTTGGTTAGAAGTGCCCCCAAAGCAAATCGATAATCGCAATGCTCATATGAAATGACGTAGATTCACACAAAATCAGCCTCCTAGGATCATCTGTTGCAGAGATACAACGAGAAACGTGTTTTGCATGTTTTATTTTGTTCTCAGTATCTAAATCGTGTATCAGACTAAACAAATTACAGAGAAGGGGAAACACAAATCAACTTGAAAATATTTTTGTCAACGAATTTTGACGCGAACTTCTTATAGAAAAATATAATAACTACATTTTTGAAATTCATTTTTGATGTGATAGTGTTGGAGTACTGCCTCAATTTCTCCCTCTAAAAAGGGTCTTAAAACATTCTATAATAAATACTTTTTTTCAGATTTTCAAACAATATGGACAGTAATAAAAAAAAATTAAAACCGACTTTTTAGTTCAATTTGAAATTCGCGCCTAAATGTCATTGAAAAGACGGTTTAACCGATATTTAAACACAGATTTACACACGACATATGAACTTGAAATCTTATAGGTGTTTCATCGATTATGTATCAAACTCAATCCTGCATTTTTCTCATTCATATGAGCATTGCGATTATTGATTTTGTTTGGGGGCACTTTTCACCGCCTTATTTGGCTATACCGTTTAGTTTTGTTACAAGAAGGGCCCGGATGTTTATGACATGTCACATTTTTCTTTATGTTTTTCCATGGAAATATAAGTTTTGCATGATTTTATCAACAATAACTACAATTATGCAATTTTCCCGTGCCAGATAAGCCATATTTTAGCTTATGTTAACCCTTTGGTCATGTTCTGTTAATTTTCCATATTATGCTTGTATTTTTTCACGAATTGTTTTTTCATATTTTTCGTTTTGATTCAATTTTCGTATATATGCTTGCAGTCATCTCTAAGAAATTTGTCACATCTCTTAATTTTTATGTATTTTCTTGCAATTTTTGTCCCGGTCAAGGCAAAAATCTTAATATCGTTACCGGTTACATAATATTATAACATTGCAACAATTACTTCAATCGTCACTTGCAAAACTCAAACAATATAACTCGAATTATGCGGAAACAGATTTTGTGGGCAAGTGAACATTAAATACTTTAAAGATTTAATACTGAAACATTTACTGCATTGAGAAAGAAATCTCTAGTTTCAGTATTCAACATGTAGGACAGCTTAAAAAAGGTTTTTGCAATTTTCGAAATTCCAGATTTTTTGGGGAACATCGGGCGAATGACTTATTATTAAGAAAGATACCCGTTACTCGAGAAATTAATTTTAATAAAACATTTTGAAGCCTTATATGAGAAAACTCGTGTCGTATTTTTTTGACGTTGTCACTTCACTTAAAATACAGGAAAACTACTATATTTGAAAATTTTCCAGGACATGATATAAAAATATAAGATTGAAAAATATATTTCATTAAAAATTTATTATTATTTCATCTATATTAATGTTGTTGTAGAATGTACTTTGTAATGTACTTGTTCTATTAAAGTAATAATGAAAATAAAAATGTTAGAGGTAGATTTTTGATAATTTTTAAAAATGTCCAGAAGGATTAATGTGAAACGGAAATATTTGCTTCAAATTCGAGGTTTCGCGACATCAACTAGATCAATTAGGTGATCGTTGTGAGATTATAAACTACGTCGATTCATTTAACTGGAAGACTTGTGTGCGGTTTTGCCGCTATTGTTCTTTACATAGGAACGAATGAACAAATGTTGATAAAATAGTCACTATTTTCTTTGTCATACAATTACTTGTTTAGTTTAACAGTATACTTGATGGCCTACAATTTCTCACTTTAATAGAAAGCTATGTAATTTAATTGAAGTATTTCCCGTTCTGCGTCTCTGCTTTCGATTTTCTCCTCTCTTATTAATTGAACGATGTGAAGAAACCTGCTACCATCTCTTTTATATTTAGCAGAATCGCTTCAATCGTTTCTAGATTCTTTTAAATCGAATTCATTAAACTGTTCTACAAAAATAAAAGGTTTCACGGACAGGTCTATTGGAGAAAAATCAACGAGAAAACACCAGTGAGAGGCGTCTTCAACGTAAAAGAAATGCTAAAATAATTCATAATTTACTTCAATAGTTTCAGAAGTGGAGCGAATTAATAAAACAATTAATATTCAAGTTTTTGTCATCAAGTTCTCTTCTTTACATAGAGAAAAAATACTTCACGAAGTGTAGAGTATTGCATGTAGATTATTGCTTGTGTACAGAATTGTATTTAAAGACTGTCTTATGTATTATCTAATTTTCTGCCGTCAGTATTTTCAATACAAATATTAAAGTGTGTCGTTGGTTTCAAGCAAATTTTTCTGTAATAGAATATTCACTTCATGTGACTGTTCCTCCGAAATGTAATCCGGATTATCGCCGGTCCGGATTACGACGTCCGAATTGTTTATTGATGCTGTACTGTAAACGTAAACGTTTTATGTCTAGGTCTCCAACAACCATGTTTTTTCATAGCCACAACAACTCAACAAAATCTATTTCGTGGTCTTATCACTATTCGCGGAAAAATCTATTCCATTCGCGGAATATGAAATCTACAGCCGATGTACAAAACAAAGGATTTCCTATTTAGAAATCAGGTTGCTCCTAGCCACATGCCTTAGATTTAATAAAGACAAAGCAACGCTACAAATTGTATCGTGTTGTCAATTCAAAGAGGTCGTCCGTCGCCGTCGGATTTCAATATAAGTGGCGCACTGAAGAACAGATTGCATGAGTGGCGCCTCTAGAATGGAAAAAATCCAATTCGGCGCCGCTTTCCAATTCCGCGCGCGCCTCCCGCCACCGCCCCCGTCTTCAGTCCCTCCCGCCGCCTCATCGCCTTTGGCTGCCGCCAGCGAATTGTTTCCCGCTCGCCTGTCCACTGCATCTTTGTGCAGACGCGCTCTTCTGCCCGCGCGCACCAGCACGCCTCTCTCGCCTTCGCCCCGCCCCTTTATTCACCCGTATGACCACCTCCTCTCCTGACCTCACCCTGTTCACTTTATTCCCTCATGCGTCTCTTTACTCGCCTACATCCTCTCTTGCCTTCGCCCCACTCTCTTTACTCGACCATGCCACGCCCCCTTATTCACCCATGTGCCCACCTCCTCTTCTGACTTCATCCTGTTCTTTTATTCCTCATGCGTCTCGCCCAACGCCCATATCCTCTCTTGCTTCGCCCCGCCCCCTTCACTCGACCATGCCACGCCCCCTTATTCACCCATGGGCCCACCTCCTCTCTTGACTTCACCCTGTTCACTTTATTCTCTCGTGCGTCTCTTTACTCGCCCAACGCCCTTTTGGCCTTCACTTCTTTTCCTCCTTCCTTCGGCTTTAGCCCTCGCCCTCCCGTCCCTTTCTTGACTATGCTGCGCCCCCTTTTCTCACCTCTAGTCCAGCTCTCGCTGCGTTCGCTTCACTCCATCATTCATGTCTTTACTCGTCCAAGGCTCACCTGTCCCCTCTCTCTCCCCGCCTCCTTCGCTCCTTCACTCGACCGACAAAATTGGCTCAGAGCAAAAATTGACGTCAACCGCAGTCTGGAGGAGTGTCCTAGCGACCGGCTGATCTGCTATGTAGTTTTCTGTAGGGTCTCCGATCAACACTAGGCGAATGGCGAAGTAGTACCCTAAGATACGGTCGACGGACTGCGTGCGATCTTTCGTTCCTATTCCTTGTCCTATTCTCACCCCTTACTTACACACACACACACACACACACACACATACACACACTCGTGAGAGCAGTGCCTGCTAGGGCGATGCCACACTGGTGGGAGATAACTGATTGAGAAAAATCCCAGCAAGGCGACGCAGGTCGGCGTGAGATCTTGCCAGCCAGTGGGGGAAGATCACCGCCACCTCCCGCGATAAAAGCATGCACTACACCGACGGGACTAATGAAGTTAGCACTGGACGCGCCCGCAATCAACAATCAAACAATCCTTTACTCGAGCATGCTACGCCCCTTATTCACCCTTGTACCATCTCCTACCTAGCATTTGTTTCGTTCGCTGCACTCGTCCATGCTACGCCCCCTTGCTCGCCTATGCTCTTCCCCATCTTCGCGTCTCGCCCCCCCCCTTCTCGCTCACCCTCGCCTAACCCTTTCCCTCATGTCCCGCCCGTTCGACTCGCGTATGCTCCACGTCACTCGACCACGCACCATCCCGGTGTGTCCATGCCAGCCTACTCACTCGCCTATTGCTCGTTCCATCTCACTCGCCCATTTCCCGCTCCCTTGTTTCCTCGTGTTCCTCCCCGATCGTCAGGGTCGCCTCACTTCTGTCCTGTTCACCGCTCTTCCACGTCGCGCACCCTCCTCAGCCCGTCTGCGCGACCATTTCGCCCCCTCTGACTGGAGCCTCGGTGCTTTTGAGAAATAACTAATATAATATATAAATGGTACGTGAGGAATAACTATATAAATGGTACATGTGAGGAATAGCTATATAAATGAAACACGTGCGGAATAGCTATATAAATGAAAAACATGAAAAATGCTTGTATTTGAATCGTGTACAAAAAATCTTTAGTTATAAAAACTGGAAGGAAGTGGAATCAAGGTGAGACGTAGCAGTACTTGGATCTAAAATGCGTTGGAATTTTTGCGTTGACTGGATTGGAGGATGACTTATGTTAATCGCGGAGGCGGACGGCTGGTGCGATGCGTAAATGCGTGAGCTATACGAGTCAAAATGGCTGTATCAAATTGACGATATATTTTGGGAAAACTAACTTAACCCAAATATTTTAATTTTTTCAGATATTTTAATTAGTTGTGTGTCAAATAATACTCTTCTGCAGCATTCACACTGCAAAACCGAAAGTATACAGCAGTTGATGTATCGTCTGATCTTCACAACGCAGGGCCTTAACAACACCGAATACTAGATCCTCTAATCTCAACCGGAATCCACTCATCCCACTACTCCATTCTTTCCCCCCCCTCGCTTCCGTTGACTCAACCGACCATCTAATTCACTTGTCCCCTTCATACCACTGTAGTCTCTGTAACCTGGTCGTAAGATAACAATTCTGACATTGTCGCCGGTTCAATCATTCTCACATTTCGTCATTATTGAACACGCGTTTTCTTTCGGACAACTCGTTGCCGTCTAGGCACCGCAAACTCACAAAAACCGCACAGTTTTTATAGAATTTTCACACCGCCACTACACAACCACTATTCTGCCACAGTTCCATCCTTTCTAGCAGCAGATAAATTCTGCTGTGAGAAGGAAAGGGGGTTTACGATAAGATCGAAAAAACGAGGAAATATGTTATGTACACTGCGGTGTAAATAATTAGCGATATATTTCCTTCGAACAAGGCATCACCATGACACACCATCTCTATCCACCCTCATTACCGACAAACTTTTTCCACCCTCCCCATCAGCGCCACATCCCCATCGACCCCATCAGCGCTACACCATCCCCATTCGCTTTCATCACTGTCACTCCATCTTTATCTACCCTCGTCATCGCCACTCCAACTCTATCCCGCCCTCAATTTTCGTTATATACTTCATCCGTGCAGAAATGTTCCAGTCCTGTCATTCTGCTCTGCACTACAATCCCTCATTCCTCGCTCTCCCACTCCCCAACCACCCGTTCCGATTTTTCTCCGTCGCTCGGTCGCCAGCACACCCCCCCGGCGCCCGCCCGCCCGCCCGCCCGCCCCCGCCCCGCCGCGCCCCGCTCCGGGCCGCCGGCGCGCGCTCCAGATGCACTCGGATTGCCCATAATTCAACGCGGCGCGCGTTTGGGAGCGCGCTCGCGTTTCGAGGCGCCTCTGCCCCGTTTATGAAACCTGTTAAAGTTTCACGCGGTCATCGGCGGAGCGAGCGAGTGCTTCCGGCGGCCGAGGCGGAGGCGCAGCCGGCGGCGGGGCGGAGGGGGTGAGCGCGGGACCGGAGCGGGGCGGAAGGCAGTGCGGACGGGGACGAGGCGGGCTGAGCACGGAGCGGGACGGGGACATAGGAATGTGGAGCGAAGGTTAGGCGTGGCGGCAACGGGACATGACAGGGAGAGACGGGGTTAGCGTGGAAGAGGGGCGGGGACGGAGAGGATCGCGGAATGGGGAGGCGTGGCGGGGGCGATAGTAGGCGAAGTGAGTGCGGGGGAGAGGAGGGGAGTGTGGACGTGGGATGAGGAGGGCTGCGAACGAAAGGGACGGAGGGGGAAGATTGGGGGGGGGACGAGACATGACGTTAACGAGGACGAGTTGTGGGGATGAGGCGTGATGAGGGCGGAGAAAGGCGGGATGAGCTCGAACCAGGAGCGGGAACGGAACGAAATGCGGTCAAGGATGAGGCAGAGAGCGTTGAACGTGAGCGGGGGGGGCCAGCGGGGGAAGTGTAAGCGCGGAGCGGGGCCGTGACGAAGAGACGGGGCAAGGCGGGGTGTGCGTGGGGCGGGAACGGAGCGGATTGTCGAACGGGGACGAGGCGCGACGGCGGGGACGGCTGAGAGGGGTGGGGCGAGATGGAGTGGAGTACGGGTGAGCGGGGTTGGGAACAAGCGGGGTCGATCTCTCTTTGACTCTCTCGCACACTGCCCTGATTGGCACGGCCGCATCCCTCAGCCGCTGGGCAATTGGAACGACCTCGATTGAAAAATAACTGCATTTATATAATGTATGCGATTTTCTATGATAGTCTGGCGTGGACTGGAGCTCTGGATGTAACCCCGTCATTGAAAAGGATAGTGTGATTTAAAAACGCGTGCACGCGGTTGGTAACAAGATCTTCTATCTGCTGTTCAGCTAGTAATCATATATGAGAGAGCAAACTATGAGGTGGCATAATAAGCAAACTATGAGGATATGAAGAGAGTTGCACTGTTCTATTGATAATTATCATGCCCAGAGTGCCAGTGCTTATGATATAGCAGACGATATGCAACAGCATGTCTCCAAGGATGAGGCCGCCCATTCTTATTCCACGGCGTAGCTTCCATGGATGTAGGTGATGTGTTACATACTCTGACAATATAAGTTATTTTTATTTTAAATTAATTGTAAATTGTCTCTTTTGTTAGTTTCTTTATTACATATTTTGTTTCACTGAAATTTCAAACAAGCGCGCCGTTAAGAATTCGATTCTTCACAATGATGAACGACTCACTCTAAAATGTAGCCTACTGCCTGCGCTGTGAATAAGATGCACAGTGACTCGTTACTTTCACCATGCTTGTGAAATAGCTATCCTGTTACGAAACTTCATCGTATTGTTCGGTGTTTGAAAGAGAACAAGATTAATTTATGGGGATTGTGGAATTATTTGTTTATTACCTTATTTTAGTGCATTTAACAACTACATAGTTTAGGGGTTGTGCTGATTCTATGCAGAATGGTATGTGCCCGTGCTATGCACATCTGTGATGTGGAATTGCGAGCAAAATGTGATACAAATAAGTGACTGTTTATCGAAGCATACTGTTGTGTTGTGGAAAAATTAAAACTAGAAGTATACAGACAGTAACATTCTCATTTCAGTAACAGGAAAATATAATTAAAGCATACCCTCCAAAACCAACTCTCAGTTACGTACATTAAAAAATGTCAGAGGCATTTTAATGACAAAATTCATAAGCAAGAATATGCAGATATGAGTCTTAATAAACTATTTTGTTGGTCTTCAATTCTGAATTTAAAAAACGCATGGAACGTCAAAGGTTACAAGGCTATGAAGATATTGAAGTACTCGTTTACCCACTCATAGCATGTGAGAAACATTTATGTGCTTTGAAAATTTGAGAGGATAGATTTTCTTTAAGTAGCTGATACAGGATCTCAGTTGAGCAGCACAATAGTGATATAAGGAAAAACAGAAATCGTGTCTCACTTCATTCGAGTTGTAGGCTTTTTAGGGAGACAAGGGCTTACATTGTGTGGCCATGATGAGAATAGGGGGTTATCAAACAGAGGAAATTTAATAGAATATATAAGTGAAGCAATGAAATATGATATAACTCTCAAGAAGCATATGGAAAATTCCATTGTATTTCGTGCAACTTCGCCAGAAATTTCCAACGATTTGATTTTAGGTGTGAGCTTGATAACGACCAGTGATATTAAAAATGAAATTTCTAAAGCCTGTTTTGTATTTTTAATACTGGATGAAACCCTTGATGAACAACAGTCACCTGTTTTTCATTGCGTGTCTATAAATGGGAATAATGAAGGATGACTCATTTTCTTCAAGGACGTAAATTCTAATCGAAAAGCTGACTCTCTTCTACATCATTTTCTCAGCACAATTAACTATTTTTCTTGTTCAGGCAAACTAACTGCTTAGGCATATGATGGGGAAGCAGATATACCAGGGCAGCTCAATGGATTGCCATCAAAACTGCGTACGTATTGGGAAGAAAATCATTTGCGCACGCTTTGGATTTCAATTCGCAGCACCATTTCGAATCAAACGCATTCCACATTTGCCTTCAAAAACTCAAATTCTTATAAGAAACGTTTTAGCAGTTGCAAAAATTATGAAAAAATTGTTCCAAAAATCCTGATATTTTGAACGCAAGTAGCAAAACACAGCAATGCGGGGATATTGTGAACGTAGGAGTAAATAAATCAGAAAATCAAACGTGTTATTCAAATGTATACGCATGGAGGTGTCTCAGAGTGACCAAACATATATACTAGATTCTGATATAAGAAAGGTATATAACTTTAGAAATAAAAAAGTTACTGACATGTTATAGTACCGATTATTACTTGAATTATTTTACGCAATCTTCCGTAATCTCTCGTAACATCACCTAAGGTATTTCATCTCAAAATTATAAACACGGAAAGATATTCGTTCTTCTTTAACCGCTAAATATATTGCTCTCAAGTTGTATGTGATAACTTTTGGCAAACCGAGAAAACAATTCGGCTTTGTAACCCCAGAATTTGTGTTATTGAAAACTCGCAGAGCGGGGTATTGTTGCCTAGATGCAACATTGTCGCTAGGCTTTGCGGGGCAAGACAAGGCTGGGGCCGCGTAAAATCGGGCAGGACGAAGAGAGCAGAGCGTAAATAAATACCCGGGCCACGCCGGATTACTTCTCTTAGATATCAGAAAAACCGAATACATCTCATTGAAAAGAAGAAGTGGAGATAAAACTTTAGAACACATAATGTTGCATACATTGAAAGTGTAATAAGATAAAAACATTCTGCTGTTCTCCATTACTAAATAAATTTATAAATACCTTATTATAGACCTTGAAAATGTAAATATTGAAATAGGTAAACGACATTACAATTTATTTCCATATGTAATACAAATAAAAAGGAGATGCACTTCGAGCACAATGTGCATCATTCTTTTCATAAAATTTGTACAATTAAGTATTATTTTGTTTTGCAAATTCTTGGATATTTTCAATGGTAATTTACCTACACTAAAGTATTTTTAATATATTTAAATATTTGTACACATTCTTTCTAAGTATGTTAATTCATTATTATTTATTTAATGTCAAAAATATTAAAAACTGTATGTGTGGAATAGTGGGGAAAATGTATAACCTAAGTGCGTTTTCTTGAGCTCTGCAATGTACCCTAACTGATATACAAGTTGAATTGTGAAAACAGATGGAAACGACCGTTTTAAGAAAGAATCGATAAGAAAATATTCCCTATAGTAAATGAAAAGAAAACAGTTTTAATGCAGTTTTCCATTTCAAATATACAATTCTGTACTCAATTGAAAATGAACGATGTAGCATTGACTGATGTTATGACATTTTTAGGCCTTTCAATTCAGTAAAACCTCAAATGGAACGTCCATTTAAATTGAACACAAAATGATGTTGATGATGCTATGTGTTCAGAGTTCTTTCAAATTCAGTCAGCCTTCATACTGATCGTTATGTGTATTTCGCGAATGTTCATTCCCACCTGAGATATGGCCTGATATTCTGGGGAAATACATCTTATAGCTCCCAGACTCTTATATTACAAAAAATAATTGTACCAATAATAACCAAAACCCACTCACGTGTTTCTTGTAAGTCTCTCTTTATTAATCTAGGAATTTTACCATCACCTTGTAGGTTGATTTACGAATCAGTGGCTTTTGTCAAAACCGACTTGCTTAAGGGCAGGAATATGTTTTCAGAAAATGCCGATGTCTATAACTACAACACTCATAGTAATCATATCCATCAGGTGACAGTACCAACAGCTGATAAAAAAATCATATGCAATACATGTACGTTATTTTACAACACTTTGCCAGATGACATTAAACGATTAAATTCCATAGAAAAGTTTAAATGCCAAGTAAAATGGTTTCTGCTGCATAACTGTTTCTATACAATTAGAGATTATACTGGCCATCACAACAAAAGTAACATTAACTTTAATTTAATTTTACTATTTAATGTATTATTTACCATTTGGACTGTATAATTCCAAACAACCTGCAACAAGTCGTGTACAACAGTCTCTGGGTCAATTACCCCCATCTCAATCAGGATTTTCGTTCAATTTTCCTGATCTTTTGAGGAAATGCTGAGATGGTCCGTTGTTTTGCTTGTAGACATAAATGTTACTTCAATTTCTGTGCACGTCTTCTAGAATTCAGTGAGAAGTATAGTTATTCAAATTATCGTTCTCCATGTCGCGGCAGGAAGTACCAATCCTTTACGAAGGACTTGATGAGAGATAAGAGCCAAACCGGTACCCCCGGATAATATGGTAAAAAGTTCCGTTAAATCGAATGACGTATGAGTGGTTACATTATAATTCTAACAAAAAAATAATATTTTTGATGTGTTTCTTAGCCCGGTCCCACCACCCACACTCCTTTAAGCCAAAAACGTGTTTTTAATTTTATATTTTTCGGCAACTTAACACTATTTTAACTGACTGAAAAAATATCATAAATAAGAAAACGATTTATGTTATCACAAAAATATTTTTTGATATTTTCTTGACCACAAATTCAAACACAAAAAGAAATATTTTCGAATAAAATTACGAAAAATATTTTTTATTGTCTTAGAATCATGGAAAAGACTCGAAAAAATCTCAAACGTTCCTCTGAAAACACAAATTGTTGTGAATTTTTGTCAGATTTCTTCGGTCGCCGGGCTGCAGATAAAAAAATAAAAACCATTTTCCCGTCTTTAAATCACCTTCACTTTATATATACTTTGAAAATGACTGCAACTGTTCTGTGTATTTATTTTAGTATTTATTATACATGTAAAGGAAACAAAGACTCTTATCTGTGTCATCGTTACCTTAAAAGTCGAATCTGCCGCGCTGCCGAACAAATGACAGATAGCTGACACCGCATGGGAGGCACCTGGTGACTGATTTCGAAGACAAGAAGACAATTGAGGAATGATAGCATGTGTCAAGAAGCTCGCGTTCTAAGCTATTAATTCACCGGAAGTAAAAACTTTAAATGTTGTTTTTCTGTTTTTATTGCAGGTATTTTATTTTTCTATGGTTTTCATTTTTTCAATGTAATTATTGAAAACTGTGGGAAATTATATGAAACTGTTTTTTTTACAAAAACCCAACTGAGTTTTTATTTCAAATCAAATACTTGAAGGAATACTTACATACACACACAGACACACACACGCACACACATTGTTGTAGCTCCCTGTAATATTTTGGTTTTCGAATTTAGTTTCAAATTAACATTTTTTAAATCTTTCATAAGTATATCATCCGTTAAGGAAAGACGATAGTTTTTGGCAGTTTATGAGAAAATAATTCGGTCACAGTTGAAGAATCAGTTGGGGATATGCGGGAAATGATGGGGAAAGGTTGACCCGGACTTGTTTTACTGTGTCAAAAGGGAAGAATCCCGGCTTAGGCACGAAAAAAATCTAAAAACTATATCCCTGATCATTTGTCAATTTTTTAAAATATTTTAAAATTGCTTTTATTTAAAAAATACAGCTTTTGTAGTCAAGTACTTGGCTGTCCGGTAGAGGCCGCGTTCTACGCGCCTGCGACCTTCCTTCAGGAGTAAGGTTACAGAATGGCGCCTGAGACGTTGGTAACTCTGCCTAGAAGATCGCATCTCCCGGACAACTAAATAGGTACTGACAACGGCAGCGAAAGCCTACGCTCTCATATCTCGAGATGTTTCAGAATAGAGAAAAAGTTGTATTTTCCTTACCTAAATATTTATTCCTATATATGTATAAATAAGCATATACAATTCGGACTCTGTCTTTTGTAAATAATAATTGTATGAAAACTAAAATGTACTTAATGTAGCACACAACCGCGAACACTCATTCTCCGAAATGTGATTTACAGAATTAGAGATCCAGTACTATGCGAGAAAACCCATTTCAATATTATTGATCATTGAGGTAAAAATTAACAGAAAATAAAATAGCTGTTTCAATTTTATCGTGAAAGATTATTTCAGTATTTTCCTTCGATTTAATTTTACATTGAGTTTGTCTTCTCTTTTCTGTATACCTATGCTGTGGAGAGGTGACACCCAAAAGAACTAAAAATGCAAAATTGAAAAATAGGAAGATCATAAAAGTCGTATTTTGTAGAATACTGCTTAAGAACATAATCCGGATCGAACCTTTCTCTTTTGATTTCCCCAATGTCACCCATCTATCCTTCACCTGCACCCGAACTGTACCTCATCATTTCCCCATTTGGCATCTACCGGTTCTCCAAAACACGTCATCTTCAGAATTTACTTGTCCTAAAAAACGTCGTGTCCTCATGAGGCAAGCAAACCTAGTGTAAAAGGCCTAGGAGACCTAGGCGCTTCCGAGTTATTCGCGATTGTTTGTTGCAATAATCTTTTTTGTGTATGTCATAATCTGAAAACTTTCATTTTTTTCTTCTGAAATCTTTTCGATGGAGGATGGGTTGTAATTCTCTATCCACCAGTATCACACTTTCAAGACTTTTATGTCGATGGTTTCTTAAAATCTGCCAAAACTACCGTCTTTCCTTGGCGTTGGGGCGGTGCCCTGCTGGTGGGAGAGTCCTGGTTAGGGGGAAACCCCACTAGCCGACGGTAGGTCGGTTCCGGATCTCGCCATCCAGTGGGAGAAGATCACCGCCATCTTCCGAGAAAAAACATGCACTACACTAACGGGACTAATGACCGAAGCCGTTGACGCGCCCGGAATCATGAAAAAATCAATCAATCCTTAGCGTATTATATACTTATGCAAAGGATTGGAAAGATTAAAAAATGATAATTTGTAACTCCATTCCAAAATCAAAATATTACTGAGTGCTACAACAATGTGTACAAATGTATAATAAACATTCAAATAAATGCACACAACTGTTGCAGTAATTTTAAAAGTATATTTAAAGTCAAGGTGATTTAAATCTAGACGGGAAAATGGTTTTTATTTTTTTAACTGCTGCCCGTCGGCCGAAGAAATCTGACAAAAATTCACCACAATTTGTATTTTCAAAGGAACGCTTGTGATTTTTTCGAGCCTGTTCCATGATTCTAAGAAACAATATAAATTATTTTTCGTAATTTTTTTCTAAAATATTGTTTTGTTTGAATTTGTGTCTAAGAAAACATCAAAAAATATTTTTCTGATAACATAAATTGTTTCTTTATTTATCATATTTTTCAGTCAGACAAAATAGTGTTAGTTGCCGAAAAAAATAAAAAGCACGTTTTTTTGCTGTAGAGGCGTGTGGGTGGTGGGACGGGGGCTAAGAAACCTTTCAAAAATATTATTTTTATGTTGGAATTATAATGTAACCACTCATACGTCATTTGTTTAGGGGAACATTTTACCATCTTATCGGGGGGTACCCTTTATTGCTGATTTACTCTTGTAAATAGATTTGATTACATCAGAGCGAATACTTTTGTTAACAATCCTTGCAAAAGAACGCTCATTTTCATTCTGTATTGAAAATTCTATTAGTATATGGCTTAGGCACAAAATTTTGAAAACCTGCACAGAATTCAGTTCTCCCCACAGCACATCACACACAGTATACAACTGTTTTTGACGTAAAATAAAAGTAAAAATAAGAAATAAAACCCCTTCCGTATAATGAAAACTGTTTGCACAAGGAAATTAGCTTTATATTTTGGATTTTATCTCATCTTGTGTCTCTCTTCATGAAGAAATTAAGTTACCGTTGCGAGAATATTGAAACGATTATTTGAATAACCGTATTTACCATTGAACTAAAGAGAACGTATAGAGATAGTGATTACATGTATTTCTAGAAGTTCTCGAATGCTCTTTATTTGTAGTCTGAATAGAGAAATCATTTACACTACCAAATCATTAAATGCGTGAAGAGCACTCACGTTACACATAAGTTGTTCTCGCATCTCTATAGAATTGTATGCAAAAGAATTCAAACATTATTACATTATTAACATTGAGTTAACGAGACATGGATTTACAAAAATATTGCATCACTTGCTGTATCCGCTACAACGCTCCATCACTTTTTTATTCATTCCATTTTAGCGAGAAACGGATTCAGGCTGTTGGCAACGAGAGATCGATAGTCCGAATGATCGATGGTGCGCATCACAGACTCCGCTGAGTAGCGCGCAGAAAATATTTTACAAAGCGTATGTGTTTTATTTCTGTTTGGAATGTTTCTCTACATAAGTGATCGGTGGCTATTGGGAAGTTACAAGTATGAAGCTTGCTGTTCACGTTAAAAAAGAATTCCTGACATTCATTTTGATTTCATGCGTTTGTGATGTGCAGCCTTTATATTTCTAAACTCATTGAGTAAAGTACTTAGTATTATTAGTCGGCTTTGTCCGTGATTATTCCGAAAACTTAATTATAATAAATGTGACCTGAAGAATTCCATCTTTGAAAACTTTAGATTAAAATGGATAGCAACGGCGGCGAAACTAATTTACGCTCCTTCCGTCAATGTCATTACAAACATTACGAGGCAGTTCACACTGCTGAAATTATATTTTATTTTCTGCTACCTTACCCGTCTTCTGTTGAATTCTGACGCTCTTTAATGACTCAATTCTGGCCGTTAGTTCTTTACGCCCTTACTCTTTGAGCCCGAAATGGTGTTAACTCGTGCAACTGGAGTGCGAGTGGGCGTGGAACCTAGTAGGGGAGGGAGACGCATTTTTTACGGGACCTCGCGTCTAGCCCACCGAGGTATTACTGTCGTTAACTTCTATTAACGTTCTTTACTCATCCTTTGCCTTTGTGCATTTTTTGAAACGTGAACACAATGGCTCAGTGTGAATGTTGCAATCATCGAAGATATCTAAGGCGCCAAAGGTAATAACATTTTGCCCAACAATATATGATAGAAAATTTCAGTTAATGGGGTAACATCAGTATTTCTGACATCGAAGCCATGTACGCTACGTATTGCTCCAACTCATTGGTATGCGACTACAACATATTTTCAAGAGTGCAAAAGAATGTGCATCACCATTACTGCTATCGCTCATCCATTAAATTGCAGAGTCTTCCCTTCGAGGAATTTTTGTAAACAAGGCTAAACGATAAAGACAGTACATAAGTTACACGTATAATTGCTACTGGGGAGTACGTTCCCTGATGGTCCCTGTACCTCCCGAACACCACAGTGCTATATGATCGCATCTAATCAGAGTGTAAAGCAAAATATGACGGGTTTGTGAGTTAGTTAACCACGCCACGTTCATTGGGAAGGAGATAACATCTCCATACTCTCATGCTCGAGATATTTGCAACATTTCTTCCGAACCACACTGCATAACATTGTCAATATTTTGGATTCATCTTATTGAATAAATCCATGTGTATCTTGCATCTTGCACGTTATGCAGACAACACTCACGTTTCAGAGACTGCTGTTCTCACCATTATAAAGCTTAGCAGAGTGAGCAAAAAAAATTGAAATTGAACAAGTAGAAAAAACTGCTTACAAGAAAATGATATATGTACAATTAAGGGAGAATTATTTTTCAAAGGTGACGTGAGAGTAACCCAAGTGAGAGTAACGCCTGTGAGAGTAACCCAAGTCAATCATCATTATTTGTACACTGAATCAACACAAGTGATCATTATTTGTACACTGAATTACGAATTAACGTGATTTCCAACAATGCGTATATTATTTTCGTACAATCATCAGTTCACTGCGACAATTAGTTTTCCTTATACTTGAAAATAAAAATAGAAAATATATCAGCAAATTCGAAACTTTAGTTAAAATGTTTCCAATATTGTACAGGCATTTCAGTACGTACAGTGTATACGATGTTGCGAAATCCTACTAAACGCTCACCAGCATTTCTAGGATTCCGAGAAAGTTCTCTTCAAGAAAAGAAAGTCGATAATCTTTTTCAACACCATGGAGCGGCCGCGTGGAGGGCCTTTCACTGCTCGCAGATCCCCGCATCGCCCCCTACAACCACCCCACTTTCCGCCCATTACGCCGCCTCCTCCGTTCTCACCGACCTCCTCCGCCTCCTTCGTCGTTTCCACCGTTCCCACTGACCCATCCCCGTCGCTCTCGGTACCTCCTCCGTCCTCACAGACCCTCCACTGCCGCCCTCGTTTCCACCGTTCCCATCGACCCTTCCCCGGCGCACACGCCGCTCTTCCAATTTCGCCATCCCCCCCCCCTGTCGCCCGCCCAAGCCCCCCCCGCCCGTTTCCCTTCCCCCCGCCCCCGCGATTCTCTCTCTCTCGACGTTCGATCACACGTCGATGAGGAGCGCGAGCTGACGTGGCCTGCTCTACCCCGATCGGGTCTCTGGGTCCGCTCCGTATCCGGCCTGCGATGTAATTCCGACGCCCACACACTCCGGGCGCACCTCCTCGCACGCCCTTGTCTCAGCCACGGCCCCCGCCACCTCCCACGCCTTCTTTCTCGCCCCCCCCGCACCCCTCTATCCATGTCACCGTCCACGTCGCCACGCAAGCTTACCGGCTTAGGTGGCTCAGGGCATCAACTGATGTCTCTGCGGTGGCTATGACCGGGAGGTCTTAGCATTCGAGTCTCCACGGTGGCGGGATTTTCGACCCAATCCAGAGAACTACGTCGAATTCACTCGCCGTGTGGAGGATAATTCTAGAGGTTGGCTGCTTTCATAGGTAGTTTTGCGTAGGTTCTCCTATCAACACCAAGCGAACGTCGGTGCAGTACTTTAAAAAATGGACCACGAATCCTCACCCCCTTAGTTGCACACAGTTACGAATACATACACTATACTGCAACATATACCGGGAGGCCAGTTGGAAGCTTAGAGCTTGTCCCGGCTGGGGTGGTGCCCCGCTGGTGGTTATATCTGGTTGGGGAAAACATCGCTTTCCGACGTGTAGTTCAGTTCCGAATCTCACCATCTGCAGGGGAGGATCACTGCCAGCTCCCCTGGAATACATTTGCACTACATTTACGGACTATTGACCTTGGCAGTAGACGCACCCAGAATCAGTATTCAATCAATCAATAATCCAAACATCCCCCAAGCTTTCCTTCACGTATCCGCCCCTCCGTGCTTCAGGTCACTCCACGCACATGTGTTCGTTCCCACCTTCACCTGCAGCGCCTCTGACCGGGAGGTCCTAGGTTCGAGTACTGACGGCGGCAGGATTTTCGACACTAGCTTTCCAGCTAGGTCGAATTGAGTCGCTGTCTGGAGGAGAATTCTATCGGCCGGCTTCTCTGATCGGTAGTTTTCCGTGGTTTCTCCAATAAACGCCAGGCGCATGCCGGAGCAGTACCCTACTAAACGGGCCACGGACCGCGCGCGATCTGTCCTTCCTCTTCCTTGTTCTATCCTCTCCTCTTTCACACAGACATTTACACTAACATACACCACACTATCACATATTCCGGGAGACCGGTCGGGAGCTTAGAGCTTGTACCGACTGGGGCTGTGCCCCGCTGGTGGGAGAGTCCCGGTTAGGGGGAAACCCCTCTAGCCGACGGTAGATCGGCGCCGGATCTCGCCAACCAGCGGGGAAAGATCACCGCCATCTCCCGAGAAAATACATTCACTACACTAACGGGAATAATGACCAAAGCAGTTGACGCGCCCGGAAACACGAAAAAATCAATCAATCAATCCACCTTCACGTACACCCACATTTATTCATGTATATCATATAACCGCGTACCTTCCCCGCCTTGCTGCCGCCTGCGTCACCCAGGCCCTGATTTCCCGGTCGCGACTGCCTGCTGTAGAGCCGCTCGGAGGTGCGAGGGGGAGGCCGGGGAAGTGGTCGTAAGACGCAACACGCCGATGCCGTGCAGCCCCGAGGAGCGACGCATTTGCGCCCGCTTTTTGGGAAATCCGCTAAATCAGCCCCGGGGCGAGGCGCTCGGGAACCGCGCTAAGCCGATTAATCGTGTTGCGCCTGGCGGCGGCGCCTGCAACCTCGCCCATGCAACCACGCCCCCTCGACACCTCGTCCTTTGCGACCACCCGGCCGTCCTGTCGCCGTTCTCCCACGCGCTGCCTCTCTCCCTTTTTGTCCTGTCCCGCCCCGCGTCATCCCGTCTCGTCCGGCTTTGGCTCGTCCCGACCCGCCGCGTGTCCTCATGCCGCCCGCCTCTCGCTGGCGTCACACCTAAGCATTCGCCTGTGATCCCTGTGCCTCTCATTGCTCACTCACATTCACGATACCGTTCCATTATTCCCATTACATGTGTCAATATTCCAATATACACGTAACTATCCTGCATGGGGTTGTTCTTAAATTATGCAACTATTCGATGTAGAAAAGGATGTTAAGACGCATAGTTTCAAGGAGTATGTGATGTGTATCTTAGTTCTTCATAATTCATTTCCTGGTGATATTGACGTAAATATTTTATCATCTGTAAAATGTATTTATGATAATTCATAATTAGACTACTTTCCGTACATTTTATTTCATCATGATTGTTATTTTTAATTACTTTGACTGGTCTGTGTGGGTTCATATATCTGCAAATCTATTACGAGAGATAATTTTAAGGTTATTTGCTATTTTCGATTTAAAGTGGATAGATCGTTCTCTTTTTCAGCTGAAATTTTTAACCCAGCTCTTGATTTTCGTGCATTAGTTTCTTAGTTTTGAGTTTCCTTATCAACTCTCTGGTCATTACTAATCAGAAATCTCGGAGTCGCGAACTGGCTGCCGTGTTCAGTTGTGATTGATTGGCACAGTACCAATCGGCCCCATCCCGTGTGCTGACCATCTACATGGAATTAAAATACGTTTCTGATATTTTATTCATATCTAGGTTAAAAGGATAGATAGTAGCCAGTATTAGGAAATTTTTGTAGTTTTTTAAAATTCTTTGACTAGTAAATTCGTTATGTGAAACTCACAGGGGAATCGCAGGCCTCTTTGTGAATAGATCCCTTGCCTAAATGTGGAAAATTTTTAATTTATTCTTTTTTCTATTTTATTTCCATCCTATGCCTTTGTTTCAGTTGTGTCTACATAAAAATTCAAAAACAATTAGTGGCCAGATACTCGACTGAGCAATGGCCAATCGATATTCTCCTCGCCCACTCCGACGTATCGGAGACACAAAATCTGACAAAATAACTTACCATATTACATTATTGCAGTAAAAATAATAATAGGCTTTCTGCCTATGATTTAAATATAATATACGGGGAAATAAATAATTTCCATTCTAATCCCCCAACACTAGAAGGCATTTGAAATTGCCTAAACCTCGGTCTTATTCGTCTATCGCAAGTAAACGTTCTTTAAAGTTCTTATTTTTAAAAGTTATTTTAATCGCAAAACATGAACCAATTACATGGGGTTGTATTATCATTTTTCAAAAAATACGAGAAGCATTGTTTGTTAAAAAGGGATAAAATGCTGATTAAATCAAATTAAAATCAAATTAATTTCTTATTTGTAAAACTGGAAATTACAGCAGTCTTGGTAATATGAAGCTATCTTTCGGCAGTGCAAATGGTGCTGTTCATGTTGACATTTATTTCTGCCAAAAAATGAAAAATAATTAAATTTGATATTGATTCTGCACACTCTCACGACAGTATTGTGCCAACCTACCGGAAGGCTTGTGCCAACAAACGATACAAGTGGAGTCGGTTGGTATATCTTGACTTGATGTCTTTTAGAACTCTTAAAGTCCGATAGTCCAATTTTCAGAAAAAATAATTCCGTAAGGTAATCTAATAAATGTAGTTTACATTTTATAAATCAAACTTGTCAAAACTAAACAGTAGTTTCGTAAGAGAATTAAAATCTAGGAACTGGTACCAATGTTCCGGTCCCCGGAAGCTTAATCCAACCGGCTCCGGTCTCTGCTAATGTTTCCCAGTAAGCGAGGAAGTCGGATTGACGTTAGGACAAACTTACAAAGTAAAGAGGATGTTAATTTCTACTCAGCTTTGCTTTACGCAATTAGTGAGCGAGAAGGATTGGAGTTATGAAACATAACAAGGCAGAGGAAATCTCTACTCAGTTTTGTGTTACGTAAATTAAGGACCGTCTTTCTATTCTCTTTTGCCGTCTATTGGCCATGCGATTTATGTTCACTTACTCTTGGATTCCTTCTTGTACTTTCCAATCTTCATCTCGAGATAAATTTACATCAATTTCTATTACCATGTATTTACGACATTTAATATGTATGTGTTAATTCCTAATATGCATTTACATCATACACACATGCACTTCTCCCTCACAGATCACAACCAGATTTTTACTGTTATTTTGTGTCGAAAATAATTCAAATCAAATGAAATTAAATCACGTGTACGTACTTCTGTCCGACACACTTAGTCCTCACCACTTCTCTTTTACTTTCTACGTTTCTCATTTGCTACGTACGTAGTAAATGCCTCTGCCTTTATCTCTGTCTGCCTGTCTGTCTCTCTGTTCTATCTGTCCGTCTGTCGTCCTATCTGTCCGTCTGTTCGTCCTTCTGTGGTCAACACTAGCACCTAAACCGTTCAGACAATTTCCTCGAAAATTAATATTTTCGGATGGATTTAAAGTATTTCAAGATCCTGTGAGGATAGAAGCGGTTGTTTTGAATTTTGGTGATACTGTAAATAAATCATAAAACAATATTTTCGATTTTTTCCAAAAAATGGCTCTAATGTTTTATTGGCCTTGCCCTGGAATTGCATAGAAAACGTTTAAAAAAGGGATATGTTTAATTTTCGTTGTGATACCTAAATTTATGCAAATTGCAAAAGTTATATTAATTTTTTTCGATGCCTTTTTGCAACTGACGAGGTAGATAGACATATTTTCCTCGATAAACTCTGCTCTCCAAAGACATCTAAAAATAAAGTTAGATAAAATGTTTCAAAAACCTTAGTAGTTTTACTATAATTTTCCGTGAAATATGGACAGTTATTCAATTAAGAATGGCTCCATATTTTTTCTTTATTTTTTTCTTCCTATACAACAGAGACTTTGAAACAGTGCTGGTCCAATTTTCGGCGAATTCTATTTTCGAAAATTACAAAAAATACAGGTGTTGAACTTTTTTAAATTAAAAATTTACAATTCGAGAAATGAAAATAGATAAAAAAAATTAAGTTGAAAAACTGAAGAAGAATTTTGAGAAAGAAGAATACGAATTGACTAAAATCCAGCTCGTGGAGGCAAAAAGAGAAGAAACCGCCAAAAAACTGACACATGGCAAATAAATGGTTGTTTAGGAGTGTCGCACTTAATGAATTTGTTGCGATTTAAGTGTAGAAGCACGAAACAAATTATGCTGAAATCGAAATCCCCTTCGGAACTTAAGTGTCTTGTTTCCTTTGTTTGCTGCAAGGCCTTTCACCTTTTCATCTTTCTTCAGATTGTTGGCTCCATGATTTTTTGCTTTTTTTGCACAGCATCATTTTCCTACTGATGTTAAAATACTTCGAATGATGTATAAAAAGAGCGAAATTCCTGTTCTATTTTTAATGAAAACAATTGTTCAACAATTCAATGTTCAGTTAACATACTTAACCACATAACTTCTAAGAACTACCTCATCAATTCATTTCGACATTTCTCACTTCACCCGACATGAAGCTTCCCGATTTTTCACCCGATTGATATAATTATTCAAGTACAAGCATTTTCGTACACAGTTTAATATTTTTTTAAATTCTCGGAAGACAATTACTATAGGTAACTCTTCAAATAACATTTTTCATATACTGACCTTATAATTATTCTTAAAAAATGTTGATTTATTATCGTGCAAGAGACTAGTCCAACAACCTTGGAAATTAATGTTTTATATTTTTGTTTTCACGAGGGTTTCTGGGATGTAAATGAATAAATTTATAATTTGAATTGAAACACATAATTTGAACAAATCCAAATCGTCCGTTTCGTCGCTCGAATAATACCTTCTTTCTCTGCAAGATGGCGAAAGGAGAGTTGCGAAATTTGAGGTTCAGACGGAAGAGCAGGTGTGATGACATTAGTCTCAATGCATATAATAAGGCACTATTGAAGTTAATTAAACTATATGGAACTTAATTGAAATGAACCACATGAACACGGCTAACGAAGGCTCTTAGCTATTTAACTGTTCTTCTGATTTACCCGACTTTCCTCCACAACACTCATCGTCCTCTAGGTTCCGGACATCATAGCAGTATTTCTGCTCAAAAACAGTTCTTTTAGTTAAGTAAATCTACATATTTATAAAATAGAACGTCTTAATTAATACAAATTTACTAAAGATAATTTATAAAAGAACCGAGATACATTAAAATACTTTGATTTTGCGATATAAACGGCTACCTTCGTTTAAAACAGTTCTCCTTGCAAAATAAGCATTTTTGAGATGTCATTTTTCTTGTGTATCATCCCGTCTCAATTGATTTCCTTGGATTCCTTCACCTTTCAGTACTGTACAATTCTCGTTTTCGCTGGTCGCATTCCATTTTAGAAATGAGGATTGGCAACGATATTGGTTTTGTCCTAATATCTGCAGTTTTCCTGCATCCGTCATGATAACCGTAAAGTCGTTGCCCTACAATCTAAATGTCAATGTCTGGGAGGTCACGCTTCGTTCGATCCCGAAATCAGTATCAGGAGTTTTTTTTATATGGCTAACATCTACTTTTTTCTGGAATCGACTTCCAAGTTCGACTACTTTGTTAGGTTATTTCTTTAGTTTCTCTGATTACTCTCAGGTGATGGCAGGAGTAGCAACTTCTTCAACCGGTGAAGAACCGATCGTGATCATTCTTTTCCCTCTCATTAACTCCTCCAATCTGAACTGAGACGCCTTGGGGGTGTTCGTCCCGGAGCTTCTCCTTCATAATCGGCTTACACCTGCAAATAAAAGGACTTTGCCCTTTAAAGGCATGCATGTATGCTTCTCAAATATATTGCAATGTACCCAAACTATTATCTATACTTAACTAAATGGTTTTCTGAAAATCATTTATGTAAGCTACTTAAATTATTTCTGCTCACTACTCCCTATTTACTTCTCCTTTTTCTCGGGAGATTTAGTCCTTTAGGTAATATTAGACTATTGTTTTCGTCACCCACCACGAAATAGCGTATCTCGGTATCTCGACTGGAGCCCCTTGTCCCCATCTCCTCTCTGTCAGCATCCCATCTCCTGACCCTTCGAGACCACAACCTTCGCGTCTTGCCTCATCTGCAGTTACTCTCGTGCCCTCACTATACCTTAATTTCCTATTTTCATTCTTCTTCATCACTATATTCCTGTGTGGCTCCATGTCTCACCCCCAGCACCTCCCTCTCCTCCCTTATCCCTTCCCGCAACCTGCTCAATCATTTACCCTTCCTTGCCTTTTCTCCGCCACTCTTTCAGTCCCTAACCCCCCCCACCCCCCCCCCCCTTCCGCCACACTCTCCTCGAATCCCCGTCACTTCGCCACCCCACTCCGCCAACCTTCCCCGTCATCTTTCATCGACATTTTCTCCGCCATCCTTCCTCGCCAATCCTTCCCGCCCCCTTATCGCCCCCCTTCCGCCGTCGTTTCCCGTTGCCTCATTTCGTCGGCCGGCCGCCTCGGCCCCACCTCCTCCCGCCCCGCCTGCCTTCGCTCCGCCCCACCCCCTTTTGCTACGGAGCGGAAGTGGCTCCGGGGCGCAGCCGCAGCCCCCGCTCTCTTCCGACCGCCTCTCCCCCCCGCTCCACCCCGCCCCCCTGCCGCGCCGCGCCGCCGGGGAACAAGGACTGCAGCCGCGATATATTTTTTGCCGAGAAAAAATAGTCGCCATCGACGGACGGCGCCAGGGCGCGGGCGGCGGGCAGGGCGAAGTGGGCGGGGCCGGGGCGCGGCGGGGGATAAAACTGGAAATTTCTGCTCCATAAAAAGACCGAAACGCGCAGAGAGGTCCTATATCATGGGCTGAGTCCTACAGTAGCATTTCTTAATATCCTCTGTGTTTTAAAACAGGGCTAACGGCTCAGATGTAATATACGGCGGCCAGTGTCCGGCACACGGCCCGCTGGACCCGACGCCGCACTTCTCCTCTTCGCCCCGCCCCTCCCGCTCGCACCCCCGCCCCCCCCGGGCCCGAGGCGCCGGCCGCCGCGACCTTCCATTTGGGCCGCGCTTTCTTCGGCGCTCGCCGCCGGCCTTGCACACCACGTCGCGAAGGCGGCCGGATTCCGGCGCGCCCACCGACACCCACGGCTGATAGACCGCTCGTTGCTTTTTCTGCTCGGAGGTAACGGAACGTCGCGCCTTCAACGGTGGGGAGCGGAGATGGGGTGGTCGCGAGGCATCGGAGGACCGTGAAGGTGAACAAGGGTAGCAGGATTGCGGAGCACAAGCCGAGTTCAGGGATGGGTATTGTGTGGCGAGTTTCCAGTCTTTAGGCTGTCTGAAAAGTTTCAAAATGTACTTTTATTGGAATTTTTAAATAGTATTTGTAGTGATTAAAAAATTTCCATTATGATGCCATTTCTGAACTGGAAATTGGTGCCGTTTTGAATCACCAAAGAAAGATTTTATTGGCAATGCGAAGTACCAAAGGCTTTTAAAACATCGCATTTTTATAGAATGCAATGTTCTCATTAACATTTTGGAATATTGCTGTCGCAAGTTAATGTATGCGTAAGGTACAATATGTGACACTTCAGCCGTCAAGGGCTTGATAATGTGGACGGAATTATAAAACAGTAGATAACAACAATCCCGCTAACTGCTCAAGGCCATCGTTTGGTTCGAGGAAGTTAGCACCGAGCCGACGATCTCTAGCTGTGTGCCCTTTCTTTGTCAAAATAGGGCGCGTCTGTTTTCTTCGCTTGGCGAAAATTCGCTTACAATTTTGCAAGAAGGGAATATAACACAATTTATCATATCGTGATGAATTTTCTATAACTTCGTATACTTTATTAATAAATGAAACAATTATTGCGAGCCATAACAACTGTCTCATCGTTACCATAATTATTAAAAATAGATGGTTCACTTGAATGATCTTGAGGTACGTAGTTTGAAGTTCTGTTTATATTTTACCCGTAAGTGGGGGCGATGAATATAAATGTACTTTCACTACATACACCTTCGTTGAGCTCTCCTTTTCCTAATTGTTGTCAAAGTAATGCCTGGAGGGTTCGGTAGCTATTTCGTTTGGTTGTTTATTTATTTAGCTAACGTAAAACACAACAAAAATATGTATGACGTTATGGGAAAAAGTGTATTCTGCGCATGTTTTCTTAAATTCTGCGATGTCAACCATAATCCACATACAAGTTTAATTATGAATACAAGTGGAAACGCGTCTTTTTAGTAAGAGCTTATCAAATGTTAGCTGCCGTGTAATAAAAATTATTTGCGAAAACAAATCAACTACCGATTATTTAACCGCAGCTATTATCCATCATCGTGCCCTTAGTGAAAGAACCGACTTCCTGCTGCGAGAACATGGAAAACGTTCAGTTCAATAATATTTCCTCCTAAACGCTACAAAACCTGCAGTGATAGTGCAGTTATATTTATATTCAGAAGCAAAACAAAACGAAACCCAGTATTTGCTCAAAGAAAAATGGACCAAAAAGTTGATCGAGGTTTTATTGTTAGCAAGACAATGAAATTAAATCTGTTGTTCATTTACTAATGCAAATACGTATTACTCGGGTATTACTAGAGAGCGACATTTTCTTGTTTTCAAATGTTTTATACACACTGTTTTGTTCTTTTATTCATCATGCAATTACACATAGTAAAATGTTGGGGCAGGGATTCTGGAGCTGGCGGAAAAGATTTTATTTCCCCCCTCCCCCGTTAAGACTTTTACTGTTTTTTGACGAAATATATAAAATCAATCACGAGGGAAGTGGTACAAGAATCAGGGCAAGGATAAGAAAAAAATGCATTCAGTCTTAAAAGAAACATTGGGTAAGTGATTAAGAAGGTATAATATAAAAGAAGGAGCAGTAACGGACAGAGACATACGGAAACGGAAGAGCTGCGAGAAATCTATCGCAAGCCCGCTCTGTTCATTGCAAATTTTACACAGAACGACCGGGATCGGAACCCCCTTCCTCAAAAGTGAAAAACCTTTGCCACTATGCAATGGAGCCCTCGGGAAGGCGAGCTGAATTAAACACGATTGACATGCGATCTTCGGCCATAAAACCGGGAGCGGTGGCTCAGTGTATCAACTGATGTCACTGCAGCGTCTCCGGGAGATCCTATATTCGAGTCCTGACGGCAGCAGGATTTTCGATACTAGCTTTTCAGCTAGGCCGAATTCAGTCGCTGTCTGGAGAAGAACTGCTCTGATCAGTAGTTTTCCGAGGTTTCTCCGATCAACACCAGGCGAATGCCGGAGCAGTACCCTAACAAACGGGCCACGGACCGCGCGCGATCTTATCACGTGCGATCCCCTTAAACACACACACACACACACACACACACACTTACACTGACATGCACTACACTACCACATATTCCGGGAGACCGGTCGGGAGCTTAGAGCTTGTCCCGGCTGGGGCGGTGCCCCGCTGTTGGGAGAGTCCTGCTTAGGGGGAAACCCCACTAGCCGACGGTAGGTCGGCGCCCGATCTTGCCATCCAGCGGGAAAAGATCACCGCCATCTCCCGAGGATAAACATGCACCACACTTACGGGACTGATGATCTAAACTGTTGACGCACCCGGAAACACTAAACAACCAACCAAATCGACCACAAACGCTGGTAAATATTGGTATACAAAATTTTAATTATCTAAAACTGATACAAATGTTTAACAAATTTTCATATTCAGTATACAGGGGTCCCAATGATCTACAACTATTCTTTCAGTACTCCTCCCCTTCCCTAATATCTCGATCCATCACCGCAATTACTTCGTGTGGAATTCACGTTTAGCAGATCATGTTCTCACAGGATCTCCGGTTCCCTTGCTATATTTCATTTAACCACTTCCTTCGCTGCCATTACCATCCATCATTCACCATTTTACTAATATTGCTCACAGCTAACGCCCCAGTTATGACCACAATGCCACGAATATGATTGATGGGGTCATGTGGTGCGAGAACGGCCCTTCGATTGTCTGTTCGCACATTACTTCCCAAAGCTTATAAATAAATAATGAAGTAAATAATAGCGTCTCCCGATTACCCTGTCTGTGAGCATGTCTCTAGTTGAGAGATATATTACGGTGCAGACGTTACAATGATTGTGTTCAGGCTCTAGGACAAAGCACGTCTCGTACAGCCGTTTTAGTGCAATTCTAGATAATGCACTTAATGTTCATTGTTGGAGATTAATTGCTTGTTAATCGTGTGATTTTAACATTTCTTGAATATTTTAGTCAGTTTTAGGGACTGTGTTGCATACAAATTTTCGAGTTTATTGTTGTTAAATTCACAGTTAGAATAGACACTAGAGTCTCACGAATAGTATCTCGTAGGGTAATTTTTTCCTCATTTGGACTATGTAAATGAGATAAAGATATGATGCAATAGGAAGAAAGAATGAAGGTCGCTTGAAATCAAGAAAGTTGTGATAATACATAAGCATTTGACGAGTATCCATCTTGAAAAGATATCTACAGCCGACTTAGCGGAAAAATTGAGTTAAGGTCTCAGAGAACAGATGGAATATTGTCCTTTAGGAACGGAATTATAACAGAGGGAAATAAATTGTCTGTGAAAGCCTTTGAAATCTTTCCTCGAGTTCAAAGTTCAGATATTTAAAGATAAATTAATTAATAATTGTGTATTTTAATTAGGTTAATTAAAGAGATATTGTCATTATTATAAATCATTATTATTAGCACATATTATTTGATAATAAAATATCTCCAAAGTAGTGTTTGTGAGGATAAGCTGCGCAATGAAGTAGACTGGAAAATAGAATTAGAAAAAGATGTGAGGAACAGTTTACTGTTACGCATTTTGCGGCGAGCGAGCGGGAGAGGGCGAGCGAGCGGGAGGGGGCGAGCGAGCGGGAGGGGGTGAGCGAGCGGGGGGGGGGGGGGGGGGCGGCGGGCAGCAGGGGCAGGCGGCGGCCGGGAGGCGGCAGTGGGGGGGAGGGGGCGGGGGGAGGGGGCGGGCGAGCGAGCTACGAGAGCGAGCGGCGGAGGCGAGCGAGGGGAGAGCGCGAGGAGCAGCGGGTGCGAGGCACCGGCGATGGCGAGTGAGGGGGGGCGAGCGAAGGGCGGGTCGAGCGCGGGGTTAATTGCACGGCGGGTGTGCTCGAGTCGATGAGTCCGCAGGTGGCGGTGGCTTCTTCGGCGCCCGTTAGCCCCACAGGGCAGCCGGCGCCGCGCCCAAGAAACGCCCCCTAATAGGCTGTCCACACGTACTCTGCGGCGCGCCGGCCTTCATCAATTAGTGGCGGTGGGGTGAAGGCGCGGCGGAGGCGGAGGCGGGGGCGGGGGGGGGCGACGGCCGGGGAAGCGAGGGCGCTCGCGGTAAAGGCCTTAGGAAATCACCTGCTAATTGAGTGGAATGGAATGAAACCGAAAGGACGTCGGTAAATGGAATGAGATGAAAAGTAAAAAACATGGCTGGAGACAAAAGCTTTTAAATAACTTGATCGCACAATGCTGTCATTGACTTAGGGACAAATGTTTGTCTGTTACAAAGTGCGTATGTTGTAGGCGCATAACGTTTGCTAGTAGATGGCTAGGTATTAAGCGATTCATCATAACAGTATTGTTAAAAGTGTTACTTGTCGTACACTTTTTGTGCTGTTTATTTTCCTTTATTATTGGGTAGATTGAAAATAAATATTTTGAAATAAACATTTGAACAATTTTTATTTTAAAAAAGCTTTTGTACCCTACATGGTGGCTAGAGGGTTGAAATACATTGAATGAAGTCGATACACCACGTGGCCTGCTGCACACTTGATCAATTCCCTAACTTGCTTTGCACTCTGCAACCCGTCATTCATTATTCTGCCTTTTCACTCTGAACTCTTTATTCGGAACTCTTAATTGCAAACCTCTCTGCTAACTGTGAACTAGGAATTCCCATTTTATATCTGTTGTCTATCTAAACGATTCATAAACATTCTATTTTAGATATCAAAATCATAATCAAAGGAAACAGTATGATATATGTACAGATATATAATTAATTTAAATTTGAGACAGTGAAATGGACTATGTATAATTACTCATTTACAATTCATTAAATTGAGAATTAAGTTGTGTTCCTGTTAGTATCGATAATCAAAAGCTACTGATCATTTCAGAGTAAACACTCAGTTAAAGATAAGATAATGCAGCCCATTTCCATGTTTCATATTAAATTTCAGTGCATTTAATTGTGAGTCATGCGCGTATTTCCTTTAGGAGCTCGCTCGCTTCGTTTAAATAGATGAGCGTCAGGTGGCGAATATCCAGCACATATTTTGTAAACGCTGTTTGGAGAGTAAAGTTATTTTATTTATTATTCATGAATTTATTTATGCGCGATATAATACAATCCAGGTGTATTAATGTGTTATTAATTATTGTTAATTGAAACAATTATTGATTCAATATTTATGTATTCTATTTGCCACGAAGCACATTTCATGTTACTATCCCCCATATTGTGATATCTGAAAATTAGACAATGATATCGAAGAAAATACGGTTGATAGGCAAGTAAAGAAGATTATAGTTGAATTTTTAGAACTTGTAAGAGTCTTGAGAGACAATAGACCTATGGGAAGAATTCAAGGAATGGAACAGGCCTACGGCCTACTAAGAAGCAGAAGTAGAAGACGTCGAATAAAGGAATTATGCTGTTATGCTGTATTGGTGTAGTAATAGTAAAAGTAGAGCCAGAATTACTTTTTTACTAATCGTAAAAAGCTTTAAAAACTATACGTGACGTATGGTGTATACAACGTTTTCTCGTACTACATAATCCCTCCCTGTCTTATCAACTGTACATACTCGAATTATGAACTAGAGTACTAACGAGTGTGATTGGAAACATTTCAATAGATCCTATTACAAGTTTTGCTCCCGTAAAATAGAAAACTATTTACATAAGCAAATGAATATTTTATTTGATTTCATAGAGCTCTTGAAGATTTGGTTGTAATTGTAGTGCGTGTTTTTTCCTCGGAAGCTGGCGGTGATCTTCCCCCGCTGGATGGCCAGATCCGGCGCCGATCTACCATGGGGTAACGGGGTTTCCCCCTAACCAGGACTCTCCCACCACTGGGGCACCGCCTCAGTCCGGACAAGCTCTGAGCTCCCAACCGGTCTCTCGAAATATGTGGTAGTGTAGTGCATGTTAGTATAAGTGTGTGTGTGTGTGTGTGTGTGATGGGAGAGGATAGGAAAAGGAAGAGGAAGGGAAGATCGCGCGGTCCGTTTGTTAGGGTCTGCTCCAAAATTCGCCTGGAATTTTTCGGAGAAACCACGGAAAACTACCGATCAAAGCAGCCTGTCGCTAGAATTCTCCTCCAGGTAGCGACTGAATTCGATTTAGCCGAAAAGCTAGTGTCGAAAATCCTGCCTCCGTCAGGACTCGAACGTAAGCCCTCCCGGTCAGAGGCGCTGCAGTGACATCAGTTGATGCACTGCGCTACCGCTCCCGGTAACTGTTCATGAAATAACTACCCATTTGCTGTACTCCTTCCAAAGTAGCTCAAAAAGAGCTCTACAACATGGATAGGTAGTGAAGATACATTTATGTTTAGAAACAAACAAGGGCAGTTCTGCAATTATCTCAATTAAACGAGGGAAACTAGGCAACACGTCTGAAAGGGATAGGGTCACGAATTCCGTATTCAAACACAGTCGCGATTTTACTGCGCAAAATTAGACGATTTGCATTCCAGTGACTTTATGGTATCTGAAATTGAATTTGCCCGGAAAAAAATCGGGGGAGGGGTACGGGGCAGGGAAAATAATCTTTCGTCAAGTCAAAAGCATGCACTTATATCTCATGCTTTACTTCCCACTCAGTTTGAATCTGGTGGAGAAGGTGAGAGTCCCCACGAGGCGCGCTTGCATGAAATATTTCCCGGTCCAGCTCAAATGGGCCTTCGAGCGCTTCTCGGTTGACAACCGGTGTGGTTCACTACTTAAGATAGCCCGGCGGAGAGGCGTTCGATCACGAGAAAGGAGGAGAGGCGCTCGGCCATTCGGCTCTAGTCTAAAGACGGCTCCACACATTCGGCATTCGCCGAGTAGCGAGCTACTCATTGCCCAATCCCATGCAGCGGATGTGAGAGGCGAATGTTGGCTTCCTTTGTGTCCAAAAAACTCTCATGCGATGGGTGGGGCTAACACCGAACATTCGTCGTTTGACCAATAGCCAGCGACGCATCCACACTCCTTGAGATTCGGCAAAACGTCGCTTCTTGCCGAATAGCAAATGAGTGCACCCACGTTAATGAAAGGCGAGCGGCACACGGGTAAATGCAGCGGGCCACCTCGGGTAGGGTGGCCCCAATTCTTTGAGCAGCCCTGCCGTGGCCCAGGGCCGACAGACGAAGCGCCACTCGAAACTTCGGTGCATGCCGAAGTTTCGCTCCCTGCGGTGCCAATCTCTGCAGCCATTTTGACCAGGAGGTTCTACGGTTCGGGTCCGGCCGGTGGAGGTTTTTCGACCTTAGCTAAATAGCTAGGTCGAATTCACCTTCGGGAGGAAAATTCTAACGGCAGACTGCTCTGATCGGTAGTTTTCCTTGGTTTGTCTGATCAATAGCCGACGAATGCCGGCGCAGTATCGTAACAAACGTGCAAGGCACCGCGCGCGATCTTTTCATCGGCTTGTCCTCTTCCCTTGCTCTACTACAGATTGACATGTACACTTACACTTGCCTTGCCGGGGAAACTAATCCGGAGCTTAGAGCTTGTCCAGACAGGAGTCACGCTGGGGGAGATACTTGGATTGGAAACCCACGCAAGAATACGTGTATTTGCTCATCTTCCAAGGGGAGGAACAACGCATTCTGGGATACAACATCCGCTACACTCACGAAACTAACGACCATAGCAGATGACGCGCCCAGAAATATCAATCCACTAGTCGTTGACAGGTTGCGAGAGGCGCCAAGCAGAGTTAGCAATCTTAATGAGAAATCTGAGGATGAAACCCAGCAACTGACTTGTTTTTTCGCATTTTTTCAATTATTAAAACATTTTATCTATTTATTTATTTACCGTAAAAAAGATGTTAAGAACTTTATTTTACGTATGAGGAGACGCACAATATTCGACTTAATTTACCATAAAACAAAATTTAATTAGTTATTCAAATATTGTTGATATTAAAAGCGTATATCCGAGTAGGTTGCAAAATAATAAGTAAAACACAACGAAGTAATATGAAACATTTCAACAAATATTCTGTTTCAAAATATTTCATTCTCAAATGTTTGTTCTCCTCACTACACAAGAAAATACATGATGATTGTTCGCATTTGCTTGCTTTGTATTTTTAGAAATAAATATCCTTCAAAACATTTTGAAAGATTTGGTTTCGGAATTCATATTCTAAAACATTTTTAAAGCACACAATTTTTTTTCATTTTTAGGCACTCGGGTTGATTATATTTTCTTGTGTCCAGCTAACCTTTTCTGTTTTCCTATGAAATTGCAACGTTTGCTTCCGGCGGGCATGGACGTGCACCGGTGGGCAAAGGTGACCAAAGGTGCGCGGAGGCGATGCAGTGTATACCCATTGACAGCTCTACGCTAGTCCGATCGTGGGATAGACTTGAAAGGAAGCCTAGAACGAAAATGAGGGTTCACAGCCAGATGACCGTCAGCCCGCATATATAGTCAAACGCTAAATAAGAAGAATAGAGAAGAATTTTTTTTCTAGCATATATGTCTGTAAACTTTGTTTTTATTTATGACGTTCACTAAGATTGATTTGTGCATTCATGCAAATGCTCTATTCATTCCGTTACTGAGTATGCGCTTGAATATGTGGTGTATATTTAAAGTACGCATGCGTTTGCACATTTATTTAGAGCCTTTTTAAGGGTATTTGAAAGACACCACACTACGGTACTGTAGTTAAAGCGTAATCTATTACTAAATGGATATAATACTAAGAGAGGGCTTCAAAGTCCTCCATATTTGGCATTTTCATTTAAAACTGCTAACATTAATTAACAAATATCGTTAATGCTGACTTCGTCGTTTGAGTGTTAATCAAAATAATCCATTTAATAGAACACACAGTAAACGTTAATATACTACTTTCGAAAATATTGTACAGACAAACAATTAATTAGGAGTCAATCTCCTATATTATCTATTTGGAAAGAAACAAATGCTTCTTAATAGCCTTGTAAATTAACATTTAAAGTATACAATTGATACTCCTCAGTCACATAGGTTTAATTGCTGTGGTGTACGGTTTTCTGTTGTCTTATTTCCAGATGTCATATTTAAATTAACGCACTTCGCCTTCAACCCAAAATGCGTCGATCCATTTCCCATTTGACGACGTAACAACTTGTTTATTCATTGACGAGCTGTTACGACACCATAATGGCGAGCGATAACAGTTGAATTTCAAAACAAAAATATTTAATTCAGAGTATTGGAAACTCTTTTAGTGTTTGAAATGAAATTAAACATTTAACGTCATTTTTTTAAATTCCCATATTTTTAATTGCCGATTATGTATGTAGAGCGTGTGAATAATTAGACATTGAATGTACGGAAAGTGTAAAGAGTTGAAGAAGGCAATGTACAGAAGCGATTGGAATCTGCTGGAATCTAGTTCTAAACGAAAGACTAATTATCATTTTTATAATAGTATTATTAATGACATTATCGTAATGACTAAAATTCATATAAATACAATTTCATGAATAATCATCACATGAACATTACAGTGTATCTGGCTTTTGGAGAGGAGCGACGCAAGGTTTTCTGTCCAGAAGCGAATAACGAGCATAGCAGCATTCGTTCTGTTGAATGACGAATAACACCACCTTTGTAGGTTATTTCAGTGATCGCAGAGGTCGAGTCCATAATGGTGGTGGATTTTCAACACCAGCTAGGTCGAATTCTGCCGCTGTATAGAGAAGAATTCTAGAGGTCGGTTGCTCTGCTTGGTACTTTTCCATGCGTTCTGCAATAAATAGTCGGAACAGTACTATAGCAGACGAGCCACATTTTTCCTTCCTATTCCATCTACTGTCCATTCCTTTACACACACTTACACATTTACATGCACTTGAGAACTGCAGATGTCGGGAGGCTTGTCGCGAGCTTGGAACTTGCCCCAGCGTGGACGATGTTTTGCTGGGAGATATACCTGGAGAAGAAATTCCCTGCAAGCCGACATGTAGGTCGGCGCAGGATCTCCCCATTCAGCGGAGAAGAGATCACTACCACCTCCCGGGGTAAAACATTCCCTACGCTAACACGACTAATGATCACAACAGTTGACCTTCCTGAAACCATCGATCAACTACTTCCGAGTATTCATATCAAATGTCACACAAACATGTGGAACAGAGGCAACGAAAAGAGAGCGTTGGGGAGGCCGCCGCTGAGGCTAAAGCTCGCAGCGACGCGATTGGGAAGCAGACCAGGTTTCGCCGGTGACCGGTGGGCGGCCGCTGGAATCAAATCACGAATCTGCGCATTGCCGCCTGCCCGTGCCCGCCGCCAACCGCCTCCCTCCCAACGCCCGCCCAAAACTGCAGATACCCCCACCCCCACCACCGCGTCCCACAGAGCGGGATCTGTCGGGAGGGGCGGGGAAGGCGGGACGGGAGCGGAATGGAATCGAGGATTGAACGCGGGCAGGGAGGAACGGTGTGGGGAAGCGGATGGCGCAGGCCATGACCAGAATACCTGCCGGCCTCACACCCCAAAGATAGTGGATGCGGGGAAATTGCTATTATGCCGTGTTGTGTTTCTCGTCATCTTTACAATACTAGCGTAGGTACGGTGGGGGACGTAGTGCTATCCTAGATTTTGGTGGAGATAATCGTTATCAGGCCTGGTTTAATTCTTTTTCGTAGCCCTCGTCGTAGTCTTCATGGTAGTTTTTGTCGTATCGTAGTTGGTCCTTTTTACGTTGTTGCGTTATGAAGTGCTTCCTAAGAAGAGAAATTTTGTAATCGTGCGCCGGAAAATGTTCGACAGAAGAACTTTTATTGCCTGGCTCTGTTAACAAAAAAGTGGATAAATGCTGTTGCTGAATTTAGGAAACAATCCTCCAAAACCTGGTGTATCCATGTTTTGTTGGTTCTTGATACCGAAAAATCGTTTGACGGCATTACGTTTGTCTGTTCGTCCGTCTGTCTGACTGTTACGAAAGCTAGCGCCTAAACCGTTCAGCTAATTTTCTTCAAAATTTAACGAAAAATAACCGATTTCACCAATCGATCTGAATGAACTCCTGGCTTTGGGAGATTCAAATAGATATTTTGATTTTAAAGGGTATTTTACATGACTCCTCAAAAACATTTTCAAAATTTTCTCTAAAACGACACCAAATTTGTTGATGAAACGTTGCCTTCGGATGGCATAAAGAACGCTTTAAAGAATAGTGGTAGTCTCATGTTCGTTGAAATCACAGATTTTTGAAAAATGTCAGTATTTTTGGGGCGTCTTCCTACAGCTATAATATTGAAGATACAGATTTTTCCTTATAGCAGTATATGTGTGTGTGTATATATATATATATATATATATATATATATATATATATATATATATATATATATATATATATATATTGAGCGCTTTGCGCTAGGGAGTAATCCTCCGTTAATCAGAGCGCTTGGGTAGTAATCCTACATTAGTATTCCCAAAGTATGTCACGTCTCGTCGCAGTCAGTTGTCAAGGAGACAGCCAGGTAACATTTCCGCGAGGGTTGGACTAGCCCTTGTGAAGTCGCCAAACTCGTTTTGTTGGAACAAATATCACATGAGATTCGACGAGAATCGAACCCGGACCTTAGTAATGAAAGGCTAGCGACTCCGTCATTCGCTTTCTGGGCAAGTGATGATTCTGGATCAGACGGGAGGGGCTGAATGAAACCTCAAATACTTTGATAGAGTTCGATACCTTCACTGGAATTTACGACAACTGGCTTCTATGTTTTACAAGCAAAATTAATCATTTCTTCTTTATTGTTTTTCCCCCCTCTTCCTTGACGGTTGATATACATTCTTGGCTCGTAACCGTCGCCAGATGCCAAATTAGATGGTAATTAGAAGGAGAAGCAGATTTACGCACGCTTACAGTGTTAATATATTTTGTATAATATTATAAGTAATGTAATAATTTAGAACAGTTATAATTGCATTCTAACTCGTTATCTTTAAAAATATTATTATTAACGCTATAACATCCCTATCCAGGGCAAAAGCCTTCCACTCTCAGGTGGGGTATCTTACAAAGAAGAACTTACCAGGTGAGCTAAAACCTGGCGAAGTTAAATGTTTGCTTTCGTAACATTTACAATTATGTTATATATAGTATTGTATTGTCCACCACAACCTTTGATTTGTTGCACTTTTCTCTGTTTCACAATATTTTGCAATCACATTAGTGTCAATTATCACACATTAGTTTCAATCATCACAGAAACGTTACTTAAAAGTCTAACATACGTTTTGTTAACACCTTGTGCAGTTAATGCGTGTAGAGTTGCCGGGTGTTCAACACTGTAGAAAGCTTTATTAAAGACTCTAAATGCCAGATATATCTTAAGTTTATATTCTTGAGCTTTTTCCAGTAATTGGTTGACGACTTGCTGGTGATCGGTTGAAGAAAAGTGAGAGCGAAATCCTACTTGTTCCATAGGTTGTTGTTCATTGACGTTGCTGATTCTTCTATTGATTATTTTGGAGAATAGTTAGTAAATGCATGGCAATAAACGTATTGGTCTATAGTTGTTTATATCATTTCTGCTCCCTTTTGTGTGAATCTTTTAAGTTAAACAGATTTGTGAAGGTTTCAATACCATTTTATTCGATTTTTTAACTTTTGGCTCTTTTTTTTCAATTTCTTCCAATGTTTTATTGTAGTTATCCAATGAACTGTCGTAGATATTCTCATATAAAGTTGTGGCTTCTAATATAATTTTATTCCTATTAGTTATCAACTGATTTCCTTTTTTTTTTTCCTGGAAGGGTTCATTATTTCTTGTATAATTCTTTATCTCATAAATCTTTCCTTATTTAACGTTTTACTAGCTTGTTGAGCTCTGCATATTCAATTTTCAAAATTGAATTTTGGTACTGTTGTTGTCTCACTCTTTTTCTTTGATCTATTAGTAGCAATGTTTTTGTGCTTAATTTATTTCTTTTCTTTTCCTTTTCCTTTATTTTTGATTTTAAAGCGGCCTTCCTTATTGTATTTTCAATGTTCGAGTAAATTTCTTGTATTTCAGTTCCCAAGTTGTCCCAGCTGGTAAGAGTTGTTGGTTTAGTTGTGATACTCATGTATTTTTATCTATAGATTCTTTTATGTGAGCATTTTTGTGCTAGCATAGGGACTACACCAGGTCCATTAATTTGATATGTTCTGTTTGAAGAAGGTATTACATATTGTTAACCTCTGTCCATTTAAAAATTGAATAATTCTTGACCATCTAAAGTTCCTGCCGCCGTAACCATATTGTCCCTGGAAAATTTATGTGGTCCTTCTTTTTCCTATTTTACTGTTGAAGTCACCTAGTACAATATTAAGAGTTGCTCGATGTTCATTTACGGCACCAACTTGTTCATGAATATCTTCAATTTCATCGTTACTGCAGTTTTCGGTTGGCGCATAAACATGAAAGATTGCTATGTTGTATTTTTCGTATCTTAATTTTGCCACAATTATTCTTTCATTGGCTCCCTTAATTTCTTCGAAATAATGTTTGAATTGTCTGTTAATATAAAAACCCACACACCTATGTCCTTTTGTTTCTCCAACATAGAATTCTCCTCCGGGTAGTCAATTATGGATTTCCTTCTCTTCTTACTTCCGAAAGACCTAAATGTCTGATTGAATTGTTGTAGAGCTTCTTGTAGTTACAAGTCTTTCTTCTGTCCTCCAAGTCCTCACATTTAGTGTTGCAATTTTAAGTTTTCCTTTCTTTTTCATGAGTTCGCCACAATTATCCCAAGGGATTGTTTCAATGTTGTCCTCTATCTTGTTCATTTTCTCTATTCCATTGGTTTTTGTTGCTTGTTTTTTGTATTTGACTTCTTTAACATAATTTGAATTCCCATTCTTTGGTTTGTGCGCGTGGAATTGGAAATATCTATTTTTTTGCGCGTGGCTTAACATTTTTCTCTATTCTTTCTTCTAGTTCATTCCCTTCAATTAAAAAAGGTAAGCTACTGTCAACTTATATATGTATATTAAAATGTAGTAAAATTGATACAACTTTAATAGTTGATAACTACATAATAATTCATTTTCCAAAAAGGTGCATTTTTTAAACCAGTTGTCTGAAAATGGCCAAGGTGGTGCCGAAACATCACGCAAACTACAATGTAGATAAATTAAATCACAAATATGTTCATGTATAAATAAATCTGAATGTCTAAAATTTGAAGAGGAACTGTTTTAATTATTGAACCGATTTAAGTGAACTAATCAATATATTACCATGAAATTTAAATGCAATATATTTACTACCAATGGGACGGGTTTAGATATCCTTAACTGCTGACCGGGAGGTATGGCTCAGGGCATAGTCGCTGTGTGGAGAAGTCTAGCAGTTGCTTTGATCGGTAGCTTTGCCTGGTTTCTCTGATCAACACCAGGCTAATGCCAAAATAGTACCCTACCAAACGGGCCACGGACGGTGCGCGATCTTTCATTCCCATCTCTTATTCTATCCTACCTTTACCTACACACACGCACATGCACCACACTACCACACATGCCGGGAGACCGGTCGGAAGTTTAGAGATTGTTCCGACTGGGGGATATCCCTCTGGTAGGAAGTACTCGGCTAGGGAAACCACCGTTATGGTCGGCGCAGGATTTAGCCATCCAGGGGGGGAGATCACAGCTACATCTCGACCAAAACATGTACTACATTTACGGAACTAATGAAATTAGCAGTTAATGCGCCCGAAATCACTAACTATAAATAAGTTAACCTAACAGCTCTCCGTCCGTCTGTGAACAACTGTAGCTCCTAAACCGTTCAGCCGATTGTCTCTAAAATTGAAATTCTCTGATCGATCTGAACGGACTGGAGGCTTTTGGAGTTCCTAACGGATATTTTGATTGCTGAGATGTTTTTACATGAATCGAGGATTTACCTTTTTATGTCTCTGCCCGAGTTCGATCCATACGGCCCTTGTGTGGAATAGTGGTATAGTGCCGCCAAGGTAACTGTGAGAATCTGATATCGGGTCTCGGAGGAGCAAACAATTTGCTATTTGAAAATACGATTGCTGGTTTATGTAATAGTATAATAGCGGAGCATTTAGAAAAAAAACGCAAGAAAGTATGTGTTTTGGTAGCACCACAACTTGTTATAGTTATCGCCGTAGTCTTCTGCATAGTCCTCGCCATGAACTTTATGATCCTCGTCGTAGTCTTTTTTCGCAAACTTCGTCCCTCGTTATTTTTTCACTTGTCATCGTTATCGTGTCACCTCCGTAGTCGCCTCCTCACTCAGTCACTCATAACTTCCGTGAACGTCATTCTTGTCGCGTTCTCTGCATAGTTGTGTGTCTTGTGTAATCCACGTCTCCCTCGCCGAGCTCTAGATCATCACCGTCTAAATCCACGCCACTAGTAATTTCTTTGCTCAATGTCCTGCAAACACTTCTGACACACACTGATTTGCCATACATTTCTGCTTCAACACCAAATACTAGTCCAAGAAAATCAATATCCAGAACTTTGCAAAAAAATCAAATCTGAATCATTACAGAACAGTTATTAATTTTGTAAATTTTACTTTCTCGCATTTATTTGGTAAGACGGGAAGTTATTGAAATAGTGGGTCGGAAAACGGAGAATTTTCGACAGAAAACTCTTTATTTCCGAGCTCTGGTAACAAAAACACGGATAAATCTTTCTTCTGTATAAAGTAAATTCCTTCTTGAAACACGTGGTGTAGTCAGAATCCACGTTTTGTGGGTTCAACATACTGAAAAGTAGATTGGTGACAAAACGTGCCTGTCCGGCTGTGATCAACGTTAGCATCTTTCTCCAAAATTCAAGTTCTCTGATCGATCTGTACGATCTCCAGGTCCTCTGAGTTAGAAAGGGATATTTTGGTTTTCACAGACACTTTACTTGACCTCTCAACATTTTCAAAAGTTTATAAAAGATGGATCCAAATTTTTATTAAACTTCGTCCTCGGAGGTCTCATTTCCGTTGCACACTTTCAATTTTCGAAAATTGAGCTTTAAAAAAATGTAGGACAGTATGTCATGTTGTAGCACCACTAGTTGCTCTTGATATGTCTTCTGATATTACATTACTTCATTCGAAGAACGGTTTAGGAAGTGACTCCCTCGCATCCGCCACACATCTTTAAGGGTTTCCACAGTTCTTACCTCGCAGAATTTGTTTCTTGTATCGCACATGTGTGTGTAGCATATCAGATCACCGCATCTCGAGAACAGCTAGCGCATCTGCAGAACCTGAGAACTCCAGTGTCTGGGTAATACTACCAATAATTTTGTGCCCGGAGAAACATTAATTTCCTATACCCTTATCATACGGTGTTCTAGATAAATTGATAGTGTTAATATCTGGATTTCACCTTTCATTGTCACTTCATCTCACAGCATTATCAATCTTTCAATTTTGTTGCTCTTTCAATTTGCTCCTACTTTTTGCCATTCATTCTCGTTTGTATCATCTATCTGCTTTTTGCCTCGCTAGTATGCTGCTGTCAATTCTCATTACCTACGTTTATTAGTTTTTCTTATCAACCTTTATCTCACGATCACAAAATATATCTTTCGTTTTTACCACTCATCATATCCACCCTCGTCTGCCAATTTGCGCCAACCGCTTTGCACAAACGGCCTTGCGCCATATGCCTCTCGCCCCTCCCCGCATAATACACATCGCGCCACCCGCTTCGCCCCATCCTCATTCATCAGGGAAATAACGCTGCCGTTCATAAGATGTTTCAGAGAAATTTCGGATTTCTGTGATAATTTATAAATACGAACTTGTAAGAGCTTACTGAAAACAAGTAATTTGAGCTTGTTTTTTGAGATATCAGAATTATCGCAATCGAGCACAATAACGGTCCCTCTTTCATTAGAGCATACTGATTCCCAAATAAACACCTTTTAGTTCACCCTGTGGTGTATGAGATGAATTGATGGGCGTCTGTAAAAAAATAGTATTAATGACGGTGGAGCAATTGTGGAATGAGACTAGTTGTGCTTGTTACGAGCTACGCACGTTGTTATTCCAGTTTCAGGATGGTAAACTGAAGAATATGAAATCCGAAATTTCTAGAGCAGTTGAATTTGAATTTTTAGCAAAGTGGGAAAATGCACAAATTCATAGATTAGCTTATTACTTGGCTAGATGAATTCGGACGGGCCAAACACTCGGCACGCGCCACTGGGCGCGCTGCACCCGGATGCCGACCTCTCACCACCCCATCTCCATCGGGCGGCGGCGCGCGGCTATCGACCACGTCGACACGCCCCCTCCGCGGGCTCCCCCTCTCACACCTCCACGCCCCGCGCCCCGCCCCCCGCCCGCACGCGCCTTCGACCCGAGGCTTCGGTAAACAAACAGTAAAACACAAATAAAACACGGCCAATATCCTGTAATCGGTGCGCGTGTTTGTAACTTCCAGTAACAACCTCATAAACTTCAAAACCTGCAGCGAGCACAAAAAGCGGCCGGCGTATATCGCGCAGCCCGCGAGCCCGCGGGGGTGGGGGCGGCGGCGGCGCAGGCCCGGCCCGATAAGCGGCGAGCGCGAGGGGCGAGGGGGGCGGGAGGCAGCGCTTGCCGGAGAACGGTGAGTGCGGGGCCGGCGGCGTAGAAATTATAGATCTGTCATTTGCGGATGTCCGAATATTTCGGCATTCGAATTCGCGTCCGCACGGCCTGCCAAGAGCGAGCGCTGGGCGTGGGCGGAGGCCAAGGTGGAACGCCAGGCTGAAGCGGACTTACGCACAGTTAGCGAGGCGGGGGTAGGGGCGGAAGTGCGGAAGAGGGAGGGTAACGGTGTGAGCGGCGGCGAGGGCGGGGCGTGGTAGCGTAAGCTGGACCATGGGCTTTGGCGCAGGGGGCGTGGAGGCGTTGGCGGGGACGGGGGGGGGGAGGAGGGGGAGGGGGGGGGGGGGGGGCATGGTAAGGCGTGGCAAAAATCAGTGGTCTGCTGATGTTCCTTCGTCCCGCCTTAGCGAACTCACGACCATGCGTTCTCCCGCTATTATTTATTTACTGAGGTTGAGGGGCCCTTAAACTGTTGAGGTTATTGAGACCCATCGATGAAGATGGAATGAGTAAAGGATAGTGATAATGATCATGAGATGAATGATGATAGAGAAATTGAGACATGAGAGGCACAGAAAACTGAACTCCGAAAAATATTCTTAGATCTCTTGTTGTCCATCACAGATTCTACATGGATTTATCGGGGATGTATTGACCCGAGGCCCAGCAGTGAAGAGGTTATGCACCCGTGAGGTTCGCGATATGCCAGTACTTTATTGGTGCAGTGTTTGAATATAGGATACATCTATTATCAACTTCTGGTACCCAGGAGAATAGTTTATTGGTATCCACTCTGCGTGGAAATTTCAGCTGATATTTGCTAACGCTATGTGTATCCTGCAATTGGTGTAAAATATTGTTTAAGATGGAAAAAAAGAGAAAAACTTCTTCTTCATTTCGGCACAAAAACGAAGATTGTGTACGGTAGATGTACTAACTCTGCATTAGTTTCGAATCACAGATGAAAAACCAGATTATTTTACAAAATACGTGATGGGGACATAAATGTCTCGTTCCTGAAAGCAGTAAAAAAGAGGAAGAAATTTGTATATCGGAAAGAGATAACATTGTAAGTTAGGTTGTCCAATTTCTCTTTGCTCTCCAACCATTACGCATTTCAGTGGCGTGCAATGAGTAATTATGGAAAAGTCTTCGTACGGGGGAAAGGAGAGTGAGGTAATGAGCGAGGGAGAGAGGGAGTACGAAAAAGTGATAACGAGGATGACGTTTGGGGTAACCGAGGGACAGGAGAGTGAGATCTAGGACATAAGCGAGGGCAATAGTGAGGACGAGATTAAGGTCGGGAGTAACGTGACCAAAACGAGAGAAGGATGCTGCGTGATGGACAATGGAAAAGCGTAAGTAGTGGGATTACACCTCGATGAAATTGGCATTTTCTTCATCTTTAGCATTTTGCGTTTAAATATAAATATCCTCAGGCGTGGAAACGTCTTCTTGGAACTCGTCCTAATAATACATTGCCAATTAACGCGATTATTATTATTATTATTATTATTATTATTATTATTATTATTATTATTATTATTATTATTAGCGTGTGGGCCATTTCTGACCACGCTACACGTTCTCTTCCGAGGCTCAGTCATATTCTATCCCGGAGAGAAATTATCGTGCCATTATGGGGATCAGTTTTTCGGCTGTAAGACAAGGTTATTAAGCTTTGAATTATGAATTACGAGGTGATAGGATGATGATGATGATGATGATGATGATAGGTGCTCGTGGCCTTTTTTAACCATCCCAGCATTCGCATGTATGTCCGAGGAGAAACCACGTATAACCCGGTCAGAATGGCCGGCCCGCGGATCGAACCCGAACCTCCCGACTGCGAAGTCATCGCGCTACGCACTGAGACACTTTGCTCGGTTATTATTATTATTATTATTATTATTATTATTATTATTATTATTATTATTATTATATTATTATTATTATTATTATATTATTATTATTATTATATTATTTTTTTATTATTTTATTATTATTATTTTATTATTTTATTATCATTATTATAACTTAAATGGAACTAATATCAGAGCTTCAACTATCAGTATGTCCTGGGTTTTGTACATCACACATGTGCCTGATCTGAATTTCCAAACTCTTCAGATATTTCTCTGTCATCTTAGTTAAACTATGGTGTGACATAGCCCTGCAACATATTAACAAGTAGATACGATATTTTCCCCAGATCCAGAAAAACAATAGTAATCAGCGAGTTTTCTTGCTACAGTAGGAGTAGTATGAATTGGTTTGTGCAGTTCAACGGACACATGTTGTGATGTGTGTCCGCAACACTAACAGCATTGAAACTTAGCCTTACAGATTTGCCTGAAGAGATAACCACTGGGGATCTTATTGTGCATTTTCATATATTCTGATTTTGCAAGAATTTAATTAATTGAATTGCTTTAATAGTGTTCCTTACAGATAGAGAAATGATCATCATAGCGTCATCAATTTTCAGAATCTCTTGATCCTAATATGTTCTCAATGCCTGATCATGGACAGCTATTACCACTCATCCTGGTTTCATTATTCCCTTTCCGAATAAATGTTTGGTATTTGTTGTATTAGTATAATATGATAGTTATTATTACTATCAATAAAAAAACAAAGGGTTTAGACCTTTGTCGTTCTCAGTATGAACAAATTTTTCAAATCATTAATGTTTTATCAAATTTAAGTACTTTCAATATTGCATACGCTTTGAAAAGGCTTATTTTACCGAGAACCGTCACTGAATAGTACTTTCCTTTGCTCTTACTTTACCATTGATTCATTCTTATTTGTATGGTTATAAATATTCTCCACTAGTTCTAGACTACTACCGTGTTCCATACCACATTAGAAAATGTAGAAAGTGGAATTTTTCCTCAACTGACGATGATTTCTGCACTTAAATTTACGAATAATGAAATTTACATCATAATATCCCCACTTTACGATCACTTCGCTGATAACAGCGAATTGACTTACGGAATTGCGGAAAGCTGCCGCTGCCCAATTGTATAACCGCACACTTACCTGAAACAGAAAATACAATCGATTATTGATAGGTAATTTTACAAATTTTGGAAAAGAAAAAAATAGCGACTGACGAAAATTCAATGGTTCAAATACCCAATTTCTAAACAAAAAAAGAAATGTATTTTACTTGGAATGCAAATTCATTCCTAATTTTCAAAATAAATTATATATTGTTATAATCCACATTAATTTTCCGCTAATATACACACACACACACACACTTCTCAATTATATACTACACAGTCGCTTAAATATGTAAAAAAAATTGAGATCCGTTTTAATTTCATGTTTATGCATACTTCACTTACTTTCTCAGTAAAGATATTGCAATTTTTATTAGCAAAACCAAGCTATTATCGATTTCCAGTGACGAAATTGGGAATATCGAATACAAATGTATCGCAATTGTAGGTATCGAATGAACGGTAATGGGTATATACCTTCAGGGTATCAGGTGTTTGTGAAAGACAGACTTATAGGGAATAAGAAACAAAAAAATGGTAATGAGTTTGTTTCAGACTTTCACACCAAACTAGGTCACTTCATTATGATTACATTAAGTTACAGACAGTCATGCACGTACACAGTTGTTTACAGTTGATATTAACTTTGGTAGAAACCTCTTCAAATTTCAAGAGGGTTTATTTGTAAAATCTTCAATAAAAAAGTAAGAACTATTTAAAAAAACACATAAAAGGCAATACTGTTGAAATTGTCAACCTACTTCAAATCATGACATTTCAGGGTTCCCAAAAAATTTAATTTAAGGTTTAAAAAAATTTGGTTTTGTTTTTCAAAAAATTCATTACCATTAGATACTGCAACAAAAAAACTAGTTTTCTTTTCATGGTCTGCAAAGCTTCCCCCCAATATGATTTATGACCGGTATATTATATCACTTTATTATTATTATTATCATTATTATTATCATTATTATTATTATTATTATTATTATTATTAACAGAACTCTTGTAATATCCTGATTCTTTACAATAGACAATTATTAAGCGTCTGCTACTTGCATTTCAATCGTCAGTGAAAATTTAAGCACGTGTATATCAAAACACGCATTTTTCGAGTTGTGCCAGTATTGAAGCTATTAACGAAGTACCTTGACGAGTGCCTGCGTCTATGGCACGCAGAAGGTGCCAGAGGGACGACGACGATGGGGGAGGGGGTAAAAATGGAGAGAAAGAGTCGCGGAGTTACACAGGCGGCGTGGAAGCGCGCGGAAGAGATTCAACGAAATGAAATTGTCGTTAAATCAGGCTCCGATTTCGTTCAGCCCTTCGCGGGCCAAAGCCGCTCCAACGCGACGTTGCGTCCCGCGCCGCGTCCAATTGGATGGCACCGCCTGGTGTCGAGTTGCCTCCGCTGACGTCGCGGGCGTCTCCGCTGCCCGAGGGCTCAGTCTCTCTCCGTTGGATTTTCTCCCTTTCTCAGCGACCTGATTTCCCCGCCCCTCCCCTCCACGCCGGCTCCTCCACTCCACGCACCGGGAGAGCTGGCTCAGGGCATCAACTGATGGTACTGCAGTCCCTCTGACCGGGAGGTCCTAGGTTTGAGTCCCGACGGTGGCAGGATTTTCGACCCTAGCTTGTTAGATAGATCGAATTTAGTCGCTGTCTGAAGGAGAATTCTAGTAGCCGGCTGCTCTGATGGTAGTTTTTCGTGATTTTTTTTTTCGATCATTACCAGGCGAATGTCGAAACAGTAACCTAACAAACGGGCCACGGACCGCGTGCGATCTTCCCTACCTCTTCCTTGTCCTATCCTCACCCCTTACACACACTTACACTAGCATGCACTACTCTACCACACATGCCGGGGGACAGATCGGTAGCTTAGAGCTTGACGTAGCTGTGGCGGTGTCCTGCTGGTGGGTGATACCTGGTTGAAGGAGACTCCGTTAGGCGACGGTAGATCGGCGCCGGATCTCGGCATCCAGCGAGGGAAGACCACCGCCACCTCCCGAGCAAAACGCGCGCTACACGTACGGAACTAATGACCATAGTAGTTGACGCGCCCGGAATCAGCAACCATTAAACAATCAATCCACTCCAGGCTCTCCCAACCTTCTGTTTATTTCTAGAGTAATCACAAGATAAAATTCCCAAAAGTAATATTACTAGAATATCACTAGATACTAGCACTGAATCTTTGATGGTATGTATGTTACGGATAATACCCGAATCTGGCTTAATTATGAATTAACCAATTCGTTGGCATGTTTTTCGACAATGGGTGAATAATATCCGAACTAGAAACAGTTTTGATGCCTTCAGACTAGCTGAATAATGTGCATGTAATAACACGAGACGGGTAGGGTAGGTGAAGTACTTTTCGGTGACGAATAATAGCAGGTACTCTGTGATAAACGGAAATCAGTTGTTAGAGGGAAATTTCTAAGGCTAGTGCCAGATGATAAATTGTTGTTACAGGTTCCAGTGTCAGTCGTAATGGTGCATTGTGAAACGATTATGTAATGATGGATATTAATACACGAGTGAGGAACGAGCGAATATCGTAAAATTCACACGAGTGTATTAATACCAATTACATGGAGTTCCATATGGTACTTTTTTACGACTTGTGGTAACTTTAATAAGTTAACGTTTTACATGGGATCGTTTCGTGGCAGTTGACATTCAGGATTCAGCCAAGTCCACCTAGCGGGCAGCTACCCCATGCTCGTGGTTTTTAATTTGCCATCTGTGGGTAGTATCTCCAAGATGGAATTTGTCACGACGTTTTGCGTCTTCCTTGGTCCTGCCGCAAGATGTCGTATGATCGCGACCGTATCAAGCAGTGCTGCAGACCAGCACTCTAGCGACGGGACTGAGAGTGACGCAAAATGTCGTGCCGAATTCTATCTTGAAGATGCAGCCCGCAGATGCCACGTTAGAAAAACCCAGATTTACCTGCCGCAGATGGCTTTGGTTTACCAGTCCGCCTGCGAGAGAGTACAAAAGTTGCGACAATGATTCCGAGGTAACCATTTTTGCTTTTTCTCGTATATCTGGAGGTGCCTACTCAACCTCTGATTAACTAGATATTTTAAATTAAAGAATTGGCCGGTTTTTAAGGGCAACCACAAGAACATATAACACAAAATGAGTTACGTCTTGATCTTAACGTCCGTCGAATCTTCCCTCTATCACTATCCCTGTTCTGGTCAAATATGATTTCAAACTAAAGAATTGAACGATTTTTTAGAACATATACGGAACATATAACACAATATAACTTGCGTTCTGATCTTGTCAGCCAAATCTTCCCTCTACCACTACTACTGCGCTAGTCAAATAGGATCAATATGAAATTACGTTTCATTTTAAATAATACTCAACGTAAAATTGACTAATAATACAAGAATTTAAAACTGACAAACATAGTAAATAATATAAAATGCAATTTTCATGTTCACAATCGAACGAAACATTTACTAGAACGATCCTCAATGATTAATGAAGTGTTTGTAAACTTGGTTTGTAAGTTTGTAAACTTCTCTGCGATTGGTCAAGAACCTGTATCATAATGAAATTATTATGCAACGGGTTGTAGCCCTCGAGAGAAATTTTCCTTCTCCCATTGCATAATTTTGTCATTTTACACATCACTACCTATTCTAACTTAAACTAACCTCACTCTAAACTCAGTCGAAGTTTTTCTATGCATTTGAACTTGAACTGCCGTGGCTCCGACCTTCCGCATTCAGAATGTTTATAAACCAATCTTTGGTGTGTCCAACGCATAATTCCAAAAATCACATTACTACCAGCGAGCACCCAAAACACCTCGAACTGAGTCGATGACCTTCCTTTAGCCAACCCGTATAATTAATTCGCGAATTCGCAGTATGATGTGCAAATGATTCGTTCATTGTCATTCTCATAGCCGTATTACAACAATCTGGCTAATACGCGAATTATCCCACTAATACACGAATTAGCCATATTTCGGACTTCAGACGCCACATGTACACATTGTTTTGATCAAATGTTGAACTATCAATTTCTTGATTAGGTAATTTGGTTTAATTTTAGTTCATTTCGTGAATGAGGGCTCCGAGTAATAGAGTCGAAACTATAAAAAAATAAACACATTTTTCATTACATTTTTATTCAAGTTTCCATCTGTCTGCAATGTTTATGATATATTTGATCGTGTCAACAGACACCAACAGCTAGGTGGGCTCCTCTGATCTGAATCCATCAGAATGCTACGCCTTCCGCGACACAACAAGAAGAAGAAAAGGTACAGGATCCGGTTTCAACTTGGAATTCGAAATCGCAACCCTTCGAACGATGATGCATCAGTATGTGATTTTGCTCGGCCCTCCAGGTCGTGTGATACGTTTCACAATAGTGTGCCCGTGGTGCGAGAAATCTCTCCTGAGTACGCTAGTACTCTTCCCTATTTTTCCATTTCCATATAAAGCCTACATATCTGTTTCTTCGAGTCACTCTTATCCTCCATCATTTATTCTATATCTCCTTATAATTGATAACAATCCAATACACCCTTGTCACTGCAAATTATTCTCATTTAATGTTATTACCGACCAGAGAGGTGCACTTGTGTAATTCAATCGCGGAGAATATCAAATAATTAGTTTAATTTCATATACACTTGCAGATTCTGCAGGCTCTGAACTGGTGGAGCAGAATCGAGAAGCGTGGAATCAGCAAAAATGTAATAGAATGTTCAAGCAGATCTCATCGTGTAGATTAAAGTGTAAGGAACGGTTCTTTGAGGCCTGGGGTCTCAAAATTTTCAGGGTCCTAAAAATCTTCGTTTAGGAGTTATTTAACGATATAGATTAAAAATGCGACAGAGCGTTGCGGGTTGCATTTGTCATGAATATTACATGTTTTATTTTTAAACAAGTCCTTTATATCTTTAAAGTTAAAGTACAATTCCTCCCATTTCCGTAAAATACATTTTCTTTGGACATCTAATTTATAAAGATTGGTGGCGTGTGAGAGCCGCAAAAAGTATGTATACTACTGAAATATAATTGAAGACGATTTTTTTGTATTTGGCCGATAGCGATAGCGTGTTCTAGGTGCTACTCAGTAATGAGATACCGAGAAAATCGTGGATTTTAATTTTGCCGGTGGCAGAATTTTTGTGACCAGCTAAACTGCGGGATCAGAGACAGGAACCTACCTTCATGAGATTTTATAGTATTGGTCGTTTGCTCTAAATCAGGACCGCCCAGCGAACTGCTCCGAAGAGGAACCGTTGCTTGCTCTCTGTTCTTTCTAGCAGCTCCATCCGCAGACGGAGCAGATTAGGTAATGTTTTAGTTATCGGCGGCTTACAGCTCAATGGATGGCGTCTTTTTTTGTGGGGGGGGGTATTTTCCATTGCCCATGTTGAAAATGTCTCACTGCTCTGGGAAAGGATATTCCGAAAGAAAAGCAATAAAATATTTTTGTAACATTTATTGGAACATTTACTAGTTATACACACATTTTGGGATTTGAAAATAAAGAAAAGCAATTCATTGCAGTATGGAAAGATTTTTTATTTTTGCAGATTGCATCAGGGATGCCAAATTTTTAGTTGCAAAAAGGTGCTGAAGTAGATTAAGAAATTTTATTGCTGAGACTTTATAGTTTATCATGCAGCTCATTATGAAAAAGTATTCGAAAGTTTACTGAAAAAAAAGTTACTAAATAAACTGATAACGTGAATTCTGACAGAAATGAGATCAAAATTAAAAATCAAGCTAATTGCGAAATCAATGATTTTTCTTCATACACTTCACATTGTGAACTGTAATGGTACTTCTCATTCGAGATTTACAAATTTACGAAGCAAAAAATACCGCTCACATTTTTACGTTGATTTAAATGTATGTAACTTTCGATCAGCACTCCGATGCAGTTTCGGAAAACGTTTTTAAGTGACGTTGCCATAAAATTCTTACAAATGCCTCTTTTGTTTGAAATGTTTCTCTCAATTCAGTGTCACTGTAAATCAGTTATTTCGAATTAAAAATCAAAGGTAAAGGCCTATATCAAGAGAAAAATTTGTAGCAAATATATTAAATTCTAATTGAAAATCAAACAAAACCTTAAATCGGATATGAAATTGCGAATGCAATATTCTGAATACATCTACAGATTCTCCAAATTTCGATGTTTCGTGAATGTTTGACACAAAAGCTAATTTTGAGAGCAATGATACATTCTTCTTTCCCAAAGGAATAGTTTTGAAATAAATAAAATTAACCTGCCGGCCCGGTGGCCGAGAGTGCTAAGGCAGTAGTGTCGTAGTGATCTCGGACCGAAAGGTCGCGGGTTCGAGTCCCGCCTCGGGCATGGTTGTAATTGTGTTCGTCCTTTCACCCCTTATCATCAATCACCATATCGTTTCATCCACATAGTTACCATGCCGTTAACAGCAATAGTGGTCGCTAATGACCTTAGATGTTGAAGCGACCTTAAATAAACCAATTAAAAAAAAATAACCTATTTTATATTGTGTTATTTTACTGTTGAAACAATGAAACAAACATGAAAAAAGTACTTCTTGTGGGGCATATTTCTCATACTTGTCATATTCAGCAGCATGACTAATACTCACGTCGTTGCAAATTAAACTTCATGCACTTTTTTGCAAACCAAACATGCGTAGGTGTCGCAATTTGCAAAAAGGTACTTTTCGCAGATGGTGGACGCTTTGGTGTGCGAAGTTCTTGTGTGGACTTCCGTATTTCCGCGATTGGAGTTGTCGAGCTATTGTGCTACAGGTTATCGCAAGCAGCGTAACACTGGGTCCCGCTGTCGTGCTCTTGGTAGCCAACACGGCTACTCTCGAATCGCTCTGCTTGAGCAGCTCTGCTGTAATTGGTAATTTTCGCGATTTTCATTGATTAGATCTAGGCGGATGCTGGACCACTACCATAAACGGCGGTCCATGGTTCGCGCGTTTTCTTTCCCTTGTGATTTCTAATTTTCATCCTCCCAGCCGCGTGATGGGTTGATCTCGCATCAAAATAAGTGTATCCCATCCCCCACTTTGAGAAAATCGTTCAACAATAGGAGATCAGGAATGCAGTTTTTATACACGTTTTCTCCAACACAATCATTGTTTTGACGAAAACTCTGTCTCCAAACCCTTGAAATAAAACCCTGGTCCCTCAAAACCCTGGTCCCGCTGTACAGGCTGCTGCAACGACATGCTCCAAGTGCGAAAGGAGTGACCGGAGAATACGCAGATTGGAAGCAGATCTGGCTCAGGCTCATGCATACATTGGAGAACTGACTCTTAAGATCAAGGAGCTGGAAAATGTTATTGAAGGTAAGGAAGAGCGGGATGCCCCGCGTGAGGAAGAGGCGAGAAATGTGCAGTCGAATGCAAGTCAGTTGCAATCTTCTCAGTCAGTTGCTCCGTATACCGGAAAAGTTAAGGTGATAGGCGACTCCATGTTGCGGCACAGCGGCGGGGTGGTAAAGAAAAAGGGAGCAGATGTTTCTTTTTTCCCTGGAATTGACATCGAGAAAATGACCTCCGTAGTGAAGAAAGCCGATGAAAACGAGGAAATAGAAGCGGTACTCGTTCATGTAGGCACAAACGCGCGGAAACGGCAACCCGTGTTCGTCACAATTAATCAATATGTTGAACTTGGACAGGCCATCAAGGCTAAATACAAAAATGCCAAGGTGATCGTTTCGGGGATTATGCGCCGAAATGATGTGCACATAAGTAAAACACGGGATCTAAATCGAGGTTTACTGTGGGCATGTGAAGTTTTCGGTGGTCTTTTTGTGGACCCTAACTATTGGCTCGGGCAGGATGACTTAGGCCGGGACGGGCTTCATTTGAACTCGAAAGGTGCGTGGAAGTTAGGGTGTTTGCATGACCAGGTATTGAACAAATGCCTGCATAAAAAGTGACAACCGGGCGGAGATGTGTTCGTGGCGCTACGGACAGAATTGATTGCGGAAGAGGATGTGAAGCGTGTGGTGGCTGCTATGCGGAAGGAGATGGCGGCTGCGCGGGAGGAGTCGACTGCTGCGCGGGAGGAGTCGACTGCTGCGCGGGAGGAGACGACTGCTGCGCGGGAGGAGTCGACTGCTGCGCGGGAGGAGTCGACTGCTGCGCGGGAGGAGACGACTGCTGCGCGGGAGGAGACGACTGCTGCGCGGGGAGGAGACGACTGCTGCGGGGACGCAGGCAGCTGAACAGGACGCACGAGTCCCGAACTCGGACTTGCAGGTGAGAGAGGTTCATTAGATTGTTGCAGGTGAACTGTCGTAGCATCGTAAATAAAGTAACGGAATTTTGGAATGTAATTGAGGCTTGTGATCCTGATATCGTGATAGGTACAGAGTCTTGGCTCTCGGATTCGGTAGCAAATGCGGAAATTTTTCGGTCTGATTATTTTACGTTTAGGAGAGATCGCGGAACTAGGGGCGGCGGAGTATTCATTTGTGTGAAAAACACTTTAAATGTCGTATCAAATTGGGTCGATAATGTTTTGAAATGACGGGTTGGAAATTTACTGTTCAGGAAATAACTTAGAAATAATTGCTTGCTATCGTCCACCGGCTAGCAATTACGAAATATTAGGCGCGATACACGAAAGAACAAAAAATATACGTAGTCATCCCGTTGTTATTGCCGGAGATTTAAATCTTCCAGACACAATTTGGAAAGGGTGCGTATGCGATGGACACGTGCAGAATCTTGTCAATAGACTGGTCTGGGACAACGGATTAGCGCAGGTAGTAGACCAGCCGACTCGCCAGGACGCGCTTCTAGATATTTGCCTTGTTAGTCCAAAGGACTTATTCTTATCGTGCGACGTCATGGAAGGCATAAGTGACCATAAAGCAGTTCTTGTCGACTTAGACTTAAGTACTTTAAGGAAAAGTACTAACACCGGGTTCCTAGTGAGGCAATACAAGAAAACCAATGTAGTAGGCCTTCAAAATTACTTAAGGAGCAGTACGATGCGTTTCTTAGAACGGAGGGGAATAGAAGAAATATGGCAAGAATTTAAAAACATTCTTGAAAATGCCGTGCAGATATTTGTTCCATGTAAATTGGTAAAAGAAATCCGACCCAGAATATTATAATGCAAAGATTAGACGTATGAAAAGAAAAACAGAAAGGCGTTTAGTAACAGGCACATTAGTGGCAACACATGGCATTATTTCGAAGTTATTCAAAAGCGTTAGAGAAGGAAAAGAAAATCGCGGAGGAACGTCATTTAAAATATATCCTAAATGCGGATGGCAATAATTGGTCGGAATTTTTAAGTATGTTCAAAGAAGGAAGGAAACAAAGACGAAATTCCAGTTGTTCGTATTAATAATTTGCCAATTACTGACGACAGAGAAAAAGCAAACGCTTTTAATGCATATTTTGCTTCGGTTTTTAAGCAGAAAACTGACTGTACACAGATACCAACGTTATCAGATAGAAATCTATTTCAGGTTGACGTAAGTACTCTACGGAAAAGAATAAAATTAATGAAAAGCGGAAAATCTCGAGGCCCAGATTCTATTTCCACGGACATTATTAAATTAGGTGGAGAGGCTATTCTACCGTACCTAATTAGGTTATTTAATATTTCTATCAATAATGCTTGCGTACCGGAAGATTGGAAGTTAGCACTCGTAGTACCTGTTTTTAAAAGTGGCGATAAAACGGCACTAAGTAACTATAGGCCGATAAGTCTCACGTCAGTCGTATGCAAACTCATGGAACAACTAATTACTAACTACATCCGGAAAGAATGGGAGGGCAAGGAATGGCTTTATCAAGGTCAGCACGGCTTCCGAAACGGGTTCTCCTGCGAGAGTCAGCTTGTCTCACTTCTACAAGATCTAACCGACGAAATTGATAAAGGTGGAAGGGTAGACGCAATAGTAATAGATTTTGCCAAAGCTTTTGATGTTGTTCCTCACGATCGTCTTGTAAATAAATTAATAGATTCGGGTATAGACACTAGGGTGGTGGCTTGGATAAACGAACTATTACGTGATAGGAAACAACAGGTTCGAATCGGAAGACATCTATCAACCTCCGCAAGTGTTACGTCAGGGATTCCACAAGGAAGTGTCATTGGACCTCTCATGTTTCTCGCCTTCGTGAATGACTTGCCAAAAAATTTAGCTTCAAACGTAAGACTCTTTGCTGATGACTGTATCATCTATCGGGTTATCGAATCAGAGGAGGACGTGAATATTTTGCAGCGAGACACAGACAAATTACACTCCTGGGCAAAAGCAAATGGCATGGAAATAAACAGTTCAAAAGTAAAGCCATCACGTTTGGTAGGGGTCAAGTTATGGTGAAACTGTGTACAAATTGAACAACAAAGTCATACCTACAGTCACATCTTGCAAATATTTAGGAATTCAATTAGATAGTAAATTGAGCTGGGAAAATCAGGTAAATTTCGTTGTGGGAAAAGCCTGGAGATCTCTACATTTCGTTATGCGGATCCTAAAGAAGAGTACAGTGAGAGGTAAAGAATTAGCATATATGTCACTAGTCCGACCGTATTAGAATATGGCGCGGTATGTTGGGACCCGTACAGAATATCGCAGCAAGGAAATCTAGAAAAGGTCCAGCGCAGAGCATCGAAATTTACTTTCAGAGGATCAAAAAATAGAGGGGGTTGGGAATCACTCGAAAAGAGGCGGATTAAGCTGCGACTCTATGCTATGTACAAAGCATACGCAGGCTATCCTGCCTGGAATGAAATACACCGTCGTTTAGAAAAACCTACATACTTCGGTAGAGCGGATCACGTGCATAAAATTAAGACAAGAATGCAGAAAACGGATGTCGGGAAATTTTCATTTACAAACCGAACTATTAGAGACTGGAACAGTTTGCCTGCGACAATCTTAGAACCCTTTCCTCAAAGCTTGAGCAACTTTAAAAATAAATTAGTTTTCTAGTTAATTATATATTAGGTTATTGTATCAATTTAATTTTCCACTGTTAGATTAGTAGTATTTCATACAAAGTAAGTTGTTTAATTGTTAGTATAAATATCAGTTGTAGTAGTATTGTTATTATTATCTTTATTATTATTATTTTATTATTATTCATGTAGTACAGTGCAGTGCAGTGCAGTGCAGTGCAGTGTAGTGCAGCGCAGTGTAGTGTTATGAAGTGAAGTGGAGGGAAGGAATGCGAGAAGAAGCGAGTGTGAAAGAAATGCGTCACAGTTAAGTGTTGTGCAGTGAAGTGAAGTGAAGTGGAGTAAGGTTTGCGTGGTGATTTTAATGTACTATTTATTATTATTATTATTATTATTATTATTATTATTATTATTATTATTATTATTTTTTTTTTAATCAACTCCTTTTTTTTGTAACTTTTTGTTAATGAATGTAAGTTTAATGTATGTAAGGTCAAGATATTCTGCCACCAAGTTACTACACTTAATTGCAGAATTAACAATAAATCTAATCTAATCTAAATCTAATATGTACAATCCTTATTTGGTACCAAAAAAAAGTAACAATGCAATCCTGTTTATTTAAGTTAATTTTATAATACTAAGGGAGGTTTGATCAAGTTATTTAAGTTTATAAGCTGACTCACGCCTCATGAAATGAAATGCAAATTAATGCTTGGAAAATGGTCTTGCATGCGAACACATGTACTTGACACCCAAATCCTTTTTACAAATAAAATAAATGTGCTAGATTTCGAATGTTATTCCAAACTTTAGTGTATAAACAGCATATCCAATGCGTTACAAACATGAAAATGGTATTTAAAAAAGCAAAGTAACTTTCATCTCTTTGAATAAATATGAAGAGTATTTCCACTTACATCTATTCATTGTAACTCTCACTTCTATCAACAACCCCCTGTCAAATATCAGATCCTGTTAGCCCCTCTCATCTATTCTCAGCATCTATCGGCCGCTTTCGCCGACTCTCAGCCGCTCTCACCGATTCTCGCTACTCTCTTTTATTTTCCCCTGTCTCTCCCTTTCCCCTGCCGCCTTGCATTGGGTATTGTCATTAACCTTCTGCGGCTTCACTATCACATTAGCCTGTCGTTCAACATGACGCGCAGCTTCTTCACTATCTAATATTTCTTTATTCTCGCCCAGCATACCACTTTTGTTTCCGAAGACACTTTCTTTCTTCATATTGCGATATGCTTTATTCCACCTCTTCGTTTGAAAACTAAGAGCTTGTGATGTATCGGGTTCTGTTGAGAGAACGTTCCTTCAAGCTGCTACTTAACGACTTTTCACAATTGTCGTCCTTCTTTCGCTTTTCTGACGTGGGCAGTACTTTCCATTTATCCGTCCGTCGCAGTTCGTGCTATCTCTGATGTTCTTTCACCGCTTTCTTCTTTTTCTCGACAACTCGTATGTCCACTCTCCTCGCGCCTTCCTGTCTTCGCCTTCCTTGCCGCCGCCGCCGCCGCCTGGGCTACGTTGGCTTGTCCAATAATGAAATTTTTGCGCAAGCCCTCTCGACAGGGCAGCGACACCCTAGCGTGCAGCCTGCGCATTTGCAAACGGGAAGCGGTGTCGACGGTGAAGACGTGCGTGGCAGAGTGACGGTGGCAGTGGAGGCGGCGATGGAAACGACGGTGGATTTTCGACACTAGATATATTGCTGGGTCAGAAACCCACGCGCGACCATTCCTTCCTCCTACTTGCCCCCTCCTCTCCCCTTACAATCACACATACGTACATTCACAACAGTATCACGCATGTTTGAAGACTAATTGGGAGTGCAGACCTTATCCCATCTGTGAAGGTTTCCCGCTGGTTAAAATTCCTGGATGGAGAGTAAATCAGCAGACAAACGAGAATGTTCACGCCGGATCTCAAGTTGCATGAAGGGACGAACACCGCCAGGGGGACATGGAAGCGAGCTGGTGGTGAGTAACGATGGCGGAGGCCCATGGCGGTTGTAGTGACTCTTATGTTATAGTTATGTTATGTTATAGTTACTTATGTTATAGTTATGTTATAGTTTTTGTTTTTTTCCTCCCATTCAAAAATTCAAAATTTAAGTAGTATATGACTTACTGTAGGGATCACAGAATTTTGAAAATGTGCACACAATTCACTTTTCCCCATAGCACGTCATACGCAGTTTTTAACTGTTTTTTTGACGTAAAATAAATAAATTATGTCGTTGAAGAGCAGATTTCATCAAAGAAAAAATACCTATCTTCAGTATTGTGGTCGTAGGAACACGCTGAAAAAAGCTTCTGCAATTTTCGAAAATTTATATTTCGACGAAAATGAAACCTGGGCCATTGTTTAATCGTTCTTTACGCTATCCGAAGAAAAAGATTAATCGAAAAAATTGGAACCTTTTTTAGAAAATTTTGAGGTTTCGTATGAATTACCCCCAAATTAGAATATCCGTTAACAACTCGCACGGCTTCGGGTTCGTCCACATCGATCGAGGAATATCCATTTCGAAAATCGTGTGAAAGCTTTGGGCGCTAGCGTTGGCCGCTGAGAGACAAAGGGGCGGGCGCTCTTCGTCCCAATTTTTCAGTCTTAATTACCCACCAAATGTGTGTTCTTCCGAAAACATACCGTTTTCTTTGCCGTGGCATTACAATACATTATCTATGTTACTAAAGTAGTACGCGAGAAAGTAATAATATTCTTTTTTATAAAATACAAAAATTGCAGCTCAAATATTACAAGAAGCAAAATAAAAATCAATGGAGAATGCGATTGCCGATTTGAAATGCAAAAATTAATTGAAATCGTTTTTCCTTCGTTAACTATTAATTTGTTATTACGAAATCAATTTGAAACTTCTGAAATTGTACTATTTATCGTTTCTTTTTTGCAAAGATAATTAGTGTCATCGTGTCTTAATATTGTATTCAACTTTTTTGTATAGTGTAGTATTAATTTTGAGAAATTAGTTTAATTATGAGAGCAAAGGAGAATATTTTTTACATTGGAAGAAGCGTTTGAGCATTGTTGCTATGACAAAGAATGATATTCAGGTAAATAAATATCGCGTTACTAGGCACATTTGCCAAGTAAGCAAAAAAATACCAATTTTGTTATAACGAATGTTTTCGAAGATAATAGAAAATAGACTTGGTATGCGTTTCAATGAGTATGTCCTGTCTGCGCCGCAGGAGTCCTGGGTGTCGTGACGTCATACCCGCCTTAAACGCATGGCAGCAGCCCTTCACTTGCGCGCCGCACCCTCCCACTTCCCCGAACCCACACTCGTTAACGCAAAACTCTGCCCCGAGCTTATGAGCACCTCCTACTTCCCCAGCTACTTCTACTTGATATTGTCCTCCACGAGACACCGCTGCCTCCGGCAACTCTTCGACCGGCAGAGTTCGTTACTTGGGTACTCAGCTACTTCTTTATTTACTCCAGTTATGACTTCAGATAAAACCGGTAGCGGTAGCTCAGTGCATCAACTGATGTCACTGCAGAGCCTCTGACCGCGAGGTCGTAGGTTCGAGTCCTGACGGCGGAGGGATTTTAGACACTAGCTTTTCAGCTAGGTCAAATTCAGCCGCTGTCTGGAGGTGAATTCTAGCGGCCCGCTGCTCTGATTTTCCGTGGTTTCTCCGATTAACACCAGGCGAATGCCGGAGCAGTAACCTACCAAACGGGCCACGGACTGCGCGCGATCTGTCCTTCCTCTTCGTTGTCCTACACACACACACACTTACACTAACATGCACTACACTACTACATATTCCGGGAGACCGGTCGGGAGCTTAGAGCTTGTCCCGACTGGTGCGGTGTCCCCCTAGTGGGAGAGTCCTGGTTTGGGGGAAACCCCACTAGCCGACGGTAGGTCGGCGCCGGATCTCGCCATCCAACAGGGGAATATCACCGCCATCTCCCGAGGGGGAAACTATGCACTACACTAATGGGACTAATGACCGAAGCAGTTGACGCGCCCGGAAACACGAAAAAATCAATCAATCAATCAATCAATCAATCAACTCCAGATAAACAACACATTGCCATTGGCAGTCTTATGGCTGGGCTTTAGCAGTGCATTTATGCACTTTCGAGTGTGCCAGTATTGCATAGCTTCTCTACAACTGTACGTGTGTGTTGCTTTCCCGCCATCCTGCTGTAAGTTGGTCTTGTTGAGCTAGTCTTATACTGCGGCTGCCGCCTGTCAGCACCTGTACGGTATCCAGGTCCAGTTTCGGCGCGGTATAAGCGCAGAAGCCTCACATAAACCTGCGACTGTGAAGATACATTCTCCACTTTAGTATCGCATGCAGTGTTTCCAGTGAGTTAGTCAGATCACGGAACATTTCCGTCCTTCATAAATATTGATTTTTATTCATGTAAATCCAAAAGAAAAACTTTTTGGACACATTTAAAGACAAACAAATCTTAAGTACAGTTTTTGACTGGTAAATAGTTAGAAAAAGAAGAAGAGGGAGGGAGACCTAGAACGAAAATTTTAGAAAAATGATCTACACTTCAAAAACTATACAGAGATGAAAAGGAGAGTGGAGGTCAGAAGGTCATGGCGACAACGACAAGGCTTTTTTTGCCTTTACGATGATGATCATTGGTGTTTCATTCAACTTGTCTGAATTGTACCAACAAATTTAGTCACATTCACGTTTTAGCTTATAACTTCAGCGTTAATATTTCTCGCAATAAATACGAAGTATTTATGTGTAAATACGAAGTGTTATTTATTATAATTACTGGGTTGTCTTCAGTCTCAATTTCATTTCCTTCTCTAATTGACGCCATCTCTTTGCCTCTTTGGCAACTCACGGGCCGGCACGGCCTTAAATTCTTCTGAAAATAGAAGGGTTCCGTTTTATTCTACTCCGTAACCTCTCCCTTTCCTTCCATTCGCCCCCTTTCTCTGTACGAAGTATTAAGAAGGGACATATTCCCCCAATAGGAGGAATATAATTAGTAAATTAATGGCAAAATGTCGTTTTAGTTAACCGTTGCAAATAATCTGTGTTCTGTTTTATCGCCACTAGTTCTTCGAAAGACCTACGTTTAAATCAACTTTCTATTTTATTCGGCATTTTTTATTGCTTTCATATCTCGTGTATTACATCATTGTGTTTAATTTCATCTCATCAGTCCAAACGGCTTACAGTATCTTTCTACCGTACTATATATACTGGTGCTACTGGTGCTATATATACTTTTGAAGCTAGTGCAAACTGAAAAGCGAAATCTGACCAAACAGCATGTCAGCAGAAACGTATAAACACTCCAGAAACATGTAAACTATTTATTATTTACAAATGAAATTAATATATTTGTTCAGAGAAAAAGCTAACGCAGAAATAGAAAAGCAGTTCAATTGTTTAAATTGGGTGCTTTATTATTTGTTTGTCTTTATTTGGGTGCTGTAATTTTTGTCACTAACAATTGGTCTTGTGGAAGTGTATAATAATTTTTATGCTCATTTTTAAAACAATGCTAATGAATTTCTTCGTATTTATTAGAATATTTTGAGATTAAGTAATCGAAATCCATATACGAATAATTACACAGGCCAACGACCCGAACAATTTTTTGTGTGTTCACGTAATTTTTATCGTTTTAAGTGTGCTAATTCGAAAAATAAACATTAAAAATGCCATATGACCCGTAATAAGTTCACATTTTAACATTTTCTCTGTATAGCTAGGCATATGCAGTTCTGAGTCTCTAGAAACGTATGAGATGCAGGAGTTAAAATGAGAAAGTATTAGGGAGGCAAAGAGGGTAGTATACGCTTTGGTAAAATATTTCTACATTATGATCCCTTCCACTACTGCACATCGACAGGCCTGGCGGTTTTACAGTCAGTTACATTTAACAAGAAGTACCGTGTTTGTTTTATTCGAGGCGCACATGTTTGCATTGTTGCTATCAAGTCATGCAATCAACAAACTAGTTTAGCAGTTAGTGTTCTAGCAGTTCTTCTTTATGTCTAGTTGTGGTTATAAGAACAGTCCTCATAGTTTTTGTTACGTTTGTGGCGAATTTGTGATTAAAAACATAAACAGAACATTATAGACTTAGAAATGTTAGAAATGTGTATTTTTCATATTTCGGAATTATACTTGGTGATCAGGACACATCATGGGCGCCACGTAAGTTATGTTATATTTGTGCAGACCTCAGAAAATGGTACAAAAAAGGATAAAGCATCCTTTAGATTTGGCATTCCAATGGTATGGAGGGAGCCAAGTAATCATTCAAATGGTATATAGTCTGTTTGCATTGATGTTTCTGGTTATAACTCAAAAAACAAAAAGGACCTCATTACCCTAACCTACAATTCGACCAATGCGCCATAGTCCGGATCTGGCTGTTTCTGAACCACTTTAGCTATTGTAGCTGTTAATCTGGATAATATGTTAAGTAATGAATATCCCTGTGAGGAACCAGCTGACGATGAGTTTGTGTCCCTTAACCAATTTGATTTGGTCAGAGATTTAGTCTTAACGAAGGAGAAGGTGAATTTCTTGGCTCTAGACTCGAGGAAAAGAACTTGTTAGCAGCTGGAGCTTCAATTCATGTGTACAGGAGAAGAGAGCAGCAATTTGCTCATTTTTCAAACAAGAACAGGATTTAGTTTATTGCTCGAATATTGCCAGTCTGGTGAATGAGTTCGAAATTGAATACAAAATTGAAGAATGGAGGCGGTTTGTCGATTCCCCTAAAACTAGTTTTAAAGAAGTTCTATTAAACAATGGCAATACCTTAACATTGTTACCTGTTTCTCCTTCTGTACACATAAAGGAAAGGTACAAAACAGTGTAATTTTAGAGAAAATAAACTTCTCCGCTCATGGATGGTATGTGGTGACTTAAAATAACATGCATGCTTCTTGACCGACAAGGTGGTTTTATTAAATTCCCTAAATTCCCATGTTCCCTTTATGAATGGGATAGTAGGACACGAGAACAGCTTTAGTATAGAAAGAACTGGCCTGTAAGAAAATATTTTACAGGAGAAAAGAACATTCAACGGGAAGGTCAGGTCTGGTAGTCAACACAAGATTTTGCTGCCTCCATTGTACATAAAATTGGATGTCATGAAACAGTTAGTGAAGGCGTAAAAATGGGCAGTGTTTCAAATACCTTTGTGACATGCTTCCGTAGTTGTCTGAAACAAAATTAAGAGAGGGTATCTTCGTTGGGTCTGACATTAGAAAAATTATGTTTGATCCAATTTTTGAACTATATATGACAGTAAATGGAAAAGAAGCATTAATTGCATTTAAACACCTTGTAAATTAGTTCATAGGCAATAACAAAATACCCAGACAATCCAGTAATTGTTGCCAATACGCTGGATGCGTTAAAGAATAGGATGTTCAATGAGCCTCGCTTTTTAAACATTTGATTTGACTTGATTTATTTCTTAAAAATCAGTAAAAACTGTATATGACGTATGGGGGACACGAATATTTTAATATTTACCATTCTTTCCTAGCAGTTATGTTATGTAAATAAACAACAAGGTGAGCATTTTCATCAAGATCTAAAAGAAATAGAAAAACGTTATCAGGAACGCTGGAACACCAACATGATGAGAGATAACTGTTGGTTACTTCACCGAGAGTGTCAGCGCACAGGAGGAAAAGCTGTATCAGCTTTAAAAATAAGAGACGAAGAACATCTACGTCAGTGGACACGCAAAGCATTTCTAGAAGGTAATGTAGAGAATAGAAAGTCATCTTCTATGTTTAAATAACGTTCTATTCGTATTTTGAAAGTCGTTTCCTTTTAATTTTTATTGCATATTTAGTATGATTTCCCATATCTTACTAGACCAAATTGTGAATAAACTGCGGGTGATGAAAACAAACAGAATTCAGATGAGGATTCAGCATCCAAAAACTATAAAATTCAGCTATCAAGGTTTAAAAGGTTTTTTGAAACCTTTTTTTTTGTTGGCGTATGTTATCCAAACTGGTGCATGTTCACAAAGAGTAATATTGCTGATTCATCCTTAAATAACATTGAAAATTCGGCCATTAATAAGCGAATAAATCCCTTCACCCACTGTTCAAAATCCGCAGGTACATGAAGATAAACCTCGATAAGTACGTTTCATTATTAGCACTGAAAATATTATACCCTATTCCAGTGGAGAAAGGGAGAAATTGTGATTTCGAAATGCCAAAACAGAAAATCAATGATTTTGATAGAATCTTAATTGAATTTTTCGTCCTTTTTAGTATCTTACGAACGAATGCTTTGATTATACTTGATTTTTGGCACTGGTAAATATATAAATATAAATAAACATTTCTCATGGACATCACTCAAGCGACTGGCGACTTTGCAACTGGTAGCGAGACGTAAGATGCACGGATACTCGCGGAACGCACTGATACTAGGTCGAGGCAGGTGTACCGTTATGTCGGACAGTGGGAAGGGGGGAGGGGGAAGTGGGAGTCTTCGTTCACGGCCCCCTGGGCGCCGTCGTCGAGGGCTGATGCCGCCACCACCACCGCTTCCGCCGACGCCATCACGCCTGAAGCGACCCGTGGGGCCGTCGTCGCCTCGCCCAGCTCCGATACGCACAGCCTTCCCTCTATATGTTCTATATTCTCCACGTCATCAGTAGAGTGGTATCACACGGCCTTACGCTGTTGAGTCACAATCACACCAACCACTGCGACACGAGGCGGACGCCGATGCAGTACCCTAACTAACGGGACACGGTCCGCACGCGATCATTCTTTCTTCTTCTTCCTCATTATCATCACAATCATCTTCTTCCGTGACCTATACTCTCCCCTTTAACACACACACTTGCACAAGCGTGCACTACACTACCATGCTTATGACAGCTAGCCGGGGGTGCTACCTAAAGGGGAAATTCCCCCGCAAGCAGACGTACTGGTCGGCACCGGATTTCGCCATCCAGCAGGACAGGAACACTGTCAACTAATAAAATATTTCCTGCGCTAAGGAAACGGATGACCATAGCAGTAGATGTGACCAGAGGCATCAATCTATCAATTAGTCCAACTTCCTCCGCCACCTCAACGACCATAATATATTATCATCATCGCCACCTCACATTACTGCACGCCGCTCCGCTCCGCCTAATGATTTTCTGACACACTAATCTCCACCGGACTATGTTCCGCCCGTCGCGGTTTCCCCAAACATAGTTCTCCTCGTCTCATTCCCTTCTTCTTGTGAGAACTATTCCCACCGTGCCTCACTCCCATCCCGCGTGTCCTCTTTCAGCATTGCTCCTACTGCCTTACCAGCAGCCTCGCCTCTCCTCTCTCTCTCATCACCTCTCCTTTCAGCCATGGTTCATACCTCCCCACCAAGTACTGTCTTCTTCAGCCTCGCTCTGCCTCAGCAGCCTCTCGTCTTCTCCCTCTCCTCACCCTCCTTTCAGCCATGGTCCTACCTCCCCACCAAGTACTGTCTCCTTCAGCCTCGTTCTGCCCTCAGCAGCCTCTCGTCTTCTCCCTCTCCTCACCTCTCCTTTCAGCCATGATCCGTACCTTCCCTCCGAGTTCTGCTCTCCGCCTCGTTCCCTATTTCTCGGTCACGCTCTACTTATTTCCAGTCATCATCTGCAATCCGCTGGGCTTCCCCCCCCCCCGGGCCTGTCTGCGCTGGCAATCGCGCGAGCTGCGTCAGCGCCGTGTCGCTCGGGGGCGGCACACGCCCACACACTCCTTGGCCTTTGCACGTGGACGTTTCTCCTTATGACCGTGCCCCCCGTCCCTCCCGCCCCGTCGCCCACAGAGCCCCGCTCCCCAGGCGCGCGCGCGTTCCAGTCCCTTGACTCCGCCCGCCCTCGCCGTTGTCCTTCCCACACATCCCCAAGCAAGACTTCATCTCTGTCCTCACACAAGGCACCGCACCTGTTTCCCCCTCGCCCCGTCTTGTCCCCGATCCATGCCTGTGCCTGTTCCCGACTGTGCCTCCGCCCCTTACCCCACCTCTGTCCTCAGCCAGGTCTCCACCATTGCCCGTCATTGTCCTGCCCCTCTACCCATCCCTTCTCATTCTCGTCTCTGTTTCCGTCCCATGTCTCTGCTATGTCCATTACTTCACTCCTGTTTCTGCCCCTGACGCTTTCCACAGTCCATCCTCTGTCCCTCCCTTTACTCTCTTCTGTTCTCTCCTCTGGCCCACCGCTGTTCCATCTCGTGTACCGCCGCTGTCCCCGCCGTTTTCTGATGTCACAGTGAGCACGAGAGGCACAGCTCTCGACCCTTCCCTCTCCCCAAAGCCGCCCGCGCTCTTCGTCTCAACCTCCCCTGCATTCCGCGCACCACAACCGTTTCCCCTCTCCTCCCCCTGTGCTACGACGCTCTCCTTCGTCTCGTCCCGCTCTCCCCCTCTCTCTTGACATCCCCAACGCCGTGCCTCGACTATCGCTCCACAGGAGTGCGGCATGTCGCGAGCGCCCGCGAAATGAAACTGCGAAGTGCAGTAGCGTCCTCGCGGCACGGCGCGGCGCCCGTGGAGCCGGAGCTACCGTAAATGATCGAGGAGCCAGTGAAGGGCAGAAAGGCAACGCGAAGGGGCGGAATAACACCCAATGGAAATCTCTGAAAGGAATAAGACCATTGAGAGAGTTAGTGCCCGCAAATTCATACTTTTAGGCGTTCACTGTCTACCTGCAATGAAACAAAAGGATAACGCAATACGTTTGTGCGTTACGAAGAGTTTGTGAATGTAATAAATGAACAAGTGACTGCTCGAGCCAAATTAAATGTAAATACAAGTGAAATTTACCAATAATTTTAGACAATAAACGTTTATTAAATATATTAATAAGTTAGTACAGTATTCTAATTTTCAGAGAATTAATGCACGAAAAATTCAATAGATCTCCATAGTGAGACCGTTACAAAACAATGATTAAGACTCCGTCACTGGAGTTGTTGCAATTTTACTTTTCTGGTTGAGAAATTACTATTCACATTCCAGGACGAAGAACAATTTACCTATTCCTCCAAAGATAGTGGAGAGTAGAGATAATCTTATTATCTCGTTATACAGTTATTCGGAAGAAACTGGAAGCTAGATCCTCAGGTCTGTTGGAGAGTTTCCAACACACAAGAACTGGTGTATGAACCAACATGCTGGTAGACTTGATTTTTATTTAATCTAAGATGGATTTAAATGTTGATTTATTTATTACATAATAATGTAATAAATATCGTTGGTACAAATTTGAAGATTCCAATGAAATTGATATTTTTAAATATCATTTCTTTTTTGAAAAAGTGATCATTCAGTTAATAAAAATTAATCGTATTCATTTCGAATTCATAACCAACACAAGCTCTACCATAAGAAACAAAAATAACTAAATTCATGCCAGTGGCGCACGTGACAGGACATACAAAAAATATAGTAAGTTAAAAAAATTGGATGTTGCTTGTAAGGATTTTCGTTCCTTCCCACTATCGTCATTCGATGTATGTAGAGACCGATCAATACGAATAAAGAACTCTGTATTAATTTGTTTTATTTTGTTATTCAAAAACGTAAGTAGAAATCAATGTGTTTTTATAATTGTACTATATTGGCACAAAACTGATAATCAATACATGAAGTTATTTCGGGGGCGAAGGTACATACAATTGCAGAACATAATTCAGCTGGGGCGTGATACGCTGTCTCCAAAATGTAGAAATATTGCGTGGTTGGTTTACCAACGTATTTCCCCGTCAGCCTTAAAACACAATAATATATGGCGCCCAAACCTATACGTTACATCTGTGACTTTGGTAACAGCGAATGAAACATTTAACGTTTAAAAATTTTCCAAACTATATTTTTTATGAAGCATGTTATCAATCATATAATATATCCGGTTACAGAAGAGCATTACCATTCCACGAGGTCTGAGGTACAACTCTCTACCTTCTGTTCGTTCTACGAGGTATTTAGAGTCGAAGCTATTTCCCACTCCAGATCTACCGATTGCCATTTCACCTTTGAAATATATTACACTCCATTCACAGCGTTGTAAGACCGTGTGTCAAAGTCAGGTCTGTCAACAAAATGTTATCTAAGATTATAAGTTTTATAATTTTTCTCAGAAGCGCCATTTAGTATTGGGGTTCCTTTATGCAACAAATGCGCTATATGTGGAAATAGGGTTAACTTCCTTTCCAAGAATAAGCATATAAAATATTTTCGCCCTTAAAATCACGTTGTAGACCAGCGCACTTGCATTAAGAGTCACGTATATTTGTATTTATACATTAGACACACATTAGAATTTATATTTACATTTATTAATATTTACACATTAGAATTTTGACATATTCAATTGAACAGTTTTCTGCATTAGAATTATTTCATTCAGTATATTAATCTTAATGCGGCCAATTATGTGCAGAAATATAATGTAGAAGCTTAATCTTCAAACCACAGAAGTTCCGATTAAACGTTACAGTCAAGCTTAATAATGTAACGTGTAATTCATTTTCACATCCTTATAATATGAAATAGGCAATCATTTCCTCAGTACACAGTAAAATGGCTAGCACTCATATTTAAGCACTTCTCGTATTCCTTGTAATAAACGCGAAGAAGAGCAGTAGTTAAATCCACAGTGAATCGTCAGAAGTACAAAGAGCAGACTTCGGGAAGAACAAAGAGAAGAGGGAGGCTTAAAATAATTATGTTTGACGTTTGATGTATTTTGATCCTCTGATACTGCAGAATAAAATTAATTATGATACGGAAAATATATATTTGTATTCCGTAATCTTCTAATTATTGTATCCTCTATGTTACTGTACCACGGTACTGCCAGCATATATACTAGCAGCGTCAACATGTTAGCAGCTGGAAATGAAAAGAATTATTATTAGGTGCAGAGTACGTTTCACGGTTTTTCTACTTGCCGTTTTCACAGCCATTAATATTACTTACCATTCAGTAACTAAATAATACCTTTTCATTTCATTCGCTCACGGCTGGGAACTGTATTCCACGAGGAATTCAACTCCACAGCAATTTCTATACACATTTTTTTTCTGTAGAGCGCATCTCAGGCGCAAATCGTGAAAAACATCGAATCCCAATGCTTGAGGGAGAGAAGCAACAGAGTACGAGGCGCTTATTAAACCGAGCGCCCGGCGCTCTCCGCTTATTAATCCACTTCCCGCGGCGGCGGAGACTACCGCTTCGCCCGACGCTGTAGCGCCCCTCCCCCGCTCCGCTCCCGCCACTACTCCGCCCCGCCCCTCCCCCGCCGCTCACGCATCACCTGCGCGCGTTTGTCCGCTTGCCGACAAGCGCACCGTCCGAGGGGAGGCTTTGAGCGGAGGCCTCTTAGCCAAGATGGAATCTCGGTTCGGCTCTGCAGCCAGGCGGAGAGGGTGTGTACAGCCATCCACGCTCCCTACCCATTCCACTTGGCTCTAGTGTTCGCCAGAATTCTGCTTTCCTTGCCGGGTCGACACACGCTGCCTACCCTCTGTCTTTGCACTCTCCGCCTACCCTTGTGAAGCCGCTCTGTCCGCTCATCTTGTTCACCCTGCTCACCCTATTCCCACTGATAACCGTGCTTATCTTGTTCACCCTGGTCACCCTACTCACCTTGGTCACCCTAATCCCTCTGGTCACGCTACTCTCTCTGGTCACGCTACTCTCTCTGGTCACCCTACGCATCCTGGTCATCCTACTCACCCTGCTCACTTTGCCCGCACTAATCACCCTGCTCAAACTGCCTATATGCCGCAAGCAATCCCAACCATCTCGGATACACCCACTTCTTAATGCTCACAGCCCTGCCTCTCCTACCACATCTGCTTTGTTCACCTCTCCTGCCCTGCCCACTCAGCTCGTTCTGCCCCGCCCAACCCCTCTGCCCGCACACCTCGTCTGTCCGGCGCAATGCGCCTGCACGGCCCGTTGCCGGCCTCCAGGGTCCGTCTTGTGCTGACATGTCCCTCGGACTTCGTCTTCGGCGCTCCGTCCCTATGTCCTCGAGCGTCCGCTCTCTCCCCTTTATCTGGCCATCCTGCATCCGCTCGTCTTCGCTCTGGTTACCAGCACTTTCCCTTTCGTTTGCCCTTGCTTTGCTTCGGTCTCCCCCCCGCTTCACCGCCCGCCACACCCTGCTCCCCTTCGCCCACTCCCATACGAGCCGCTCACCGCCCCCGCTCCCCTCCGCCTCCGGCCGCAACGCTCACTACCGCTACCGTGTCCCACCTATTCAGAGCTTGGAAAGCGCGACAGCAGCGGAGCGGGGCAGTACGGGCTGGAGCGGGCGGGGCGGTTGCAGCGGGGCGGGTTGCAGCAGGGGGGGGTAGCGTGGCGGGGGAGCGGGGCGGGCGGGGCGGTGAGCGGGCGGGTGAGCGGGGGGGTGTGCGGGCGAGGTGTAGCGGGGCGGGGTGTAGCGGGGCGGGGTGTAGCGGGGCGGGGTGTAGCGGGGCGGGGTGTAGCGGGGCGGGTTGCAGCCGGGCGGGGTGTAGCGGGGCGGGGTGTAGCGGGGCGGGGTGTAGCGGGGCGTGAGACGTAGCGGGGTTGCAGGAGGGGAAGAGGCTTCCATCTCGGGCCCGGCCAGCTTACTACCACCTCCAATGTCATAGTGATACTGCATACAAGTCCCCACTCGCAACATGAAAAGCCAGTTCATTATCCAAGTGGTTCGTTTACAGAAAAGGACGGGAAGGGAGTTTTAAACATTCATGTTGGCGGAAAGCCAAATTTCTTCAAAGCAACTAATGGGAAATACCATTTATAGCATATGCCTTGAACTTCTTAAAGAAATAATTTTTCGACTTCAAAATCTCAAATTGAGGAAAACGTCATCAGGAAATCAAAACTACTTAAGCAAAGTAAATGATTTGCATTTCATCAAAAGTACTCTAATAGGAAATTGAAATCATCCGTGGGCATTTATGTTCATTTGTAGGAAACGAATTCTCAGAAAACAGAGTTTCCATACATATTATTTACTACCGCTTGCCTTATTGCACTTCTAGGGCCTAGAGCCTCTCTTCCTATACAAATCGGGATCGAAAATTCTACTTTTCAAATCTTGCAACCTCGCTTTTTTGGTACGTTTATTGATCATTTAACTACTTATAGTAAAATGATAGATATAGGGGCTCAAAAAAACGTGCCATAATTCATTTTTCTCCCCCACACATCGTATACTGTTTTTTGACGAAAGAAGTGAAATCACTTTGCTTCACCCTTGTTCCCATTTCCAGTTAATCTTGAAATATTGTGGCATCGTTGAGAATTAGAGTCCGATGGATTCTTTTTTCTGGGTGGTAATATCCTCGGTGGCGGGGAGGTGGGGCAAAGCGAGATGCCCTAGTAGGTAAGGATATGGGAAAGGCGGTAGATAGTTTTCGCAGAGCGAGAAGCAACACCAATGTTTGAGAAAATGGGACAAACATATTGTACACTCTCCGCGAACACAAATTTATGCGTTCGTTCGAGTTATCAACAAGATGTTCTTTCTAAGAAATAATGGAAATTTCCTAATTATCGAGAAATTCTGAGTATGATATTCGACGGTTTTCGACGGTTTATTTTATTTTAATTCTATATACTGTTGCAGGGAATTACTAGTTGCTTTCAGATAATAAAAAGATCGTGTTATCGTTCGACTTTATTGTATTGACGTTCGTCTTCTTGGATGATTTTCTTTTGTACTTTGAAATGTGAGATATTATGATTATATACCTCTTTCGCACAAATCAAAATTAATATAGAAGCATTGGTGGAATTTTTTATGTAGTATTAATGAGAATTAATACATTATTATCAGTGCGATTTGCAGGAATGAACTAAACATAATCAAATGTATCTCATTTCTTTATTTTTCAGCGGAACTTCTTTTTTAAATGAATTTATTTTGAAGAGTCATTGCTAGTACGTATTAATTATTTGCCTTTTTAAGAACAAATAAAATAGGTCATCTTCGTCAACATATTACGTTGAAATTCGAAAACTAATATGTTCACGAAGATGACCTCTTTTATTTCTTGTTATAAGAATGTCAACAACACCAAATCAGAATTCCCACAACTTTTTGAGAACATTTGTTTTACTATTTTTAACCTCTAGATTTCCGTGGTACGTAGTTTGAAGTAAATTCAATGGAATAGGTTCAATAACCGGAACTAGCACTCCATCTGTGATGTAGATTTGTTTGTTCTATGATTGTCTTCATTGACAAGAATTCAATGTCAACAATTCATAATATGTTAATAGCGTATTATTAATTCTTTAAAGTAATATTAGTAAGTTGAAATTGGTAAACAGAAATCTGAAAGTACATTTTTTCGCGAAGATATAAACCATTTACAGTAGGTTCCAGGAGGTTATAAAGAGTAAAGGGAAATGTACAAAAAATTAAAGGGAGGTATTTCCATGTTATGGGCACTTTTTCATTTCCATTCTTCAATGATGTAGCAAAGTAATGATTGGAAAGTGTACTGAAGAAGGTGAAGGTAAATTAGGCAAGACTATATGAAAAGTTAATTAAGAGACTCTGGCGGTGATTAAGCATGCCGTTGTTCTTGCTGGGAAAGTGTTCTAATCCCTGTGCATTAGTTGGTAGAAAACGTGTAGAAAATAACTCATTAGTTGATGCACCTCTGTATATACTGACACGGTTTTGGTTTCTTCTGCACATGTGATTCAGTGGGGCTAGTTCTTCAGTCTATCTGTCGTTAATTTAAGTCAGCGCTGCTCAACGTTGTTACCTCAAACTTCTCTTTAAACATTCCCAAATTATAAAGTTCTTCACAAAGTTCCATATTCATGAGTTTGTTCGTTCTGTTTAGAAATTATATCAGTATATAATTTAGCGTTCTATATAATCATGTATTGTGAATAATTAATTCACGAAATATTGACTGGTCACATATTTTTACTTCTCATTTCGTAGAGAGAGACGTACATAATAAAGAGAAAATATTGTTATGCTGTAGCGGAAAAAGGCGATATTTGAACTGAAAATCGCGTATTGTGGGTTCCTCACATCAGAAAAATGGATTAATCTTGCTCCTACATGTAGTAAATTACTTCCTCTAATACCGAAAACTCGATTTATGATAAGATGTCTGTAATCAGACAAAATGAATGTAAACAAAAATATATACACAAAGATACATATAAACAGGATGACCGGGAAGGAATCGTTAAAAATTCGAAAATAAGCTCTCAAGACAATTTTAAGCATATTCTGTCTAATAAACTCCTTGTATATTCCGAATGGTTGAGCCGCAAAACGCACTCAAAAGTTGGTTTGAAAAAATAATTTCTATGCAAAACTATGCATTGCAGAAGCATAGAAACACGTTAATTATTTATTATTTTCAAGAGAACGGAGTATATTTGTTCAGAAAGAAAAATTAACGCAGAAATAAAAAAGCACCAATTTACACAATCCGACTGCTTTTTTATTTCTGTTAATTTTTCTTTATGAACCAATACATTTATTTCTTTTGTAAATAATAAACAATTAACATGTTTCTGGATTGTTTCTATCCTTCTGCAAAGTACATTTTTGCCTTGATATAATTTTTTCAAACAAACTTTTGAGTGCTTATTGCAGCTCAGCCATTCTGAATGTCGTGATCTGGGCTGTCCGGGTGACGCCGCGTCGAAGGCTGAGGTGCCGACGTTTCGACCGACATATCGCGGTCCTCTTCAGGGCTGTACTGCGCCAGGATGTTGGGCGCTCTGGTTTATATAGAGAAAGGGGCAGGCTGTGAAGGCCGATGTGTAGGCGAATCGGGCGTGACTAGGTGAAAGGAGGGGGGGGCAGCGGACGGACGGAAGCGGTCCGTGGTCGGGCGGCCTACGATATCATTCTGAATGTCCACGTTTATTGGACAAAATATGTATAAAAGAGAGCTTAATGATACAGTTTCGACGTTTCCTCCCCGACACCTGTACAGACATACATATATATATGTAAAGGAAAAAATGCATATTTTTATATTCACATATACATTATACAGGAAAAATGTATATATTCACATACATTACATACAAAATTACGTTCGGAAATTACAAGCACTTTTGTGACGGGCTGTGCAGAAAGAAAATGTCTTTTGTGTTCATGTTTTCCTTTATTGCCGTCTGTACCACCACCCGCTAGCAAACAATTGTCACGTAGGAATAGTCCTGTGCCTTCAGCCAAAACGGTGCCCGGTCGCGAGTGACCGCGCTGAGAAAAGCGCAGATAAATGCCGAGATAAGTTACGATAAGAGTGGAGACCGCGCACGTAGCAGCAATCTCACTGTCTAATAAAATAGTCCCTAGTTGCTCTCGAGTACAGTGCAATGCTAGGGAAACAATATGTACACAATTGCTAGGATTGGTTTGGTTTGTTTTTTTCGTGTTTCCGGGCGCGTCAACTGCATTGGTCATTAGTCCCCTTAGTGTAGTGCATGTTTATTCTCGGGAGATGGCGGTGGTCTTCCCCCGCTGGATGGCGAGATCAGGCGCCGACGTACCGTCGGCTAGTGGGGTTTCCCCCAAACCAGGACTCTCCCACCAGCGGGGCACCGCCCCAGCCGGGACAAGCTCTAAGCTCCCGAGCGCTCTCCCGGAATATGTGGTAATGTAGTGCATGTTAGTGTAAGTGTGTGTGTGTGTGTGTGTGTGAGGGGGAAAGGATAGGACAAGGAAGAGGAAGGACAGGTCGCGCGCGGTCCGTGGCCCGTTTGTTAGGGTACTGCTCTGGCATTCGCCTGGTGTTGATCGGAGAAACCACGGAAAACTACCGATCAGAGCAGCCGGCCACTAGAAGACAGCAACTGAATTGGACCTAGCTGAAAAGGTAGTGTCGAAAATCCTGCCGCTGTCGGGACTCGAACCTAGGACCTCCCTGTGAGATGCGCTGCAGTGACATCAGTTGATGCACTGAGCTACCGCTCCCGGTACAATTGCTAGGAAGAAAATAATATTTTGTGGGTTATGATTAACACAAATATTTTATATATTCTTGCCACTTTGCACAACTATTTTATGTTCTCGTTCGTCATCAGATGGTGCATACAGTTCTGTTTTTTGGTGCGGGTGAGTCTAAGGTGGCTCATAGGCAGCGTACTAGCTTCGCGTGGTGCGATCCCAGGTTCGCTTATCGGTTAGGGCAAAAATAGAGTTGTGGCTTCCTAAAGGAAACAGAAGAAATAGTCTGTTTCTGTGGTTATGTGACTCTTATGTAAAACTCTAGCAGGCGAAGTTTACTTGTTGTGAAGGGAATAGGTGATGTTCGCCACATGTCTCTCTTACCCCCACTCGTAGGAATTAAACTAGACCCAATGCCGAAAAACACTGTTAGCTTGCAGGCAAAATCGGACAATCAACATAAAATACCAAATGCATACGAGGCGGTACACTCCACATACGCCTGTACGTAAATTCCAAATACATACAAGAGTACACAAGGTGTATACTCTCGTATAAAAGAGTATAGATTTCCGGCGCGTCAGCTGCAGATGTCATTTATGACGTATATCCTTTGGTTAATGGCTTAATTAGTGATTCCAGGCGCGTCATCTCTGCCAAGATCATTACTCCTGTAAGTGTAGAGCATGTTTTCATTGCGGGAGTTGGCGGCGATCTTCCCCGCTGGATGGCGAGATCCAGCGCCGACCTACGTCGGCTTGCGGGGTTTCCCCAACCAGGTATCTTCATACCAACTGGGAACCGTCTCGTCCGGAACAAGCTCTATGTTGCAGACTGGTATCTCGGCAAATGTGATAGTGTAGTGTAGTGTAGTGTGTGTAAGTAAGGAGTGAGGATGGGACAAGGAAAAGGAAGGAAAGATCGCGCGCGGGGCGTGGCCGGTTTGATGGAGTACTGTTCCGGCATTTGTCTGTTGTTGATCGGAGAAACCACGGGAAACTACTGGCCAAACCAGCCGGTCGTTGCAATTCCCTTCCAGACAGCGGCTGAAGTCGACCTTGTTATGTAGGTAAAACATTCTTTGAAGTTGCCCTGCTAGAACGTGTGTCTCAATGCCGACATACACATCTTGCAAATTTCTTCTTCCAGGTTTTTTTGTCCGTAGGGCACCGCTCCAGCGCAACAAGCTCCAAGGTGCTGTCTGATCGATCTGCTGATGCGCGTGTTAGTGTGCATACTAGTTTGAAGAAAATAGTAAAAGAACTATTAAAATCGTACCGGACGATACATCCCATTTTGATCCTAGGCGTGACATCCGCGAACTTGCAGTGCTACCGAAGTCTTTTGAGATCTTGAGAGGGGCATATGACCACCGACATCACATCTCCCGACCGAGAGTGGGGGAGTCGGGACAGGATGGAGAAAGCAGGATCGCGCACGGTTCGCCAGTCATTGTTTAAAGCACTGTTGCAGAATTTACAGTATTGCTTGGTTAGTGCGATATCGCTTAAGATTAAATTGCCGTAACACGAATAAAATTCAAGTATCAGTAAGGAAACGATAATATGGATGTATATAATAATCGAATAAAACGGATTTTTATAACACGAACACCGATTATCTCGGTCCCTAGGAATTCGTGTTTACGAGGTTTTACTGGACTTTCATTTAATCGAAAAAAATGAAACTGCAACGAGAAAAGCTGGCCTTTCTAATCCTTAGCCGAAGTGTTACCCAGCGTTCAAGATTTTTCGCTTGAATGGGATCACGAAACTTGGATTGCGTACTAAATGGAACTTTAGTAGTAAACTAGCAAGTAAATGAAATGCTAACGTATTCGGAATGGCAATGGCTAATAACTTTCGATTCCAGAGATATTTTCACCATGCCAAAACATTCATCTAACTTGCGGATGAGCTAAATGTCATCGAGCTAAAGTTTGAGAACAAACGCACTCGATCCTGTTCTATTTCCAGCTCCTCTTCTCTAATTCCGTGACAAAGCGGCCGAGTAGCCAATGAAAGAATTTGGCGCGGATCGGCTGGAGCAAAGCGGAATCAATACTCGTGTGCACTTGCAGTGCACACGAGTGCAGTGCGCCTGCACTCGTGTGCAGGAGGGAAAGCGGCGAACACGGGCAATGTGTGGCGTTTACGGATTCTCTTTAGGAGAAGTGCAAAAACGGAAATCCAAACACCTGTTATACAATACTAAAAATGTCATTCTTATCTTTTCCTCGTACACACATGATTTTATAAGTTCTTTATTTTTCCGTTATTTATTTCAAATTGAACAAAAATATAATAAAATAAGTCTAAATATTTTTCGATAAACAAATACGAAAATAAGAAAAGTAAATACGTAATACTGTGAACGACGTAAACGTATAAATTACGAATGGGAATACAAGTGCAAAAGTAAACACAACATACCAGTCGATGAAGATCGACAAACATATAATTACACTATATAAAGTTTGTAGTTTATTTTCTGAATGCAAATATTTCTGCAGTACTAGCAGCACTGCTTTTGAAGAGGTGGCGGCTAATGGTTTTTATGTATGAACAGTTTTAATATAATTGAGTCGAAGCAGCATCTTATCTTTCCTAAATGACGCAACCCTTCAAATTTTTACCGATTTAACACAAATAATGAAGGTTTATCCTTATGCTTGTAACACTCCAGATCGCACGTAACACAATATCAATCCGGATGTTAAGAGTTGGCAACGGATGACAATTAGCAAAAGTTTCTAATCTAAGCGTTCAACATTCTACTCATTATGAACCAAACATTCCAGGCAAATATGCTTTAAACATTATTATTAATTATATAATATCGCTGCCTTTTCAGTATTGTTGATCGACAGGTCTAAGACTTCGAATTCCGATCATCTCCAATTTTTGACGCTAGTTAGATAGCTGGATCTAATTTAACCACTGCCTGCAAGAGAATTCCGGCGGCCATTTCAGTGTTTTTATGGTTTTCCCGATCAATACCAGGCGGATGCCGGAGAAGTACTCTTCCAAAACGGGCCTTGAGTCACGTCCATCTTTTTTTCCTGATTCTTGATTCCAACTCTTCCTTACACACACACACACACACACACACACACGCGAGCGCACACACGCACACACGCACGCACGCACACACACACACACACGCACACACGCACTTTATTACTACACACGACGAGAGATCAGTCAGCAGCTTAGAGATTGACCAGACTGCGGCTGCACTCTACTTGGGGAGATTCCTGGAGGGAGAAACCTGCAAACCGACGAATAGGGTACACCACGCACGTTCAGGCGAGGAAAGGGACCTCGAGACAACATACACTGTACTTGACGGACTAATGACCTTTGTTCCGAGAGCGAATCATCATATGTATATTTACGTGTTAAGGGCGTAGAACATAGTTCTTTTAATAAGCAACTTTAGCTTTTAACCTAAGAAAATCATAAAACGTTTCCGGTAACCAAGTCGAAAAAGTCACAGGAGTGGCCACATGAAGCTAAAGTTACCGTGTAGTTCTCGCTAAAGTGTTCTCGTAACAAGCAACGCTTGTGAAACATTGATTATATGAGGACCGTTTTTAACCTCCGATTAACTCTAATAAAAAACAACTGTTAACAAAACGTGAATTTATTACCAAAAGTTCTGTACAAAAATTGCTCCGTGAGGATTTAGGCATTCGTCTTATCTCTGAATGGACTTTTCGATTCCGTCTTCAGCGAATATTGCCGCTATTGATAAGAGATGGTCATGAACTTTGCTTTGAATTTTGCTCATTGGTCTGGAAGCTTTAGCTTCTTCAATTCGAGGAGATGGAAATCACAAATCGCGAAGTCGGGTCTAGCGTCACGTTGGCGGCCGTGGGTGGGAGGAGGAGCGGAAGTATCCCATATCTGCGGGCATGAATAGCTTGGCGCCCCGGCGTTCGGATACATTAAGACATAGGGGACGCTAGCTTGACCGGGAAGGTCACGTGGTGGACGCGAGCCTCCCTCCTAGGTGTAGGAGGGAGGCTCGCGACTACGACGTGACCTTCCCGGTCAAGCTGGCGTCCCGCTACACGGGTTATACGCCGAGTGATCAAGTATGATCCAACTGCCCCGGATAATGTTTGGTTACAGCATCACTGTGTGGGTCGGCATTGTCCTAATTGATACCATCTCCAGAAGCCAGGTTTACTCAATTGTTTGAATGTTGACACCATATATTCGGCCCATCGTTTGTGAATTTCTGCTGCAATATTCCCTACTTGAAGAAAGCGAATAACACTCTGAAGCCCGCAATCGTCGAGAGGATTAATCATATCAGCAAATTGCGATATGGCGTCGGTATTGGCTGAGATTGGGGTTAAAAAGATGCACAACACCCATTGCACATTCTTATTCCCAAATCCGGTTATAGGCTGCCTAATATCAGATCATTATTAGTTTCATATTTCTTCATTTTGGAACATTGACTTCTCGCTTAAAAGTATGTTGATATCATTATTCGCATACTGCTTACAGGGTATTCATGAATATGTACGATAGAATGAACAAAAATTCGGAAGATTACCTCCGATTTAAGTCAGGAGAAAATACTAGTAACGTCCTAAAATCCTAAAGACAGCGAGCGTGGCAAAATCTACCTCACGGCTGTGCCGTTTACCGTCTTTTCGCCGTCGTCTTTGCAGTCACCGTTGACTTCGTCTATTCTCGTAATACTAGTGCTCTGCACTGTTGTAACTAGCTGCCATTCTTAGCTGCCATTGCCTTCACTAACAAACATATCTCATGAATAACAATCAATCACCTCATTGTTCTTGTTGACTATACAACACAACAAGCATCACCACTCTCCTTCCCATTTTTACCACTTTCCCACTTGCAACGTTTCTTCTGTGACTTTCGCCAAAGCCACGTTCTACTCTCGCGTCTGGTTTCTCTTTGTCGCTCTTCTTCGCATTCCCCAGTCCTACCTTCCCCGTCCCGCCCGTCCCTCCATGCACTGATATGCACCGTCCCTCCTTATCTACCACGACCCTCATCCCCCTCCACCACTCCCCATCTCACCCAGTGGGTGTAGCCTTACCCTATTCCACATGTACCCCCCACCCCACCCTTTCTGTATCGACCCGTTCTTTCGCACTGTTCCCTCTTTGACCCTTTCGCGAGTGTCTCCCGCGCCGCGCCCCACTCTACCCAATCCAGCCTCCCCGTCCTCCTCCCTGAAGTCCCCGCCCCCACCCTCAATCGCAACGATTGCGGCGGTGGAATTTGCGGCTTTAGAGCGCGCACGCGCTGCGTGGCAGGAGCAGCGGCGGCGCAGGGCAGGGGGCGTGGGAGGGGGCGGAGCGGAGCGGCCGTCGATGCTGCGTTTCTCGAGTCACTTCGTACGTAGGTCTCATTTCCCCTTTCTGCGCGAAATATCTCCTTTCGCGGTCCTCGTGCCCGCGGCTGCCCTCCTCCCCCACACCCCCCGCGCGCAGCCCGTCCCTCCCCCGTCCCCTCCCGCCCCGCCGCTCCGCCCCAGCGCTCAGCCGCCCGGCCACCCGCCGCTCCACTGGCATGCGCTCGTTAATCACAGCGAAACAGTCTCTAAATCGGCGGAAACTCGAAACGTTGGCTGGCGCGTATTTGTAAACCCCTCCCCTCCCACCTTCCGTTTTCCCTCCTTCCCTCGCTCCACCCCGCCACCTCCGCTCCCGACCCTTCCACCCCGTTTTCCTCCTCCTTCTTCTCCTCCTCCTCGCCCGAGCGCCCTTTTTGAGCCTCTCCGGCGGCGGCCCAGGCAGCTCCCGCCGACGAAACCAAATATTGGCGGTGGGCGCCTTTCTTTTGTTTCGGTGGAGTGGTTGCGCGCGCCGCCGTCGCGCCCGCCGCCGCTGCCTTCGCCCCCTCCCCGCCGCGCGCCGAATGCTGCTACCGCCTGAAGACCGCCCGTGGGAAGCCGAAGCAGCAGCAACAGGAGCATTTACGAAGCGCGAAGGCCGCTCACTAGCACCCCGCTAACAACTGGCTTCCATCCCTGCAGCATTCACTAGGCCCCGCCAGGCCCCCGCCAGGCCCCCGCCAGGCCCCGCCAGGCCCCCCAGGCCCCGCCAGGCCTCGCACCGTGCTAGCACCCTGACAGAACCATGGCAGCACCCTGGCAGTACTCTTGCAGTACCCTTACAGTACCCTTACAGTACTCTTGCAGCACCCTTGCAGCACTCTTGGAGCACTCTTGGAGCACTCTTGCAGCACTCCTTGCAGCACTCCTTGCAGCACTCTTGCAGCACTCTTTGCAGCACTCTTTGCAGCACTCTTTGCAGCACTCTTTGCAGCACTCTTTGCAGCACTCTTTGCAGCACTCTTTGCAGCACTCTTTGCAGCACCCTTGCAGCACCCAACCAGCACCCAACCAGCAGCCAACTCCCAACCAATCTCCGCGCTAGGATCGCACAAACGTACCTCTACTGGTCTCTGCGCGAAGATTTCTTGTGTTTATTTCTTTTTCTTATTTATTTATTTATTTTTAAACAAAAAAAATTAAAAATTCCAATATCCTTGTCCAAACACAGTTTATGAACTTTATCAAATGACCAGTTTACTACAGAATTTTGCGATAAGAAAAACCATTATAATTGCATATTTTCAATTGTTCATATGTATATTACATTTGCAAAAATGCAAAATACTGTCTTTCTCGAATCGTTAGTACTTCTAGGGAACCATTTCAATAAAAGAAAGTAAAATTCAAAGACCAACTGTATATTTATGATTAAAGTAACAATTAAACTAGATATTAAGCAATTAATTTGCATCTCATGTCAAAATTGTTATTTTCTTTTCTTTTCTTGGGACAGACAAGGCTTTTGCGGTTCAAGTATTGGAATTGCAGTGTTTGTCAGGGACTTGACATTTTAGTTCGTATTTCACAGATTGCGGATCATTATTTCGGCTGATCCCGAGAATTGTCAAACAACAGATTCTTTGGTTTTGTACATTTCAAATATCGTTAATATGACTAAATATTAAACAACCTCCCATTTGGTCGCCAGGGAAGCATCTTGATACATTCTATTTCATATCTTTGTAAAGTTATTAAATATAACGACTCAAAAGGTTCATTAGTTTCTTAAAGCAAGGGTTAATAAAAGTTCCCCTGCTTATTTTATCATCAGTCGTCAGGAAGCCATAGTTATTTTTATTACTGCGTGACTGAGAACTACGCTCCCACCTGCTAACCAATGACTATAGCTGGTTTTCCCTTATTTGTTATGATTATTTGTATGTTGAACGATTTATTTTATTTTGAACCATGGTTCCTGAAGAATTAAATTACGAGCTCCTAAAAAGGTGTTTGAATATAGGAGAATATCCATGCCTGTTCGATCATCAAATGTATTGTATCATTTCGTGGATAAACAACAAAATGGAAATTATCAATTTTAAAAATTTTATTTTGGATATGGCGTTGAAGAGAAAAGAATGACGTAAGTAAGGAAAAAAGTGGAAAATCTGCTTAAGTTCAGCCGGAGTGCAGCAAATTGTCGAAAAATTACATTCGCCTGGAAACGATTGACAAAAAATAGGGTAAATATGTATGAAATTTGAACATTTTATGAACATTTTGAACATTTTAACAATAATGATTTTCATGTTTCTACCTATATATCTTAATTTTATATTTATTTTTAAATATATTTTTTATTTAATAGGAAATTATTACACATATATTAAATAACTTGATACTATTTCTATGAATAATACTATCAAATAATAATAAAACCGGGAGCGGTAGCTCAGTGCATCAACTAATATCACTGCAGCTCCTCTGACCGGGAGGTCCTGGGTTCGACTCCTGACGGCGGCAGAATTTTCGACTCTAGCTATTCAGCTAGGTCCAATTCAGTCGTTATCTTCTAGCGGCTGGCTGCTCTGATCGGTTGTTTTCCGTCGTTTCTTCGATCAACACCAGGCGAATTCCGGAGCAGTACTCTACCAAACGGGCCACGGACCGCGCGCGATCTTTCCTTCCTCTTCCTTGTCCTATCCTCTCACTACCACATATTCCGTGAGATAGGTCGAGAGCTTAGAGCTTGTCCCGGCCGGTACCACGCTGGTGGGAGAGTCCTGGTTAGGGGGAAATCCCACTAGCCGATGGTAGGTCGACGCCGGATCTGCCATCCAGAGGGGAAGACCACAGCCATCTCCCGAGAAAAACATGCACTATACTAACGGGAGTAATGACCAAAGCATTTGACGCGCCCGGAAACACGAAAAAACAAATCAAACCAATAATAATGAATTTAATACTATTGCTGAATTTAAGAATATTTTTCAACAGTTTTTCTTACTTCACACTTTTCTCTTCAACACAACTTCCAAAATATAAATACTTGATTAATTTATTTTTATGTTGCTGGGATCAAGGTTTTTAAACCATTGCAATACTTACTTCCCACAGTGTTCTAACATTTCCGATTATGGTATTCACCCCAAATACTCTCTCTCCTTCGCATCAAGTCGTGGGAAAGAGGAAAAACCCTGAAGGGGGAAAAACCTGCCGTCAGAAGCCGGGTACATGCTAATCTACCAAACTTTTTCTAAACTTTTATTTCTCTCCTGGCGCGGAGGACTCGTATTCTCCTTCTTCTTTGGCTTCCTTAGCAAATGAAATGAAACGATGCCACAGAAGCTGGTCCGCACCATCCCATCTGCGCTTACTTTTCGGACACCCACTCCCATTTCCCCCAAATGTGCTGGTATGATTATGTATGTATGTTTATATGTATGTTTGTATGTATGTTTGTATGTATGTTTGTATGTATGTTTGTATGTATGTTTGTATGTATGTTTGTATGTATGTTTGTATGTATGTTTGTATGTATGTTTGTATGTATGTTTGTATGTATGTTTGTATGTATGTTTGTATGTATGTTTGTATGTATGTTTGTATGTATGTTTGTATGTATGTTTGTATGTATGTTTGTATGTATGTTTGTATGTATGTTTGTATGTATGTTTGTATTGTATGTATGTTTATGTATGGTTGTATGTATTTATTTTCTTAAACCTTATGAACATTTCCTAGAAACATTCGTAATTTTTTCATGATCTGAGACCTAATACGTTCTGGGCGAGAGTAAAGTTTCTATATTGGAAGTAGTAGTTACCCGAAGTCCCATCCCCTTTCTTTTACATATTTCGGTAGCACGATATTTGAAATTATTCAAATGTCGGAGGTTTTAATGAAAATCAGAACTATACACTCAAAGTACCCACAAAAATGAAAATATCTTGATCTTCCGAATTGCACGACTAGATTTTACTCTTGATGTATTTATCACTTATTCATCTCAAAAGCTTCTAATCTATAAGAATTATGCGTGACTCATTTATTTATGTGTACAAATCGATTTACGAGTACAAAAATACATATATCTACCCACCACTCCACCAGGAGCTATCTTAAGCATCCTTGGAACAGCACTAGTATACCTTAATAATGATGTGTATGCTAAGTTGCGACAAATATTCCAGATCATATTATAGAGATTATTTCAACGCATTATCAGCCATAACTAGAAAATAGAGGAGCTAAAACCGCACCTACCTTATTGTCCATATTTTCACGCTAAATGTCACAAAAAGTACTCAAATTTTCGAAAAATTAAACATGACCTTATTTCCAAATCTATCTTCAAGGAATATATTTCGTTAAAAAATCTTTATCTTCAATCATTTAATTGTAAAAAAATTTGACCATTTGTAATTTTCAAAACATCAGGGTTTTCAATGAATATGAGACCACCTCCATTCTCTTAAACATCCTTCACAGTATCGAACAATAAAATTTAATAAAAAATATTAAGCCATTTTTTTAAAATTTGGGAAATGTAAAGTATCGGTTTCTTCTAAAGTACCCTTCAAAAGTAAAATATCGCTTTCAAACTCAAGGGGCCTCGATCGATTAGGAAATATCAATTTTAGAGAAAATCAGGTGAGCGGTTTAACCGCTAAAGTTGTTCACAGTGGGATAGACGGACCAACAGACCGACCGCGAGATGAGCGGACGGACGAGGAGACGGAGGGGAACGAAAGGACAAGGGGAAAGGACAGAGGACGAAAGGACAGAGGGACGAAAGGACAGAGGGACGAAAGGACAGAGGGACGAAAGGACAGAGGGACGAAAGGACAGAGGGACGAAAGGACAGAGGGACGAAAGGACAGAGGGACGAAAGGACAGAGGGACGAAAGGACAGAGGGACGAAAGGACAGAGGGACGAAAGGACGGAGGGACGAAAGGACGGAGGGACGAAAGGACGGAGGGACGAAAGGACGGAGGGACGAAAGGACGGAGGGACGAAAGGACGGAGGGACGAAAGGACGGAGGGACGAAAGGACGGAGGGACGAAAGGACGGAGGGACTTTTTGCTGTCATTCGATTTTTTGGTATCTAGGACCCACAAAACCTAGATTCTTGCTACCCCACCTGTTAATAATTAATAATAATAATTTATTATTATTATTATTATTATTATTATTATTATTATTATTATTATGAAGCGTAAGTAATAAGTTACAAGAGCTTTTCTGCCGAAAATTTGCCGTTTTTTGCGCAGCTTAACATAACTTTCTCTCTACTCCGTAGCGAGAAAGTAAAAGGGGTTAGGATGAAAGAAACTAGAAAGATTATATTTCGTTGCTCGGGGGTCATCGAGCATTTAGTTAGGACGTGCGTACAGAAGTAAATTCTGTAAATATTTTTATAACTTCTATTCCCGTGTCATCTTATAAAATGTGTCAGTGTCAATGATCTGCGGACGGTCGAGATTCTTTCACTATACTTTTCATATTTAAGTGTTTTTGAAATGAGTGGTGTAAATTAGACGGTAGAATTGAGTCGTATTTTGCGAGGGCATGTAAAAAAATATTTTCTTTGATATATTTACATTGCCACATAGTCTTACGTTTGATGTAACGTACGTTCTTAAAACACGTAATTCGAAAACAAGAATGCCGATGGCATTGTAGAAATGTTATTATTGATGTTATAAGTAAGCTTTCCATGCTTTTTTGTTCTTTCAACGTTACTTTACTCCAGCTCTCTTCACTTTTGATTAAATGAATGTTTTACAAGTGTTTACGAGATACTTTGATGAAATTATAATAGTTTACATATAGTGCAGTCGTAACTGTTCACTCTATGCAAGAGATAGGTTTGTTACGTGATTGGGTGATAAACTTGTTAACGCTCCCTCTCAGAGACGTCAATCTCGCTGCACGCGCTCCTTCTCGAGAGCATGAGATGCGCTAGGATCTGCGCACGTGCTCTGCTTGATTTCATCGCGTCTCCCTTATCCTCTTGATGGTGCCGCATAGTGCGGCTGTGACCCTATTGCACGTGGATTTCCGATTCCGTGCATATCGATGGCACTTCAAGAAGGAATTACGCTTCGGGAGAGCAAAGGGCGCGGCGAAACCCAATTCACGGAACACGATTGCCCGCGGCTCCCGGTGGAAGCGATGCCGAAGGGCGCCGGTAGATAATCAGCATCGAAGGCAGTACGTACTTCAAAAGGCGACGCTCCATATCGGGCTCAAAATCTTCGGCACACGCTTGAATTGGCACACATTGGTGAAACATGCAACATGTTGGAGGGATCAGACCGGGAAAATAATGAAATTAAAATAAATATTAAAATTGTTGGTTATACATGATGCGTCACGTTACTTTAGCACCTCCTGTAATTTTTGAACGCTTGAAGTTATTGCAATGCAGTTTTCACAGGAGTGCATGAGGGAATGGGGCTAATTGATTTATGTATTCGTTTCCATTTTTTCACTTATATTTTACGAGATATTGAGGTAACTTCGGTTTTTTAACATGGTACAATACATATATTTAGTCTATCATGACGAGCGTAAAAAGACGAATCCAATGATATTGTCATATGTTTTAGAGTACTTTATATTTTCTGCGGCTCGTATTTAACGGATATTTTGAATGTAACGTCACGCAGAGCTCTCCCTGCTAATGCGCGCTCCCGGAGTTACTCAGCTGCAGAGCCACCGCAGTGTTTGGGTACAATGGGTCATACCTATACCAGCTTAACTACGCCTTTTTCATCAAATTGGCACCTTTTTTCAAATTTGCTCGTTTTTAAAATAAGGAATTTGACCAACACGAACTGTATGTGCTTCCGGAAATGCACTTCAGGAAAAACTAAGGGAGGGGGCAAATAATTACCATCAGCGCGGACAATACAGTTTGTTGCTACAAGGGTCCCCTTCTCAGCACTTTCCACTTCTCACACAGCTTTACAATCTTTCTCAGTAATTAAATTTCTGCTGTTTTGAACTGTTGATGTTTTTGTTGACGAAATTGAAAACGCACGAAGGATCACCTTGTTTAGGTTCTCGCTGGAGCAATGTATAATTGTTGAAAAAGCCTGCACAATTTGTCGATTAAATGCTGTGTCACGAGCGAGACTACATCCCACTGGAGGTCTTAATAACATCTTTATTTCGTTTGAAAAATTCTGATAACGAGCCATTTTTTCTAAATATAAATCTGGATATTTAACATTATTTACAAATAGCAGTTTGACATAAAACATTTTCCAGTCACCAATCACTTCCTCTAGGACATAAGGAAAAACTAGTTTATCGCTCTATTTTTTTATTTTAGTTCAACTTTTGCACAAGAAAGTAATGTTATCGTATTGCTTCCCTCTAGAGAACACATTCATCAGCTGCACTTCTTGTCCTTCTACCTTCTGCAGTCAAATTAGGTGTCTCTGTACGTATCCTCGTAAATCTCTTCGGTATTTTTTCTCTTTCAAACAATATCAGGTAAACAATGGGAAAAGGCATTGCAGCGTATTATCCATGATCCTCCATCATCACCTGACCCATTTTTCTCCTATAGTTCATTTTCAAAGTGGTCAGATGTGACCTATATAATTTTCAGGGAACTTCTGTCTTCAATGGCAGTATTAAAATGACGAAAAATAAGATTAAAATAAATACACATTACCAGTAATTTACTTTGAAAGGGAAAGATAAGTTATCACTTCACGCTTCCTTGGATAATGAAGTAAGATCATTGCAACCTGGATAGTAAGTATGGTCGCACTATAACATTCCATCATGATCAGTTTAGCCAATCTGAACATAATGGATATCAGCAAACATTCAGTGACTCATCGTACCCTCTGGCTAATGGTGTATCAGTCTTGTATATATTTTGTGATGTTCGGTTCAGTCAACCAAACGCTCCAGCCGCCCACGCAACTTTCGCGTCACAAGAGTGCGAGGGTTTGAAGAACGCATTCCGCTGTGGTCAGCAGCAGCACGACCTGTTATCCACTGACCGCCACACCACGCTGCATTGATAGGGACAGATATGCACACCGGGTTAGTCCTAGGAGGGGTGTCACGTATTACCTCCCCTATCGCGAAAGGTAGCCACATAAAAACGACGAACAGCTGATCAGAGCCTCTTCTTGTTCCAGCTGCCGGCGGTAATGTTTGCTTTTCAATTGTGAAACGCTGTATGAGCAATGGTCATAAGAGACATTTTGAATTGTACGTGTAGTAGTAATTTGTGTTAGCTGAGAGCGCAAGAAACTGTTTGAAATCCGCCATTGTGCGCTGAACTGAAAGTTAGTAGAGAACGTGAAGAGATTAGCTGAAACAACGTAACTCGAACTCTATTTCGAGGTGGAATCAATCATCAATTCATTTGAGTATAATAATTTGTGTAATGAAACGATAATAAAAACTTTATCATCATTAGAGTGGTGGTGAAACGAACGAGTGCTATGAGAAACACCAGAAATCTACGAACGCCAAAAGTTAACAGCAACGTACTAGGATATATGCACGCAGGCGATCGGAGAAATAAGGTTATGTGCAATTTTTCGAAGATGTTAGTATTTGTTACGTGAACTATACGCAATATATAACAATAACTCAAAACGGACTCCAATTTTTTTCTTCACATTTTCTACTTGTAAATGTCAAAGGACAATAAACAAAATTGGAGGTAGTTCCATTATGGACGAAGAATATTACCTATTCTAAAAATATATTTTTATAAAAAGCCATGTACAATTATTTGAAAAAAAACGAGCCGTTTTTGAGTGATTTCTTCTGGAAGTTAATGCACATAACAAACATTTTTTCTTCAAAAAATCCAAATTAAAAAATTCTACCATTTATCACAGACCGATAAAAACTGGTGTTGTTTCCATTTTTGGCGAACTCTGTATTTTCGAAAATTGCAAAAATTAACATTACGGCACTACAATATTGAACATAGTTTTTTTGTCTCAAATGGCATCTGTTCTACAAAAATAGATCTTTGGAAAATAGAATGTACAATCTTTTAAAGAAACTAGTAATTATCGGATAATTTCTTAAAATTGAGTGTTAGAAATAATAGGAGAAACCATTAGGTTTTTAAACGTCGAGAAAAGTACAGTCGACAGACTGCGTGGTGTAGCGGTACAGCACAAGGTGCATTATCTCCATGGACTTAAGTTCTACTCTCGGCGCGGAGGAAACTTTTTTGGCGTTGCTTTTTGGAGTCACGCAGATTTACATAGTAGGATAAAATGAGGAGCCATTACAAATGATGCGAAAAAGTGTGTGCTTTCCTGCACCACTTGTTGCATGTTCTTGAAGTCTTTTAAGAACATTAAATTATTAAATGAAGCTCACTCTGCCAATGAGCTCTCCAACCATGTTTCTACATACACTGTCACAAGGCACATTTTCGGGACTATTCCCGTCAGTCAATTTTAAAGCCAATTATTCTGGAAATTGAAACATTTTAAAGGAATAAATTGCCTTTGTCGTCCGCCAAGAATGATGTGAAGCTCCTGATGGCGTGGTTTGCGAGCCGAGTCCTAGTTAATTCCAAGACAAATTGTACATAATTAAAGGAACTTCCAATAATAGTGTTTCAATTGTTCAATGCAATACAAAGGTAACTCACAATCCTTAGAATTTTTAGTTTCACCACATATTTCGTTCAAGTATTTCCACCGTTTCTCATAATTTTATTTTACAAAATTATTCCATTTTCTCTGAATTTTTTAAAGAAAATATCTGGACTACGTTTCGAGGAAACGCATGTTTGGAAACACTTAGTAACGCCAATTCGAGCATGTGGTGCTGACATGGAAAATTTATAAATAAAAAAATATATAAACGAAGGGTAGCATAGACACGCATTGACATCCACGCATTGACAAGCGAGGAGAAAATGTTGCGAAAGTTCTATTGAACAATGGTGATTTCTTTGTCGAAAATCCATTAAAAAAACAAAGTATTTAATTCGTTACATGAATTTAAATATGAAAATTCCTAGAATTGAGGATTTGTTTTTTCTGTGAAGTTATGAATTCAGCTTCCAATTGTTGGATTATGCTTTACAATTTTGAATAAATCACAGAATATATTAATTATTCGGTAGTATATTAATTAATACGAAAAGGGAAAATTCTCAGAATTATTGAGTTACCCATATTATTTAAAATTCAATTAAATGCAGTTTTTCGGAATGAACAGTTTCATTATGAGTAGCCATTTCTCTTACCTGGAACTCTCCAGGGTAACAAAATTGTAGTTTTAACTCCGTAGATTGAAGAAAGTGCCTGAGAATAGTTTTCATTGAGTGGTTAGGATGGGATAATCAGAGGTACATACAACCACACAAATATGTATATCTCATTAATTTATATTATATAGCCTATCATCAACTCCCTCTCTATAGAGATCATAATTCTCTAAACCAGGCAGAGACCCATGAAATGTAGTACCTTTAGGACAACTTATGTGGGAATGATCAAACTCATGTCAGCTCATTTTTCGTACTCGCTTTCGGCACTCTGCTATCCCATTTTGCTTTTTTCTTGTCACGCGAGAAAGTACTACATTCAACACTTATTTAATTTTTATTTTACGTCAAAAACAGTTATAAACCTGTATGTGAAGTTTTACGGGGAGAAGTGAATTTTGTGCATGTTTTCAAAATTCTGTGATTCCTACCCCGTGCTATTTGCATTTTGAATATAGAAAAACATGAGCGATTTTTTTGCAAGAATTGTTAACAGAGTATTCGACCCGATGTAATAAAATCTATTTTCAAAGGTAAATCAGCAATAAATATGGGTTCTTATCCCTCATCATGTCCGGTGTCAAGTAATAATACTTCATGCCGCGAGAACATGGAGAACGATAATTTGAATAACTATATTTCCCACTGAATTCTAACCCTTGCTTCGACGTTCGCATCCACATCCACCTCATCTACTTCCAACTCGTTTCTCCCTACCCTCCACCAGCTTCCAAACCGATATCGTCTCCGCTGTTCCCTTCCTCTCTAACGACATTATTCCCAGCTTCGTGCTCCGCCTCAATTCTTTCTCCATATGGGGGTTCTTGGCGTAATGGGTGGCGCATATGCTTCACCGCTGTGGCTCGAGTCAATTTCCAGTCGATCCACGTGCAATTTGTGGTGAACAATACAAGCTCTCGGCAGGTTTCTCGAGGCTGTTTCGTTTCCCCTGTCTCTCACTCAATCATTTTATCATCTTCCGTCTCCTCATCGTTGTTATTACTCAACTACTCATTGAAGTACAAGTTATAGAGCCTCAATGGCCTTACTAGGCCAAGGGACCCTAAACTGTAAATAAATAAACACTATCTCTATTTTTGAATTTTGTAAAATTTGATTCTCTGTCCTTCCCTGCCTCCAGCAAATTTAACCGATGTCCCGTTCCCGCCGAAATCTCTCCTTCCAACGCTGCTTTCTCCACCTTTCAGGTATTCTGTACTGCCCTTGCTTTGCAATCACCATCTCCCCTCGGACCATTTCCGCGGTCGTCTCCGGGATCTTCTCCATCTCCATTTCCGTTTACTGCGGATGCTTTGCCCCAGACAGCTATTTCCCCCGTTTTCGTCCCCGCCATACATTTCTTTCCCATCTTCATCTGGATTCTGCAACCCTCTCCACCTGACCGAACATTCCCCCCTGAACATTCCCCACCTGAACATTCTCTCCACCTGAACATTCTCTCCACCTGAACATTCTCTCCACCTGAACATTTTCTCCACCTGAACATTCTCTCCCCTCTCTCAACTTTTCTACCTTCGCCACCTTCTTTACACCTATGTCTCCATATTTCCTTCCGCCCCACTCCACAAACACGTTTCCATTTCCTCCCTCGTCACTGCCTTCACCTACATTACTGCCTCCACCAACAAACTACATCACCGCTTTCCTTACATTACTGCCTCCATCCACATTACCAGTATCACATACACACTGCCTTTGAAGCAACGTCGACCATCATATCGTTGGGTTCGAGGGCGAACGATGAAGGATTTTCCACGCCAGTCCCGTAACTGGGTCAAATTCAACCCCCATGTAGAGGAGAATAGTAGCGGTCGAACACACACACACACACACACACGCACGCACGCACATATATGCACAGCGCTGCCACATATGTCGAAGTTCCACCAGTAAATTAGTGCTTCTCTTGGCTCGAGAGCTGCCCAACTGCGCGCGCATGCACAGACACGTCGCTTCGTAAAAGGAGATATCTGGAGAGGACACCGAGGTGTAGGCCAACACCGAAGTCCGAAGGGTAGGAACCCCGCCACATTCCGGGATATAACATGCACGATCCTTTCGCGACTATTCACCTACGTTGGGCACGTGCTCTGAATAAACATTGAAGTCCCTCTTCCCCCGTCACCACTCACGATTTCGCCTAATTCTTTAATTGTCATCTGTCCCGACTCTAACCGTCCATCCCGCTTTTGCCTTCCCCCTGCCCACCTCACCCTCTCCCAGCCCCCCCGTCTCCGCCGCCTCCACCTCCGCCGCCGCTGCCTCGCGTCTCCGCTTCCCGTCTCGCGCTGCGCGAACGCCGGAAAGCGAGTAGAGCCGAAACCCAAGGCAAATGGAAAGCAAATCGCCGCCCGCCTCGCCGCCCGCCTCGCCGCCCGCCTCGCCGCCCGCTACGCGACGGCGATGTCGACGACGATGGCGCACCTTCTGATTTTATTCTCCGCCTTTTTCGGGCGACGCCGCGACGACGTGGCTGAAAGACCGCCGCGCCGCTTTGCCCCCGAAGAGCCCTCGCCGTCAGGAGGCGGCACGGTCGAGCACGTGGCGCCACGCGAAGGAACCCCGTATGTAAATGAAAGAAGCGTTCAGCAGGTTTATGTTTATATGCCTAATTTCTTGTCTCAAATAAATTCATATGGACGACTTGGCAAGAAAAGGGGTGAGAGGGAAAGTGCTTTACTAGTAGTCGCTAGTAAAACGCTTACCTCACTGTTTATGTTACATAAGCAAAGAAAAGATACTATTGTCGGGAATGAGTATATCATTATTCTAGTGTCAACCATCACATTATTGTATTATAAGTTCAAGCAATATAATTGTTAATTCTTAAATTCAGTTATGAGTATGTTCGTAAAATAATAATAATTATAATGATGATGATGATGTTTCGGATTCATTATTATTATTATTATTATTATCATTATTATTTTACGAATATAAAAACTCATTAACGTTATTTAATTCAATTTCCTTGGAAACGCATTTATTGGGCTTGAATTTGGCTCTTTCATGTAACACTGTTATTCCGCAACAGAAATTCGTATTTCTCTCTCATACATCACAGAGCATTTTTACTGTTTTTGACGATAAATAAATAAATGCCATAAATGATCCGAAAGTTCATTTCCGTTTAGACCGAAATTTATTTTCGTTTTCCTAATGCCCTCTGGGAACGAGTAGATGTTCACGTACTCTTCCAATTATTATTTTAATCGCCAAAGTTTTATTAGCGTTAGATGTACTTCAATTATTAGATTATTCACTTTCAAGTATTTGTTACTACTCTCCTACTCGGATGCAGAACTTCTGGTATTCTGTCGTAACCAGAGTAGATCTAATACAAGGACATTTACTAATGCGCTCGGCCTTTGTTCGTAGATTTTAGGCGAATCAGCTACCTGTAATAAAGAGTTTCGAAATTCAGAAATCGGTTAATAGCATTAACACAGCATCACCAGTCGCTGTCGCCTGTCAATTGTTTTATTAAGCAACCCACTTCACGTTTAAGCCGTTCACGGTTTAGTGTTGCACTAATGCCCGCAGTTGTCATGTCACATTGATATTAGCTGAGACACAAAGGAGGAGGAGGAGGAGGAGAAAACGAAGATGGAAAAGTAGACGAATAAATATAAAATGGAAAAGTAGACGAAGTACAAGTTGGAAAAGTAGACGAATAAATAGACGATGGAAAAATAGACGAAGGAGGAAGAGAAAGGAAAGAATAAGAAAGAGAAGAAAATGGAGAAGAACGATAGAAGAAAAATTACGAAGCTATATTCTTAGCCCAAAACTATTGGCATTGTATTCAAATAACGAATCATGCATCTATATCTTCTCTTGTCCCTCTTACAAAGTCCCTGTACAGCAGGGCTACACAACGATTAAAAATAAAATAATGCATGATGAGATATACACATTGATTATTTGGTCTGGTAAACATATAACAAAAGCAGGGCTTGCTTTTAAAGACAGTCGAAATTATAACTGTGTGTTTTCGAGTGCGTTTGTAATTTTGTACATTATCAATTTTGATTTGATTCTGCACGAACTCCGCTGGAAAGATTTAATTAACTGTCGCCGTAAGATCATATAGTGCCATCTTAAATTTCAATACGCCATTGCATGTGGAATATACTGTGTGTAGTGCAATATCCTTTCTCTTTAAAAAAAGAACACACTGCACATCTGGGTGGCAAATTAGACGTCTTATACCGAACGTCAAATTTACGGTAAACGAACGTGCGTTGTTCAGTGTTTTACGGGGTGCTCTAGTTCCCGTCCACATCAATCTTACGGCATCAAGATAGCGGGATAGCGTCAGCACTGTCTCGCGGCCGTCATTCCCGCAGCCCCTGCCCAAGGAACCCGCTGACCACCGTTGATCCTATAAATTTGATGGTGGCTCTGGACGTAGGGTAATTGCTTTCGGTTACGATCGTGCTGGTATTCACTGCCGTACTAACCAGAGGAAAGTCAACACATTTTCCAACTGATGCCCAGACCCTATTGCAAATTTGTAGGAATGCTTATAAAGAATCCTCTACTTTCATTGCATTGAACTTCGCAGTGGCTTCCCGTTTGTGATCCAGATGACCATTTATTCAAGTTAATTTCACAATAAATGCAATAAAATTCTTCTTAAAATTCTTGAAAATTATTCATGTGGCCAAGTCATATGAAATTTAATATTTTGCCATGTTACAGCTGGAAATTGGGGTTTAAAATCCCTGTAGTGTGCTGTCAGAGAACTCACGGCTTCATATAAGGCGAATAAGGAGAGAAGCTTGGAAGCAACGAGTTGGCTTACATGGAAGAGGTGTGAAATGGGAATGGTGAAAGAGATTTCACAAAAAGGATGGGGTGCGGTGTGGGGTAAGGAGAGGAGCTGAGACGATGCGGGGAAATAAGGGGTGAAGAGGTAGAAGGGCGAGAAGGTATGGAAACTAGAAAGCAATGAGGGAGGGGGGGGTTTTGACTGGAAAAGGAAAGTGGGAGCGTAGGCAGGGTGAAGCGGAAGTGGAGTGGCGAGGAGGTGCGGTGTTGAGGGGTCCCGAAAGCGAAGAGGATAGGCGGAGCCGAGAGGACAAACGGCGAGGCAAGGTAGGAAGAGCAACGACGAAAGAGGGCAAGGAGGCGGGGCAACGAGGAAGTATAGTGAGGAAGAGGTGGGGTGGAAAGAAGGGGTTAATGATGACGCTAGGAAGCCGAAAGGCTAAGATGGTCGGAATGGAACCGGTAGCGGTAGCTCAGTGCATCTACTGCTGTCACTGCAGCGCCTCTGACCGGGAGGTCCTAGGTTCGAGTCCTGACGGCGGCAGGATTTTCGAAACTAGCTTTTCGGCTAAGTCGAATTCAGTCGCTGTCTAAAGGAGAATTCTAGCAGCCGGCTGCTTTGACCGGTATTTTTCCGTGGTTTCTCCGATCAACACCAGGCGAATGCCGGAGCAGTACCCTCCAAACTGGTCACGGACCGCGCGCGATCTATCCTTCCTCTTCCTTGTCCTATCCTCTCCTGTTACACACACACTTACACTAACATGCACTACACTACCACATATTCCGGGAGACGGGTCGGGAGCTTAGAGCTTGTTCTCAATGGGGCGGTGCCCCGCTGCTGGGAGAGTCCTGGTTAAGGGGAAATCCCACTAGCCGACGGTAGGTCGGCGCCGGATCTCGCCATCCAGCGGGGGAAGATCACCGCCATCTCCCGAAAAAAACATGCACTACACTAGCGGGACTAATGGCCAAAGCAATTGACGCGCCCGGAAACACGAAAAAATCATCAATCAATCGGAATGGAGGTGTGGTGTCAAAAAGGTCGCGTGGGAGGAGACGGTGCGCACGAAATCGGTGTGGCGACGAGGCGGAACAGGAAACCGCAGAAGATGAAAGCCCAAGCAATAAGTGCAAGAATGATAAGAATGTGACCGGGTGAGGGACGGCAAGTGTCGAGGAGAGGTGTGTCGTTAACGAGGCGTGTCGAGGACGAGGTATGTCAAGGACGAGGCGTGTCGAGGACGAGGTTTGTCGAGGACGAGGCATGTGGAGGACGAGGTATATGGAGGCATGTCGAGGACGGGGGTGTTGTGAAAGAGGTGTGTCGAGGACGAGGTATGTCCAGGACGAGGCGTGTCGAGAACGAGGTATGTCGAGGATGAAGCATGTTTGGGACGGGGCTTGTGGTGAACGAGGCGTGTCGAGGACGAGGTATGTCGAGGACGAGGTTTGACGAGAACGAGGCGTGTCGAGGACGAAGCGTGTCAGGACGAAGGGGGAAGGGGCGGGGCGCTGCTGGAAAGAGGCCGGGGAGGGGGAGCGGTCGGACGTTGTGGAGGGGAGGCGTGGTGGAAAGAGTTTCGCGGCGGCAGTTCCTCGCCGTCGGGAGGGGGTGGAGCTCGCGAGTCTCATTTTTTATTTAAAGTTTCCGTAGGAGCCTTGAACGTCGCACGTAAATTTTAATCAAGAAACATATTTCTCTCCCTTTAAAAGTATAGAATAGCAGTGGGCGCTCCGCCGGCACCGGTGCTTGTGCAAGGGGGTGACTCCATTAAAGGCTCCTCCGTCCCCGATTGCGGCTACGATCGCCGCTGGCGCCGCCTGCGCCTCCCTTTCCGCTTCCCCTCCGCTTCCCCTCCGCTTCCCCTCCGCCACCCTCCTGCGCCGCCGCTTCTGCTACACTCCTGCACCGCCACTTGCGGAATTCATCAATACGGAATGAAAATGATATTGGTCGTAAATCGGTTTCCGAATCAGGACACGACGTTCCGAAAGCCTTTTTTAATTAAATGTAATACAGAACATACGCGAAAAATATACAGACGGTACGCTTTTACTTTATATGTTGTTTAAGGGAAAATTTAGCAGTTCGGTTTCAATACTTTTACAAAATCTGCATCGGAGCATAGCATATTAAAAAAAATCATCGGGATACACTAATTTCTTGTAGTTTGACAGTGATTCTCAATTACGTACCCAGAATATCGATCTTCTGTGACGTGTTTTATGGCGGTATTATTACAGTCGGTGGCATTACAGTAAATCCAGGAAGTTATATACGTCTTCAAGTAGCTCACCTCTACTTATCCGAAATTAACCACTGGATTACATTGAATAAAGCATGTAAATAAATTACAGTTTTTTATGTAATAATTTTCCTAATAATATGTACTATCTTTTACGAATGAATGACCAGGGATGTTTAGGACACTTTTTTCTATTTTTTGTTGACGAACATGGAGATTTGATTCTTAAGGCTGGTTGCATAAACGTTGATATGGAATCCATAAGCATATTGGTTCTATAAAATAGTCTATAGCGCCAAAAGGTGTTTCTAGAATAACCAATAAGGCTTGTGGAACCTATAAAGCTTTCTATATCTTATAGGTCATGAAACAGTTCCACAAATGCTTATAGATTCTACAAATAAGCAATATGGCGGTTCTTCGCACTGCTGCACAAACAGCTATTTCGAGATTATACAGGCGACCATGTGTGTAGTTTTGTGGCTTTTTACGAGCTTTATTTGGTATTAGAGTGCATTTTAGGTGTATTTTAGTATGCTGAATATCAGTGAATGCTATATTCACACATTTATTCTGGGTGTAATATTGTGAATAGAAGCCAGCATTAAATTTGGTTACGAACATTTTATCTGCTATTTTTTATGTTTTCTTTTTAAATTCTTTTTCTAATAGCACCAATATCAATCAACTTGAAAACTTTATATCATTATGTCAATAAGCTTTTTACAACCATAAGGAATTGTATCCCAGATTACGTATGGCATCCAAATCATGGCGTCAGGCAACTTCTTACACCATGATACAACCCCTATTGAAGATAGATACTTTTGTACATGATGCAATATGGCTAGACTGAATCATGTGCTGCTGAATAAATGAGTGTAATGAATGAAAATAATAGTTCTTCAATAATTCAAAGATTCATAAGAGAATAGTTCACCCTACTCGTAACACTTTTTTTATGTTATTTAAGGTCGCATCAAGAGCTAGGTCATTAGCGACCACTATTAGCATTAACGTTATGGTAACTATGATGGTGAAACGAAATAGTGAGGATAAGGGGGGAAAGGACGAACACAAATACAACCATGCCTGAGGCGGGACTCGAACCCGTGAATGGCTAATATAAATACTTATTTGCATTTAATATGAAAGAGTTAATAAAAAATAAACTAACATGAAATGAATGTATATAATGAAATAAAACCAAATTACTACTGAGAACGTATAGAGAAACCAACCAACCACAACAAACCACCGGCGCCATGGTAATATATATTTCATACACCGTGCCGGAGCACAGCACTCGCTAAGAACGTGCAAAACGAAACACAGAATAAACAGTTTTCAAATAACAACTGTGTCGCTATCTAATGGTTGTATCTCGGAAGGTTTTTATAGAATCTATAGTTATAGATTCCGTACATTTGCTTTAATCAACGATGCCTGGGGAACCTCTAAATTTTATAGAACCCATTGCTATTGAACCCATATGGAAAGTTTTGTGCAAACGGTCCTTAGGCTTAGATTGTTTTTTTTTAGTGTGCATTCCCACATCATATACCTGCCCTGAAAACCTTTTTGTCAAGACAGGGTTAAAAACAGGACAGTTGTTCATATTCACGCTATCCCCGAGTGATGGCATGCCGGGTAGCCGGGATTAATGAGGACACATGATAGGGGCAAAATGACAGCAGTAAGTGTATTCCGAACTCACTTTTGTAATAAAAAATAAAAATAAAATGCACATATTGCACACTACATCATCAGACGTGTCTGCTGAAATACATATATTCAAACATTGCATGCTTGTTTGTCTTCTATTGGTTTCGGTGTATCAGTATCACATGTTCAGAATTCTCTCAGGAATGATTTTTGCTGGAAAATGAAAACGATTAGAAGGTACTGTTTTGTAGAACTTAGCCTTTCATAATTACCTTTCATAATTCAGATTTTTGCCTATTCTTATCACACGATGTTTCACTTACTTGCTTTCTGTCGATGGATCTTGGACAAGTAAAAAATTACCTTTAGTGACATCTTCAATAATCGTCACTCTCTTAGTACACCTACCTTGAAGATTTATTACTAGGCCTATTGAAGTAGATAATGCAGCTAGGTGAATGTTCGCGTATGGTTACCGCCGAAGCTATATATATAATTTGTGTGTGTATACACACACACACACACACACACACTTCACTCCCGGAGAGAAAATTTGTTATTGCACTGAATTTGTTTCATAAATGTATCGGGTTGAATGGCAAAGTATGCATCTAAAAATTTTGAAATAGAAAATGCTAGTCCTGAATCATACATCTAATTTGATTTATTAAAAAAATCAGTGAAAACTGTAAGTAGCTTATGGAGAAAATATATAATCTTTGCATAATTGTTAGGCTTCGGAATCTCTACCTGACTTTTATTGATGAGTTATTAAGAAAGGTGTGAAAAACTGTTTATACTTTGTTACTATTTATAAGTAGAAATTGGAAACATTTGTGGCAAAGAATAACTACCAGCTGGCAGACATAAAAATTAGAGTTAGTGAAGTGCTCGAACTAAACCAGTCTTGCTTAATTTTAGTCCAAATAGCGTTACTGCAGGAAAGTACTAAATAACTGCGAATTTAAAGTGACTTGGTTTCGCAATTTCGTTGCCGAATCTGCACCTTCTATGCTAGAAATTCCGTGTTGCACGATTTTGATCGGCATGTCAAAGGAACGCGGGGATACGTCCGTTGTCAACGGGGTGGGCGAAGATGCCGCGGAAAGAAGAGGGAGGGGTGGGGCAGCGGGAGAATGGGCCGTCTGTCGTCCAGCGCGGCCGCCCCACCTCCGGCGGTGCCCCTTCTCCGCCCCCACCCCCACCCCCGCCCTCGCCGGTGCTCCATTGTCCCGGCGCGTCGCCGGCGCGCCGCTCCATTCCGCCTGGACGCACTTAACCGCCCGCCCCCGGGCCCAGCCCCCGACGCTGCCACTGCCTGCAACCCCTGCCTGCCGCCGCTCCCCTTCTATCCACCCCCCCCGACCCCTCCATGGCCCGTTTCCATTCCTAATTACTCTCCTGAACTCATTTCCTCTCCGGTCTTCCTCTTCATAACCGTTATCCTCTATTCCCTTTTCTCTTCCATGACTCCTCGTGACGTTGTCCTCTCCCGTCCTTATTTCCTTTCTCTTCGTATTCTTCTCCCCGTTCTTCTGCCTTTCGCCGTGCACTTCTTCCTCCCTCTCCTCTCCCGTTTCCTCGTTCTATTTACGACCTTTCTCCGTTTCAATCCCTCTTACCAACCCGCTCCCTTACACTTTAACCCCAGTGCTCAGACTCCGTCCACACTGTTTGGCAGGTGCGTACATCGCGTGTCCCTCTCTCTAGTCCCACTGAATATTTCCTTTCGCCAGCGCCTTCAAAACATCATTTGCCTAGTTGCCGCCGTGTCTCCGCCCCTTCTCCACCACCGCTTTGCCGGTCCTTTCCCAAATCACTCCTCGGTCTCTGCCCGCACTCTGCTTACACCCCGCTCCCCTCCGGCCCCTCCCCAAACTCCCCCTCTCCGGCTGCTTTACCTCTGCCTTTTCTGCACATCCTCCCCTCCCCTCTTGGGCACCTCTCCGGTCCCTCTACTTTCCCCTTCCCGACTACTCGCCGCCTCTGCGCCATCCCTCACCCTCTTGTCCGCTCTTTCTCCATCTCCACCAGCGCCATAGCGGCCATGAAAGCACTTCGCTCCCATTTACTATCAGTGACCGCAAACAAGTATTGCCTTTACGGTTTTTAATTATTTTAGATAGCTTTCGCTATTCACTAATTAAATGGAAATATGAAAACTCTCCTCCAGAAAATGTCTCAAACCCATTCCTCTCCCTCAAATTTACAGGAAAGCATTACATTTTTGATTGTGAATGAAATGTGAATGGCCAGGACAACGCTCTAGCTTTGCCCCGTCCAGTGAAAGTAAGTCGATGGATGATTTTATTCATATTGTATGTTTATGAAACAAATTTCTTATTAGAGTGAGTTTTATTCCTACTTTCGAACCGACGAGTGACCTAGCAACTTCCTTGTTACACATATATTTGCTTATCTATAAACCTATTCCCAAACTCCATCTTCTCTCATTACTCAAGCTGCATTTGTTTTCCTTGCCTTCGGTTCCACCAAAATAGTCATTTTCATTGTACGATCACTAATATTCCATACATATATTACAATAGGGATGTAGTTAACGGGATAGGTTAGATACAAACAATAAAACAATTAGTTTGCCAACGTTTCTGAATTCATAATTCCTTCATTAGGACTAAAGTACAAAAACAAGGCATAAAGACATTTTTACAATACACCAGATTATATCTAAATAAACAAAAAACATTATGTCAAATTAAGATAAAACAAGTGTGTTTGACAATATACGGAATTCACAATAAATTTAAAATGTTGAGATGAATACATACTATACAAAGAATTTCTTATCCTAATTTGACATAATGTTTCAAGACTTGATGATGGAGGCACAACTTGACCTCTGAAACGTTGTCAAGCTGTTTCTTGTTTCAAGGTACCATTGTAATGTAAAAATCATTTTGTTTTAACAAATGGTTTTGTGACTGTCTATAAAAGGTAATTATTGGAACTTTTAATAAGAAAAAACTTATTAACAGACAGCCTGTTTCAGCCTTTAAAACCATTTATTGTTAAATCATTCCCCAGTTAAACGTTTTATTTGTTTGTTTGCTTGTTGCTTTTTGGTACAGTACTGGAAACATAAATTATTCGGGAAGTTCAGCTTTTGCACGGCTTGGTCAGCCCTTGTCATGACGTCGCAGGCAAAGCCTCACAAACCATCGTAGCCAATCTCGCAGGGAGATGTGCCCTAACAAAATTACTTCGTACAAAATGGCGCCGTTAGTTCAGATGTGCAAGTATTTTCAAATAAAAAATACATGGAAGAAACCCTTGTATGAACATGAAAGTCAATTCATTGAAATATATATGAACACAAAGCACTTAACCACTGTTAACACAATTCTTCGGTAAAGGTATCAGAAAGCTAATTTACAATCTGTTCAGTTTTTAACATTAAGCAAACGGTATACATTATAGAACAAACAAATAAATAATTACTATGACGCGTTTTATAGTTTTCATAAATAAAATGTTTTTTCGTGACAGGTTGCAAACGTGTTGACTTATCTAGGATGCTAATTGAAAGGTGATTCGCGTGCTCGTAAATCCGTTTTTCATATAGTATTTGGCTTATCTTGGTGATGAGTGAATTATAGCGACGTCTCTGTGAAGAGTCTTGTGTGTCACAAACCATGCGTCGTCGCAAAAACGTCTTATGTTTTAGTTGTGAATTTTCGAAGATTATCCAAAATACTTATTACTCCACTGTGGTGTTGGATTAATCTATTCGCTTTCCAGAGAATTTTATTTGTCAGCTTCACAAGTGCATTTTGGATATTAATGTTATTATAAGATTGAGCAGCGTTTCTATTCGAATTGTTATTTTAGAATATTTTCAAATCTTTGGAAGAAATGTTCAATTACTTTGTACAGGTATATTTCTGATGGGTTTACAGAGTTGTTGTATAGGGAGGTGGGGAAAGGTTTTGTAACGTATTACGGGATATGCGAGGAGGTTGGCAATATATGGTATTTTTCAGTGAATGAATGGGGTAAATTTGAGGAATTTTTTAAATTGGAAAAATATATTATTTGAGTGGAGTGAGATGGGAGGGGAGGAAATCCTGTGGCAACGGGGAATTTTTGGTGGTTTTTAAATGGTGGAGATATTTCTTTCTTTTTTCGGTTTCGTTTATTTAAAAAAAGATTAGTATTCTTCACAACCCTTGTATTTGAGTGAGGGGGTTTCTGAGCACAGCGGGCATGTAGACGGTTGTGATTTATCCTTCCGACATTCGTGTGTTAAATATTCGAAGCCGGAATTTAAGTATTTGGGTGCCTTGAAGTAGGTTCTCATATGACCATACTTTTGGCACCGATGGCATTGAACTGGTCTTTTATTTTTATATGGTGGTTCAAATTTGATGAGTTCGCTCAAAGGTTTGTCAGTTTTGTAAATTCCTTTATTGTTGTCATGTGGTTATAAATCTGTAATGTACAGAGAGAGAGGGAGGGAGAGAGGGAGAGAGGGAGAGGGAGGGAGAGGGAGGGAGAGGGAGGGAGAGGGAAGGATGGAGAGGGAAGGATGGAGAGGGAGGGATGGAGAGGGAGGGTGGAGAGGGAGGGGTGGAGAGGGAGGGGTGGAGAGGGAGGGGGGGAGGGGGAGGGTGGAGAGGAGGGTGGAGAGGAGGGTGGAGAGGAGGGTGGAGAGGAGGGTGGAGAGGAGGGTGGAGAGGAGGGATGGAGAGGGGGATGGAGAGGGGGAGAGGGAGGGAGGGGGAGGGACAGAGAGGGAGGTTTCTTCGTTACCCGATGTTGCACATAATGTGTGTTATGAACAAGGTGGCCCTGAGATTTTAGTTCTTCTTTGATTTCTTCCCTCTTCACTGATGGATGAATATAACGAAGTACTACACGGAATGTCCTGTTTTTTTTGATTGAAATATGTGGTATTCCGCTTCTTTTTCGTTCAGGACTTTAATTATGCTTCTATATGGTTCGATTTTTTGTGTGGTATTATTTTTACTTCGTCGCTATATGTGAATTACTTTAATCCACGAGTTAGTTATTGATAATATTTGTCACGAATATTTGTGGTATACTGACACTTTCTCATTTTTCGTTTACTTTTCATTGCGCCACATTCAGGTCGCTATGTTTTGTTCATTAAACCCCAAAATATCCAAGCACTCATTTCAACTTCAAAAAGAAGTCTAGAATTCTCTTACGAATAATACTAATCGAACATGATTTTCTACAAACGATTAAAAGGAGATATGAGCTTGCCTCTTTTGCCAAGGAACAAAAGGCAATGACTGACTACATTAAAAAAAACGAATTTCAAGGAGGATTATACCAAGTCCTCAATGTCTCCAGAAGGACTTATTGACGAGTTACGATGGCGCAACAACTATTTAAAAACATATTCATCCTAGCAATGATTATTATGTTTAAGTGATAGTGTTAATATTTGCGTTTCGAGACACGGGGCGCATACAAACAACATAATAAATTAAAGAAATTGAAGATGTTATGACTATTATAGTGGCTTCGTTGTTGAAACGACTGATTCTTTTATATTCTCAGAGAATTTGGGCGTTCCCATTAGATGACCTTGGCAATTACGTATTTAGGGAACAATTGTGAGAAGTTTCCAAGATATTTACTCAATAAGCAGTGACCTAAAACAATCGTCTGGCAATCTGAAGGTAGGGTCAAATACCTTTTTAATATCAGGGTCGAATGGAAAACGAGTACCGCTAAACACACTTAACGTTTGCAAAGCGGCTTGAGAAGTAGATTTGTGTGGGAAATGCGAAAAGATAAACTGTCAAAGAGGGAGTTGTCATGACATGTTAATTTCTCATAAACAATTACATATCTCGAAATGAAAGGCGATAGCTCCGATGGGATTGCAGGATTTTGCACCTCGTTTGAAAACAGTTTATAAAAGACAAAGTTTTTGCAAAATTTGCAAATTTATAAACAATTTCCAATTTTTGCAATTCTGAAGTGGAAAAGGTTCCCTGATATCCCAGAACCAAAAACTGCGAATAAACAGTTAACAATTTTATAAACAATTCCGGAACGTGCTCTATACGGTCTGAGACGGTCAATGAGGTGAATATTGGCAAATAATTTTGACAAGGGATGCAAAATTATTACTAAATACCTAGCTTAATTGCTGCAAAATGTTAAATTTCGTAAATCCCGATATTTGAATACTATTACTTCGCCAAAACTTCCCACTCCTAAACATACGTTCGCATACTTACTTTGTTTTGCATTAAAAGAGCGGTTGGTATTCAATTGATTTTCGCAAGTAAATCTGGAGTATGTGAACAATGTAATTAAACTTTTTCAAATCCACTAATTCTATTGCATGTTCTAAACATTTTATGTCGTAATGTATGATATTATCTTTATTGATATATTTCTTGCAAGAGATCGAGTAGCTTGCACCACGACCCAATGCGACTGGCCCCGCCCCCTGTGCCTTCAGCACAAATATTCTCAACACTTGGGATGAACACACCTATCATAGGGAACGTATACGCTAGAGATGATAATTGGGTGAAATCTAGGGGAATCTAGCCTATCAGCTTCTCTGTCGATGGCAGTTGGTAGAGAATGTTATTTTGTAATAGTTAACTTTGAAAGAAGCAGGCGGAGTTATCTTTGTAACAGCGCTGTCAGAATGTGCAGAACGACCGGGCCTTCTGAATTTGGCCGTTGCTCATTCTTCGTGTCGGCGACGGTACAGAATTTTTGTGTTATTTTTTCCGTTTTGAGAAAACAATTAGCGATATTGCAGCATTAATTTCGCTCGAACCTTTTTCTAGAAATGCGCTGATCACGTGCTTGATGTTTAATGATTTTTGGTTATGATTTCTCAGTGATGAGTGGCTCAATCTAAAGATGTTTTAAGGTATTCTATAGATTTAAGGTTTTATGGTAATGTTTGTGTAAATATAAAGGATGCTATCAAACATTATATTTAATTATATGTTTAGAATCAAAAATGCAGAAAGGTAATTATTTTAAAATATAAATAAATGAAAATAAGAGTTGATTAACCTGATATATCAGAAAATAGTCTTGTAATTCTCTTGCTGATTTTCAGAAAGAAGAGAATGACAGAGAACAATTATTTTAATTTTTCTTGTATTTTGCGAAAATTTCGCGTTTATTGCCATGAACGCCAATTTCTCTTTAATAATAGCATTTATTCGAAAAAAAATTAAATTCTGAGTTTGAATAATTAAACCCATCAAGATAGAGATAAATTTCTTTAATTTAGTGTGTGTAGATTTTATCGTAAATACAAAAACCTCATTTTAAGCGTATGTTCCTTATAATTTGAAAAGTTTATACAATAAAAATTGTAAGTAAAAACCAAGGCACGCGAATCATCGTATTGTATCATGACAACTTCACTCAATGACGCTGCGTGAAGTGGGATGGGGATGGGGAGTGGAGGGGAGGGGCGGAGTGCGGCGTAAGGGTGAAGCCGGTGAGCGACGCTGCATTGTCAGTGCTTCAGAGCGCTCCGCGTGGACGCCTTTTAGTCTCAGCGGCCGCTGCTCCCTCCGCCGCCCCTGCCGCCCCGCCTCCCCCGCTTCCCCGCCTCCCCCGTCGCCCCGCCACCCCCGCCGCTCCCGCTGCGGCGTGCGGGAAGGTGCTTCGCTTCCCTTTACGATGCGCGACCGCCGCGCGTAAACATTTCACAGGGCCAGCGCTAAGTTCTCCCCGACTCCGCCACCCACTCCGGCAACGCACCCCCCCCCACTCCGCCCCCCCGGTGCACCATTTAGCATCATCCGAATGCACACGTGACGCCTACACTCTCGCTGTACCCGCCCACGCCGCCGCCAACACCCACCGCCTACATACCGCTGCCTCCGTCAACATCGTCTACACCTCCACTCACTCCGTCCGCCGCTTCCGTCCCCGCTCACGCTACCTCGTTGCTATGCGGTGTCCGGTCCCGCAACTTCCGCCCACTGTCGCTTCACGCCCTATGCATCCATCCCAGTTATCTCCAATCCCGCAGCCTCCGTGCTGGCCCTCCCGTCGATGTAGACTTCGTCCGCCTCGTCACATTCCCTTTCTACCGCCGTCATCCCTGGCAGGCCCGCTCTACTCTCGGTGTTCGTCCGCCGCCCATTTCCGCCTATGTCTCTGCCCTCCTTATCTCCCCGCGCCGACCACATCGTCCCCATTGTCGAGCTCACCACTATCATTACTGTCACCAACGCCGTTCCCCACCGCTGTCCCCATGACCGTTCCCCACCGCCGTCCCCACCGCCGTCTCCACCGCCGTCCCCACCGCCGTCCCCACCGCCGTCCCCACCGCCGTCCCCACCGCCGTCCCCACCGCCGTCCCCACCGCCGTCCCCACCGCCGTCCCCACCGCCGTCCCCACCGCCGTCCCCACCGCCGTCCCCACCGCCGTCCCCACCGCCGTCCCCACCGCCGTCCCCACCGCCGTCCCCACCGCCGTCCCCACCGCCGTCCCCACCGCCTCCCCACGCTTGTAACCGCCTCGCCATCCCCACCGCCGTCTTAACCGCCGTCTCCACCACCGACCCCACCGCCGTTTCCGTTCCCGTCCCCTCCACCATCACCAGCAAAATGTTTATTTCTCGCTTGTGCCGCGAAACGTTTATTGACCCTTCTTTGTATCTGCCGAAGCAACGGCGTCGGCAAAAACAACAGCCATTTCGTAGGAATGAGCCAAAAACTTATGGCCGGAGTCTTGATGCAGGTAATCTTGTAATGAAAAATAAGAAATGAGGAAGGCAGTATGACGATGGGGCGAAGTACGTTGTCACGTTTGACGATTAAGTCGCGTATCGTCATGTCGACTGCGTGGTTACACTGAAATGTGGCAAATGAGACATCATTAGATCTACAGTGTCTCTTATTAGAGAGTAGGCTCTAGAGGTGTGGGGATTAGCTCACTGCCTTCCAAAATCCTAGAAACAAGCTTTTGTGTGATGGAGAATCTAAAAGCAGAATATCCGCAGCGTCATTTTACACGCTTGTGACATGAAAAAGAACCCTTACGAAATTCTGATAATTATTCATGAAAATGAAACCCTGTTCTATTCATATCGGAAATTCGTTTAGCCACCAGTAAGGACACACGTAACGAATATTATACTGAAACTGTGGTTGCACCAGTCTCTAGAGTTGAACTTGTAGTGAAAAAATTGTAGCGTTGGCGTCAAAATGACACCAAATTAGAAAATTCTCATCAACATCGGTCATGACGGCAGTGTCGGCCGGTGGTGTGCCAATCTACAAGTTTCGGCAACCCTGACCTTGTAAACAACATATTAACAAGAATAATTTAATGAGGAAATATTCATTACTAATTTCCGATGCGTGCAGAAATTGAGAGGAAACTATGGAGCCTCCGGGGTGAGTGAGAGGTAAAATGATATCCCTCAAATGAGCCAGTTACATTACCGCATGAATTACAGAATGAAAACCACAAGAATAACAATTTGTTATTAGTTTGGTTTGGTTTAATCTTGATTTTTAAACGAGTCAGAAATTTTCATTGATGTAGGAATCTTAAAAAAAAACATGCTGATTGCAGAAACCAGGTACACACAATGTGGTCACGAATTAGTGTGCTAGGAAACAAACCAAACCGATACCAACAAACTCTCCTTCCTCACAAAAATTAATTAATTCTGCGAATATCTATATCATTTCATTACAAAAGCAGACTTTTACTATTATTTAAAAATGCTGTAATGAAATGTACCTCATGAAAATATTACGCTCGCAATTCGCTACATAATTTTATATATCTTATTTTGAGTTTCTGAATGTCAACAAATACTGAAAACAACATTCGCAGTTCACTAACAACTACAACATTGACTGATCTATTACTTGGAATACGAACCGGATTGATTTTTAATAATTCTGCTTCATTCACCCGAAACAAAAATTAACTAAGTATGTGCCAACTTTTAAGCGAATATTACAAAACTATTTGCATTATCATGTATATTCTTTGAATTTCCAATTAATTTGGTACAAACTAATTTTAGTTTTTTTTTCTCCTTAAAAGACAAAATACCCGTTAAAATAAATGTTACAGAATGGCACAGACTTTTTCGTAGTAAAGTTTGCTAATTTGCTGGGTGTGGACTGGCTTTACGTTCTTGTCCCATCTTTTTATTTATTTATTTATTTATTTTACGTAAAAAAACACTTGGAACTGCGTATGACGTATGATCTTCTTACCAGCTGTCATCTATCAGCGCCCAAAAGTACTTAAAAAACTTCTTTGCATTTTGTCGGTTTCTTAATAACAGAACCGAAATATTACTATAAGAATATTAAAGAAGACTAAAAGGTTGCTCTGTATGAAAATTTTCGTTGAAAAAAATAGAGCCGTTTTTAACAAATTAGCGTTTAAGATTTACTGTAAATGCGAAATTTGAAGTTCTTTTTCACAGGAATCTATTCGGAAATATTTCGGAAAGTTTTCGGAAAACTTCATTTAAAGTAATTGAAAGCACTTCCTCCACACACAAATGTAACAATGTATAAAAAATAGAAATGTGCATACTATCGTCTGAGAGATATTTAAAAAAAAGTTACATTTGTGTAATTTTTGAGAAAAAAGAGACTACGCAAAAAAGAAACTTTACGTAAAATTAACCAGTACAATTAGTACTATCCGTTAGAATATTCTGATGAAAAAATCTGGAGCCATGTTTTAGAAAATGAAATTTGAGCGTTTCTCAAAATGCGAAAATTTGAGCTCACTCTCACAGAAAATGTATAAAGTTTTTTCAAAAATTGTATACAACATTATTTACAGCACATGGACTCGTAAATACGATAATGTTAACGAATTGCCGCTAATGTAAATACTAACGACGTGAGAGACAAGCGACATTACATTTTTGCCATTTTTGAAAAAAAGAAAACAAAGAATAGAGAAATATGGAGTTTATGTCATTTTATTGTGTACATTCAGCATGATCCCTACCAAAAGTTTTAAGAAAAGAATTTGGAGCTATTTTTGACAAAGTCTTGTTTTTGTATTTTTTTTAAATTGCAAATATTGGACGCACAAACACTACTAACATTTTCAAAACAATCTGCATGACCTTAATGAAAGAACATAAACTACAAATATCATTGGAAGGAAAAATCTCTACCTTCAATTTGGAAGTTGTAGGAAGACGCCGAATAAAATTCAAATTTTTGGAATTATCGAAAATTCAGAGTGAACAGTAAAAATGAAACCTATGCCACCTTTATACGTGTATTTTAGTCTATTCTCACAATAAATTTTAAGAAAAGATTTGGAGCCGTTTTTGAGAAAATGTCCGGGGGGTCCATGTAAAGTACCCCCAAATTTCAAAGAATGTTTTTGAAAATCTCAAAGCTTTGATCCGAGCTAGATTGACACGGGTTTCTTCAATTTGAAAAGAATCCTACGCATGGTTTAGTCGTTAGTTGTGTTCACAGACGGAGGGACGGACAGACGGAGAGACGAACGTTCTAAAAAAAAACACCACCACTTTTATGATATTAGGGAACTCCGAAACGTGTATTTCCGTTGAAATCTCGAAATCGATTTTCCGCAGTATTACATAACTTTCTCTATACTACCTACTATATACTATACTACCTCCGTATATACGTACGTTTACGAGAAGTAAAAAGTATGGCAACCGTGGGAAAACAAACCAACGTAAGGAAAGAAGTGGTTCTTTGGTGTACGAATGAAATGCTAAGGTAACTGCCTACCTGAAAACTATGAAAATCGTGAAATTTCATGTTTTTCCATTCGTATTGGGTCGCATGATCTGTTTAATTATCTTTTAAATGCTTTAAACCGTTTCTTGCTACGTTTCGTAGTTTGTGAGCAAATATTTTTTCTTTCAAAGGGAGTGCCTACTGTTAAACCCTTGGTGAGTAAACTTCAGATGCATTTTCTCGAATTGAGAATTTTCGGCCCATTCATGCGTATCAAACATCATAAATCGTAAACTATAAAATATAATAATATAATTATTTTTGCAGCATGTAACCCATAATTTTCTCTAGTGAATGAACTAGAATGTTACTAAAATTTTCTATATGAATTGAAATGTCCGGAATAAATTTATACATAATAATTTTTTCTCAAATAATCAATCCTTACTCTTCAGCTTTCACAGCACCTAGTTCATTCACTAGAATATGCAATTTCATTAATGTAAAAAAAGAATGATCAAAATACGAGTATAAAAAAACATTTTGGCCAATTATTTATGAGCAAATAGAGGAAAAATTTTTAAATTATTTATCTCTAAAAGCATAAAGATATCAAATATACAAGCAAAACAAAACAGACCCAAAACTCTTAATGTTTATTTTTCAGGTAGACAACTACTTTAACGAACGAGGCGACGAAAGGAGCCGACGAGTCCGGCATTTTGAAGTAAGTACGCCAAAGACAGTTTTGTACGAGTTGCGTAAATTATTTTTTTAGTAAAACATTCACGGAAATTTACATGTACTTACTTATCTTTCTCAATATATGAGGCAGTAGCCATGGTGATTCATGTTGCCCCAGTGTTTTGTTTACTTTGCAAAATCCCATTGTTTTATATGGCCGTGGCTTTCATGCTGCGGAAATAACTTTCCAATCAATAAACTATGAAGGCAAGTAGCAGATTCTATGCATAAGTACTGAAAAATATTTTGCTATACTAATGTACTCAAAACACATCGCTCCCCATCGCTGGCCATCGTCACCCAAGAGCTAAAGAAACCTCAGTTTTCCTATCGTTCTTAGTATATTTCAATGGAATAGAAGATGGAAGATTGCATTGATTATCCTATTGCAGTGAAATAATTCAATTGTTTGAAACACCTTTCTTATAGTAGAGATTTCGAACTTCAATTTTATTTACATGAATAGGATTTTGGATGGTAATGGGTTCAAACGTAACACTGACCATTTTATGACTAGTAAGGTACACTGTATGAGTCAAGTAATACTTTGTTTATAGGAAATTGTGGTGTAAATATGGACATCAACTTAGCCAAATATAAGTTGAAAAAATCATTAAATTATATTTACTCTTGAGTTTCCAAAACGTCGCAGAAAATGCGAAAAACTGGGTGAATATGGTGTTTGTGGCACCGCTAAATCCATTTTAAATAACATTATTCTCGTGCAGATGATACTCTTACATTAAAAACTATTTTTTAAAATGTATATCAACTTTTCTTACCGGTCCAGAACCGGAACATGTGCTTCTAATAGCGATGGGTTTTGCACGCAATGACTTACTCTTTTAGGCAACCAATCGGTCTCGTACACTTTCTCAAAAATGGAACCTATTGCTTACATATTACGGCACTCACGAGTTAAAAATGTGTTCCTTCACCAATACAAACTCATTCGTCGCCTACCAGCAAACTTGTTCACATTGTCTGGCCGTCTTCCAATCGAAGTACCGCTCGCACCGTAGAAGTTAGTCCACGAGTCTGCCCACCGTACAACACACACCTACTTGGACCTACCCTCCTTTCTCGCCAAGGCTCCCTGCTCCAAACACTTGGTGAACTTGAACGTGCTCTTCTCCGCGATAACTTTGAAATTTTAATTAACTAATTCATTGATTGATTAGTGATTCCAGGCTCGTAAACTGCTAAGGTCATTAGTTCCGTAAGTGTACTGTGTAGAGATTTTTTTATCGCGGGAGGTCGCGGTCATCTTCCCCGCTGAATGGCAAGATCCGGCGCCGACCTACGTCAGCCTGCGGGGATTTCCCCAACGTATATCTCACCAGCCTAACACCATCCCAGCCGGGACAAGCTTCCGAGAGGTCTTCCGCGTAGCGTCTTAGTGTTGTCCATGTGAGTGTGTGTGTGTGTGTGTATGTGTATATATATATATATATATATATATATATATATATATATAAAAATAAAGTATCGCCCGAAGTCCGTGACCCGTTTGTTGGGGGTATTCCTCCGGCAATCGCCTGCAGTTGTTCGGAGAAAGCACGGAAAACTACCGATCAGAGCATCTGGTCACTAAAATTCTCCTCCAGACAGCGGCAGAACTCGACGTAGCTGTGTAGCTAGTGTTGAAACTTCTGCTACCGTGGGACTCGAACCCTTGGGCCCCCTTTTCACAGGCACTGCAGTGATGCTCTGAGCCACCTAAGCCGGTAAATGTTGGAACATTTTTAACGTGTCACAAATACGAGATGTCTCATTATAGTGCATCATTAATTGTTCTGATGATGTGAGATAAAATTGAAATATAATTTAACAAACTTTAAAACAATTAAAATGTGTTTTGCCTTGATTTTACATTCGTTACAGAACATTTTTTCTGTGTAGTTAAACTTTCTAAAATGTTGAAATGCGTTTCGCAATGTGATTGGAGAGTGAATTTTGAAACAACAAAATAGCAATTAATCAATGATCTATGACAAATTCGAGTATACATAATAGTGGAATATGAAATGGGCGGCTTGGGCGGTTAGTTGATTTTTTTCTCAAGAATTTAGTTTCGTTGGCAATACAATATTTTTTCGCACAGACGCACTCATTGCACAAAGTGAACTTTATCAGGACGGCGCTGGTGAAATTACCTTTTTAACGGGCCCAATAAAAGCAGACCTATCGGTTTTAATTAAAATTCTCCGAACGGGCGCGCAGGCAACAAGACACCTTCGACGCAAGACGAGCGAGAACGAGAGGTGGCGGGGACGGCAGCCGACGGGGATGGCTGGCGACGGGGACAAGAACAGGCGGGGGCAAGGGTTGACGCGGTCGAGAGACAACTATTGGGAAATATCGGGCGGCCGAGGACTGTCAGACGGGGGTGAGGATTGGTGGAGACGAGGTTTCGTGGGAATGAGAACTGGTGGAGACGAGAGGGAGTATGAACGAGGGTTGATGAAAGGAGAACCAGCGGGAAAGAGGGCTGGTGGAAGCGAGAAGGATTTTGTCAAGGGGGGCTGGTCGAGGGTTGGTGGAGACGGTTTTGTGGGATTGAGAGACGTTGTAGACGAGTGTGAGTGAGAATGAGAGCTGGTGAAAGGAAAACCAGTGGAGAAGAGGGCAGGCGAGAGCGAGAAGCCACGGAGGCGGGAGCCGGTGGAGGAGGGGGAGGAGAGCTGTTGGGTCGGGGACGGGTGCGCACGAGGCCTGGTGGAGAGGAAACCGGCAGGCACAAAGACCGGTCGGGACGCGCGCCGACGGCACAAGGTTTAGTGGGAACATGGGCAGGTCTAAATACGTCCCTTTAACTGTCGCATACCAATTCAATTAGGAACTCGGCGTCGTTTATTGCCAATATCATTGTTTAAAAAAGAAATTAATATTTCTTCTTTTAGGATTTTTATTACTAAGACCTTTGTGCACCCGTTGTGTTAGTTTCGCCTTTCAATACTTGATGAGATAATTGCAAAAATTTGAAACCGTCGCATGAGTGGAAACTCAGGCTTCTGTTGCATACAGACTTGCCCGTTATTATGTTCAAATCTCATTTTACTATCAGTCGGTATAGAGAATAGTTATGTATTCGGAGCAACATAGTGAACTTCGAACTAGTTCTCCAAAAACGGTTATTTGATTGATTGATTAATTAGTGATCCCGGGCGCGTCAACTGCTAAGGTCATTAAAGGCCTGTAAGTGCAGTACAAGCGTTTTTGCTCGGGAGGTAGCGGTGGTCTACCCCCGCTGGATGGTGAGATCCGGCGCCGACCTACCATCGGCTGGCGGGTTATTCCCATCCAGGTATCTCCTACCAGTGGGGCGTCCCAGCGGGGACAAGCTCTAAGCTTCCGTCTGGTCTTTCGGCATGAGTGGTATAGTGCATGTTACTGTGTAAGTGAGGGTAACATCGCGGGCGGTCCGTGGCCCGTTTGTTAGGGTACAACTCTAGCATTCGCCGGGATTGTTAATCAATAATCACGGAAAACTACCGTTCATAGCAGCCTGCCACAAGAATTCTCCTCAAAACAGCGTCAGACCTCGACCTAGCTATCTAGCTAATGTCAAAAATTCTGCCAACGTAGGGACTCGAACCTATGACCTCCCGGTCTGGGCACTGCAGTGACGTCAGTTGATGCCCTGAGCCACGTCTTCCGGTTTCAAAAAACGAAGTCTGTATAATGTGTCCCCGTGGAAGATATACAAAATATACATGCTCTTGCCGTTATTCAAAAACTCTAAATATTTAAATGATACTCGAAAAATTATGTATTTATATGTTTAAACACATGTACTATTAGTTCTTAAATATAGAAAATACTGAAGTTATATTGCAGTTTATTCCGGGGCTCAGCGTTGTCCCCCCCCCCCCGCCTCCATTGTTGTTTGCTGTGAATCGGAATGATTGGTATGCGACCGTTAAGATATATGTTGATTAAAGCTGTTTCCATTTCAGGTAATTACGAAAGGAAACATCAATGTCAGTTTTTCGTCGTTTTGTTAGGAAGTAACCGAAAAAACTGAGCACAAACGTTCCTGCTATTTGCAGGTAGTAGTATTTCCGAGGCTGTTGTAACGTTTGTGGAAATACGAAAAAATACAAAAAATACAAAAAGAACGGTAAATGTGTGACAGGTAAGTTAACAATGCCGTCAAAATTTATTTTCAGAAGGCAATCGAACAGCAACAATTGGAAACAAATATCCAGTTCCTTTTGCGTAGTTATTAGCTGTTGTCCCAATATTCCAAGCGATGACGCACGTTGTCCCAATTTAGACCGCAGAACTAATGGAATGGAATAAATATTAAATATAAACGAAAAGCATAACATATGCATATTTTTATGAAAAGGGAAAGGAAAAAATTGAGTATCTCTGGAATATATAAGTAAAACTGTAGAAAGATATACTCTTTGTAAAAAATTTACTGATTTAAAGTATAAGAGGTAATTCCATGTTTCAAGTATATAACACATTTGCTATATATACGATGGCAGCTATGAAAAAAATTAAATTGGATAATTGTACCAAAATTCTTTAGAGTTAAACCAAATTGTACGAATTAAAATACAAACATTCTATATTCTGTGTCACGTGCCCTTAAATTCGTGTATATGTTTGTGAACATATGCATTTTACGTTTACTCTTATTGTAAGTTTGTTTCATAATACTACATAATCGTTTTGGTATTGTGCTCTTTCAATATGTATGTAAATAATTCTAAGCTTTAGGAAACTAATTGTCAATATTATCGAAACATTAATATGGATTAGATCCGCATTTCTTGAATCACAGGCGACTCCGCCTATAAGAAGACAAGAAAAATCGACATATGTAACTGAACTCACTGTAAATACGTTCTAATATTACGCGGAAAAACATGTTTAACTATTAAAATTGAATTAAATGTTTTTATTACCTATTAATCTAAAATTCTCATTCGCTAATTAAATCTCCTCCATTTACAAATCACCCCATAAAGGTACCTCACGAGATTTCCCTTCGCCCGTTTTTCGTCGATTGAAAAGAGACAAATGCGCATATATAAATTAGAGATGGGCTTAACAGCTTTTCTTCAATAGATGTTATCACGAAAACAGCTGACTCGTAATAGCTGTTATTAATAACAATTGAGAAATAACAGGTTCATGACCAGCAACCTAACATGATCAACTGCTGAGAGTTAAATCATTTGTAGCGACTGCTAAGAGTTAAACCACGCCAAACGAATAACGTTGGTAGCACGGTAGAGCTTGTGCAGCTACCTTACGGCGCTTCCTTGCACTACTTTCCCTAACATGTTTGGACAGAGAAGCAGCTGATAGGAACGAGACTGGATGAACTGCCAAGGATGAAGAGTAATTCATATAATGTGTAGCAAATGTATATAGAATATTACTAAAATGAAAGTGATTTGGGTTCAGATTGCAAATATTCTTTCGAATATGCAACTTGTGCATAGTGAAGTGAGGAGTGCCAAAAATAATGAGGAGAAACAGAGCTTTTGCTTACCTATAGGTAAAGTGTTAATGACTATCGAATATCAAGTATTATAATGTGAGTTATTTAACCGTAACTCATTTTATTTTATGGGACTTAGGGAAATATTAGTTGATCTCACATAAGCAGCAATGGGGCAGAAATAAGTTAACATACGGACTTAATTTAAAAGACGAACATCTTGTTGTAGTGTATACAATAAAATCTAAAAATATTATGGCACATTGTGAGTAATAATGAAGAATTATGTATTAATGAATCTATAATTTGAACACTGGCAAATCATGGTTGATTAGCTGCAGTGAAGCTGCTATCGTACAAAATGGTTGCCACAAAAGCTTGTAGTAGTTCGGATTAGGCCCAGTAGGTTGCAGTTCTATGCATTTCAATCGATAACAGCCAATAACAGGATAAACGAAATAACTGTTATTTCTTGTAACAGTTACGAAACGTTAACGGTTAAGAAAGAACAGTTTAGCTGTTAAGGGCACATCTCTAATATAAATACGTATGTTTAAAGACTGATTTTTATTAAAACCTCTATTTTTTATCTAAATTTTCCATAAGTGCAAAAATTCATTTGGTTTCCTTGCCTGTCCTACAGTTTTGTTCTTGAATATCGATGTTTATTTGTTAATAAAATATTTTTAAATTAGATCTATATTATTCATTGTTTATTGTGCAGATTTTGCGTCATTTGAGTTAAACAGTTTTGGTTTCAGTATCTCAAAATTAAATGTTATGATTTTGTCCATGTTGGTTTTATATTTTTCTATTTTAGTAGTTACGTTATTATAATACGATACTTTCACCGTTAACGCCCAGCATACCTACTTCTAAGTTTTTTATACAGCAACCAGCACTCTTCCGTGAATTTACGTTGTTTGATTGTTCGATCACCTTAGCCCGTTGATTCAAAGGTAAAACCCATGTCAGGGAAGCTAGTCACAAACACTACGGCGAAAAACTTCACCTTCCTTTGCGCGGTGTGTGGCAGCATTGCAGTAGCGGCAGGAGAGGTGAACAGTGCAGCAGCGCCGAAGTGGCCCAGGCGGAGAGCCGAAGCAGAGGCCCCATATCCCGTGGACGCGAGTCGGCCCCTTCCCGCCCCATACAGCGGCGCCAGCAGTCGGTAAATAACCCTTTACCTCCCGTATTTGCCATGTAAATGGAGTCTTTTGTGCGGTGACACTATATCTGGGGAGAGCGACCGCCGGCCGACGGCGGCGAATGCGCTAAAATCACTTGATTCCGTCCGCACGGGCGAACATTGTTTAGGTGAAGCCGCTGGGAACCAATCACGGCGGCCGCCTCGTCGGCGTACCTGGCCACGCGGGGGCGTGGTACTGGTGGGGGAGGGGGCGGACACCGGCCGCCGCCCAGACGCAATATCCAGCGCGATGGCAGAGGCGACGGAGGCGGCGGCGATCGGCTTTGAAGCTCCGGCGCGGCGGATGCGGGCGGCAGGGCGGGGGCGGGGGGGGCACGTCCCCCCCCGCCGCACTCTCCATGCCCCCGCCGGCGCCAGGAAATGAGGCTGGCGCACGTTCCAGGCAAATTGGGGCACGGGCCACGGCAGTCCTCGCGTTCCCGCTCCCGCCCCGCTCCCGCCCCGCTCCCGCCCCGCTCCCGCCCCGCTCCCGCCCCGCTCCCGCCCGCTCCCCCCGCCCCCTCCCGCCCCGCTCCCGCCCCGCTCCCGTCCCCGCTCACCGTCCCCGCTCACCGTCCCCAATCCCTCCCCCAATCCCGCCCCCCCATCCCGCCCCTACTCCCGCCACCACCCCCGCCTCCATTCCCACCCCACTTCCTCCCTCACTCTCCCCACTCCTGCCGCCCACTCTCGTCGCCCACTCGTATTTCACGTTCTAATGATAGAGGAACATCACCACCTTCAGAGATACATCATGCACTACTTTCGGGGATGAAAATCTATAGCCGATGACGAGCGCGGAATCATGAAATTATCAATCAATTTAGTATTGATGTTTTTCATTTATTTTTCTCTAATTTGTACACATTCATTCTCGCACATGGACAATAGTGCTCCTGCAACACGAGTTGATGCCTCATTCGGTTGATTCGTAACGTTCGGTAGAACTTAAAAACAATCGTTAACGCCGGCAGGGGAAATGCACGGTGGAGAGAATATTTGGTCGTTGAGAGGAGAAACTTTTGATTGGCAGGGGTAGTGTTTTGTAGCGATGTGGACTTTTTAAACGGCTCTGGATATTTAGTGAGTCAGTGAGGTGGATATAATTGGACCTGGCGAGTGCTTTCCTGGGACAAATAAATAAATCCGTATTTACGAAGGTTTATGAGGTGAGTTTTTCTTAAAGTATTTGGACAAATAATACGTTTGTAATTATACTTTGCATAGACTTAAGGATGTTTTATGTTGAGTTAATGTGTTAGTTCCGTTCTCAACTTGAAAATGTGTGGCGTAGTGTCAACTTGGCCATAAAAGTAATTTGGCATAAAACGCCGGGGAAATTGCGTGCACTCTTTAGTATGTATTTCACATGTGCATTACAAAACCGCAAACTAGTTTATTGGGAGTGACTCAAAGATTCAAGTGCAGAATATGTAGGCCTTTTTAATTTCCCTGAGAGGTATGTTCGTAACTATACGAGTATATCAGGAGACACCCACATAGTCCCATCTCTCTTTTCTCCAATATCCCTTTTCTCATATTTCCTCACAAACACTATTATTAAAGGGTTTACCGGAACTACTTATTTAATCCACAAATATGTTTCTCTACATGAATTAGTTTCATAGTTTCCTTCAAGGAGCACGTTTGCCGAGAAAATAACGAAATACGTCGATTTTGTTTCAATGGAAGTGCAAGATATTTGCTTTATATTTTTTCTATCTACTTGATTATGTTAGGTAGAATGTTTTAAACCTAATTTTATATTTGAGAGCAGTTTCCTTAGCATAACAACAATTCGAATAAATCACTACATTAGATTTCTTGCCTTGGTTACTTACATTTTATAATTACGTTTGTTCGATAAGATTGTATTTTTATATGAGAAACAATAACATCATTTCTTTATGTTCCAATTTTGGAGGACGATTTCATTTCTTTGACATGCTTCTCCGAAGAAAAGAAAAAAAAAACACTCCCGACTTACATCGTAAACCCTTACATCGTTTTTATAATTCAGCTAAATCAAACAGGGTCTTCTCGAGAGGAGCAGGTTCTACAACTATAAGAAATACAAACGAAGGGAAGTGGGTTTGGTGAAATTCTCTTTTTTTATTTTTATTATATTACAATATATACAATATACACAATATTACAATATATACAATATTAAACTACAAAATCAATGTCCTCTTTAAAAAAATAAAATTTTGTAATTAAGAATATGTATTAATATTTCAATGAAATTTTACCCAATTTTGCAAAAGTTACTTTTATTTCGCTCAAGAAAATTTATCTCAAATTGGGCATTAGAAAATGGGTTAATCAGAGGCGGTCGTACACAGACGAGATGGTGTAAAAATACTAAATTTTGCGAAATTATTTATTGAACCAACTTGATACAAATTTGTGAATCAGTTAGGTAGGAAAAGCATTGCGCAAATCAGAACACCTCTAAAATTCCATTTCAAATCCGCTGTTCAGCGCAAAACGTTTCTCGTTGACTTGCGCTCTCTTGGATATCCACAAAACCTCTAATATCGCATTATTATCTGCGATTGTATGTGTAGGATACATTTACAGTCGCACAGTTTTGATACTCAGCGTGATATTCTTCTGACACGTAACGAATACATGCATACCGAAAAACAATAGTTATGCTCTTTTTCCATTTATAACTTTTTGTTTGAGAGGAAAATATGTGGAGTGTTATCGAATGCGATATAATCCCACAATTCTGATTCCTCGATTTTGTGTCATGAATATTTTAACCGGGAAAATTACACAGATTACTTCGTTGATGTCGAGAGATATAACTCGTAGATTGCTAGGATTTGGTATTTACTGTTCTTCCAAATAGCCAGCATGTTCCTGTTTACATTCAGCAGTTGCACAGACATATTCGATTTACCGTAACATGAAGTGATTACTGTGAGACTTTAGTTTGCCGTTCGTGGTAACAAATTGGCATTCAAACCGGCTTTCCCATATTTTTCATTAACAACGCGTGTAAACAACGTTGCGCCTATAAAGCTTATTAATTTGAAAATAGTCCATGTTCTTTCAATAACATTTTTATTCATATTGAAAAATCTACGAAAGAAGTAAAATTGGTGCAACTTTCAAATACTTTTCCCTAAATAAATTTATACCATTTTCTTTTTCATTCTTAAAAAAATAATGACGTGAAAATAATTTTAAAATATCATCACAATTATGCCCCTGGAATGGCTCATGAGCAACGTACTAGCTTCCCGTGCTGTGGTCCAGGGTTCGATTCCCGGTCAAGGCAAAAATGTAGTTGTAGCTTTCCTTTCAAATCGTCCCAGTAGCTGTGTGACGAAGAAAAGCTCAAGCAGGCGGATCGTGCTAGTTATGGTGAATAGAATACGTCATGTTCGCGTCATGTCGCTCTTACCTCAAGAGAACTAGGCACAGGCAAGGGGGACACAGGTAGCTCGCTGTCGATGTCGGACTACAGACCCAGTAAAGCCAAATACATACATCACAATTATTTAATGCAAAACACGTAATAAAAACACCGCATCACAGCCTAGGAAAGGCTGAGATGGGAACCTTCTTCTGTTGAAATTTGTGCCTTTTTTGCACGAAGGAAATAAATGCCTTTTTTGACGAAATGTTGAAATTTGTTTTTGTGAACGTTGCCTTTGGAGATGATACATACGGAATTCGTAAAAAGTAATCTGACCTACTGAGTGACGGAACGAAAATTGAAGAGCGTGAAATGTTCTATAGAAACATCTCTAACATCAAGAATCAAAAGGCACGCAAAGCAAACGGATTTCTAGCTGCTCAATATTGAAAAATAGAACGATTATAATTTGTGATATTGGATTGATTATTTCGTGGATCTGACTCATAAACTGCTATAGGCAGTAGTCCCATAAATGTAGTGCATGTTTTTATCATGGTGTGTGCCAGTGTTCTTCCCGCGTGATGGTCAGATCCGGCGCGCACTGCCGTCCGCTAGCGGGGTTTTCACAACTAATCATACCGTGAGAGGTGACTCAGTGCATCAAGTGATGTCATTGCAGTGCCTCTGACTGGGTTTATTTATTCATTTATTTATTTATTTTACGTCAAAAAAACAGTTAAAAACTGCGTATGACGTGCTATGGGGAAAAGTGAATTGTGTGCACATTTTCAAAATTCTGAGATCCCTACACTAAGTCATATACTACTTAAATTTTAAATTTTGAAAGGGAGAAAAAACAAAAACTCCCATGTAGTAAAATCTATTTTCAAGGAAAAATAAGCAATAAATTTTGAATTTTGAAAGGGAGATTTGAATTTTGAAGGGAAAAAAACAAAAAAACTCCCATGTAATAAAATCTATTTTCAAGGATAAATAAGCAATAAATTTTGTTGAAAAGGAAAAAAATGAATAATTGTATTTCCCACTGAATTCTAGAAGACTTGCACAGAAAGTGAAGTTACATTTATGTCCAGAAGCAAAACAAGGGGCCATCTCAGAATTTGCTCAATGGATCAGGGAAACTGGACGAAAAACCTGATCGAGATGGAGGTATCCTCGGTACGAGTCGCCACAGTGGCAGGGTTTTCGACACTAGCTTATCAGCTAGGTCGAATACAGTCGCGGTCTGGACGAGCATTCTAGCGGTGGGCTGGTCTGATAGGTCAACACCAGGCGAATGCTGGAGCTGTACCCTAACAAGCGGGCCACGGAACGCGCGCAATCTTTCCTTCCTTTTTATCGTCCTATCGTCACCCTTTACACACACATACACTAACATGCGGTACACTACCACACAAGCCGGGAGACCGCTCCGGATCTTCGAGCTTGTCCCAGTGGTGGCGGTGCCCCGCTGATGGGAGAGTTCTGGTTAGAGGGAAACCCAGTAGCCGACGGTAGGTCGGCGCTGGATCTGGGAGGATCACCGCCATCTCCCGAGAAAAACAGGAGGCAGAACTAGTCAGGAGCAGTGCAGGGGCGACGTTTGTGTGTGTACGGGGCGAGGGCGGCGGGGCGAGGGAGGATTTCGTCGCCTTGGGAGCCGAGACGGCCGAAACAGACCGCGTCGCGGCCCGGCAACAAGGGTCGCTCTCGGGGGCGCCCCAAATCCACGATCTGTTTCTGGCGGCGGCGAAAAAGACCGGTCGCTGCCGCGTCGCCTGCGCGGAAGAGGGCGTAAAGAAGAGGACGCCGCGAATGCGGAGAGCGGACGGGGCAGAGGCCTCGAGCGAGGGCAGGGCCGGCGGCGGGGAGAGACGGCCGATGCCGCTTCCAAGACCCCCTTACTCGCCGACCCGGCCTCCACAACCCCGCCACCCGGCTAACCATCCTCCGCCGTACCACACACCCGCTTTGCCGCACCCCCGCCCTCGGCGCTCCCGCCTTTCTCGTTGCATCGGCCGCTACAGCTTCGCCATCATCGCCCCCCTCTCCCGCGCCGCTCCCGGTGTCGTCAGACGATCGCCAGCGCCGACGCCGGCATTGGCTCGTTACTCGTCCTTTGTCACCGGCCCTATAACTGGAGCTATAACCACGCGGTACCGTCTTCCCGTTCCCCGCGGCGTCTGTCGCCAGTATGAGAACAAGAATGACCAAGGTTCGTTCCTTCTAACGGGGCTCTTTATCATCAGCCACGTTACTACTGCATCAATTGACTAGTGATGTAGAGAAAATACCAGCAATTTAATGGCATAGGAGAAGTAAGGAATAAATGGCCCAGAAATGTCGACAAAGGCAATGTGTAAATGATCATTAATTGAATCAATTTCATGAATGTGTATGAATTATATATATATATATATATATATATATATATATATATATACACACACACACACACACACACACACACACACACACACACACACACACACACACACACACACACACACACAGAGTTAGTTAACTCGACCGATTCGCGTCCGAACCTCGAACACCTACTCGTGCCTTCAGCACTTCCGCGCCAGACTTGGCCGCACAAGTTTTGCGGTGTTTGCCGCGAGGAAACCAGAATCGTGACCCCCGAAGGGTCCTGCGACGCACCTTAATATAGGCCCGAGTCAAATGACCTTCTACTCCTACCCCGCGCATTCGTCTTGAAGTGAGTACCACCGACGCCGCATTGTGTGCCCGGCGTCTATGAACCAGCCCCCTACCCACTGGGATTTCCGTGAGGGGTGGCCTTTGTTCGGGAGCCTATATTTGGCTCCCTCATCCACATACCTTGCAACTCATGAGCGGGGAGTCACGTGTATGGCGCTACAGTGTAGTCGGATATAGTGAACCCTCCGTTATAGAGAATTTAAGTCACTGGCCCCATTTCACTTATATTACAAATAAGCAAATGAAGCTACGGTTATAGTGAACCTGAACCTCAGCTAAAGTGAACGTAGGAAATACATCCTGGAAATTAATTCCATTCTGAAAGAGAATGTATCATCTCAGCGTCACGAATTCCAACACTAGCGAGTTTGAAAAAAATAGAGTCGGTTAAAGGTCATCATCGAAGATGTCAACCTTGAGTTGAAGGTAGCGGACCAGGAATGCGCGCCTTACTGATGACCTTATGGCATTCAGCTTAACTGCGGAAACAAAGGCCGTGTCCTGCGTGGGCTACAACTGGCGGCGCCGAAGCGCGACTGCTTGCTTTAGTGTCAATCTTGGTGTTACTTCATATTCCTCAGGATAAAGCGCGTTGAGCTCTACGTAGGCGACAGCAAGCACGCGACTGCCACAGTCTGGCGATATCGACTGTGCCGCGCGGAAAAGCGATTTGTTTCTGCTTGCTCCATCTCGGCACCGAAAGTATCTCGTATGTTATTAGGCGAGTAAAAGGGAGTAATTCGGAGAGTGGGACGGTGTTCAAACAGTGATAGAAGCATTGAAGGATGTCAAGATTGCATTACATTACTTAGACACATAATCCAGTATGGAGATAGCACGAACTCTGAAGAAGTATCTGTAGAATCTTCTAATGAAGAAGAACAATGCAAGCAGTTGAAAATAATTGTTTATTTTAAGAACATGTAAAGATATTGATATTTTCAGTTCGTGCTGTTAATACATGTCGCTGTGTTTCTATATTAATAAAATCAATGGTTATGGAGAAATTCTATTTAATTTTGATGACACTGGATATAGTGAACCAAAAATGTTAGCTCCCAGACGTTTACTATAACCGGAGTCGACAGTGTGTGTATGTGTGTGTATATATTGACACAATTTGATTTGAAAAATATATATTTAAAATTAATATTAATAAAACAATTTACATGATTCTGGAGTGTTTATATGTTTTTGAAATGCAAATGTTTGCATAGATAGTAATTTTTCAAACCAACTTTTGAGTGATTATAGTGGCTCACCCATTAGGAATATCCAATGAGTTTATTAGCGAAATATGTTTCAGATTGTTTTCACAGCTTTTCTTCTAAATAAAAATATACAGTCAATATTCCCCCACATACCTCAATTCTACCTTTTGTGAGCATTTCATCACTTCTAATAATTCCTTCAGTTCCGATATGTTTCTATTGTATTCGGGTATATACTTCTAATTCATGATTTATTGAGTTTTATACAAGAATACACACGAACATTCACAGAGATTCAACGCGAAAGGAACTTGTATATTTTTTTAAAATTCTAAAAGTTAGGTATATTCTTTGCAAGAAAATTAAGCGAATAAAGCTGCAGGCAGATTGTGAACTGAAAGAATGCAGGAACCTAGTATAGAGAGTTGGTTCGCAAGCAGAGACGCTACCTTCCATAGACGTCCCTCCGGATGCCTTCCGAATTTTTACGCCATCGCAGGTCACCCGTCTTTATATTCATGTTTTTCTTTCATCCTCCTTCGCCTGGCTCTGGCATCGCATATCGGCGACATCTCTTGTTCCCAGCCGCAGCTATCCACCGCCACTGCCTGCCATTCGCTGTCTTCGTCATAGCCTGTCGCTATACTCCGACTCCACAATCCGCCTCTACAATCCGTCGCCTCCCTCCGCCCACACCCCCCCCCCCCCGCTCCTCCTCTAGCCACCACCCACCGAAACCACCCACTGCCGCCTTCCATCGCCTCCGCTCATCTCCACTGCCCGCACCGGGAGCGGTAGCTCAGTGCATCAACTGAAGTCATTGCAGCGCCTCTGACCGGGAAGTCTTAGAGTCTTGATGGCGGCAGGATTTTCGACACTAACTTTTCAGCTAGGTTGTATTCAGTCGCTGTCTGGAGGAGAATTCTAGCGGCCGGCTCCTCTGATCGGTAGTTTTCCGTGGTTTATCCGATCAACACCAGGCGAATGCCGGAGCAGTACCCTAACAAACGGGCCACGGACCGCGCGCGATCTGTCCTTCCCATTCCTTGCCCTATCATCCTCTTACACACACACTTACACTAACATGCACTACACTACCACATATCCGGGGAGACCGGTCGGGAGCTTAGAGATTGTCCCGGATGGGGCGGTGCCCCGCTGGTGGGAGAGTCCTGGTTAGGGCGAAACTCCATTAGCCGACGGTAGGTAGGCGTCGGCTCTCGCCATCCACCGGGGGAAGATCACCGCCATCTCCCGAGAGAGAAAACATGCACTACACTAACGGGACTAATGACCGAAGTAGTTGACGCGCACGGAAACACGAAAAAAATCAATCAATCCACTGCCCGCCAACGCCGGATGGCGCACGCCGTCCACTGCGAGCCGCCCGTCATTCTCACCCACTCTGCGCTCTTCCCTCTTCCTCCTCCTTCGCTTCCGCAGCCGTTTCCGCCTCGACTCCTCCCACTGTGTTACTCCACCCACGTCCACGCCCTCGCTCCCACCCCCTCCTCCTGCCCGCCGCGGTCGCACGCCCGGCGCCGGCCATAGCAAGCGGAGCCGAGTCACTGTGTACATGTTTGACTGCGGGAAAATCGTACATGAAATATTCAGTCACGTTTGATTGAACTTTTTCGCACACAAAAGAGGCCCGCTTTATCGAACGGACACAATGCTGGCGCGGCGGGGCGCGGCGCGGAGTGGTGTGGCGTGGCGTGGGGTGGCGTGGCGTAGCGTGGCGCGGCCCTGGACCTCGCTCAGCTGAGGGCGGCCGCCCTCCGCTGGGAAGCGCGCGGTTTCGCGTGCGCGCTAACGAGGTAGTTCTTCTCGCCCTCCCTTCGGCCCCTACAATGGGCTGCCCTTCTGTACACGGGGAGGCGCGCGAGCGCGTGCCGAAGGATAGGCCAGGGAAAGATTGGGAGAGGTAGGGCGAGAATGATAGCTAGAGTAAAATCAGGAGGGCGGGCGAGGGCGGGGCGGGGCGAGGGCGAGGGGCGAGGGCGAGGCGAGGGCGAGGGCGAGGGCGAGCGAGGCGAGGGGCGAGGCGAGGGCGAGGCGAGGGCGTGAGCGAGGGCGTGAGCGAGGGCGTGAGCGAGGGCGTGAGCGAGGGCGTGAGCGAGGGCGTGAGCGAGGGCGTGAGCGAGGGCGTGAGCGAGGGCGTGAGCGAGGGCGTGAGCGAGGGCGTGAGCGAGGGCGAGGGCGAGGGCGTGAGCGAGAGCGTGAGCGAGGGCGAGGGCGAGATTGACAGTGAGGGCGAGGGCGAGGGCGAGGGCGAGAAAGGCGGCAATAAGTAAGGCGAGGGCGTGAGCGATCACACAAGTGAGCACAAGAGCGGTAATGAAATCAAGGAAATAGTCATTTTTAGAGAAACGGCGAGGAGTTGGTTCAGAAAATACTGAAGGGCATGAGCAAGGGCAAGTGTGAGAGCAAGAGGAATGAAAGAGAGGGAGCGAAGGTGAGAGCAATGCTGAGAGCAAGCGTAAAGAAGACTGAGAATGACGACGAAGATATGGCTGAAGACGACTAGTACGGTGGCGAGGGCTATAACGTGGGCAAGGGGACAGCGTGGATATTAGTGAGACCATCGTCATATCACGAAAGAGAGCACACGCAAATATGTACAGTGTGTGGAGCATTACACAAAGCACCTCTTGAATTGTATTTTTCTGAATATTTTAGGCATAGTAAATATTACAATGTGGTGTATTGATTTTTTGATTTAATGCATTTTCATGGAATGCTACACAGCTGCGTTTCTATTACAGGCTGCTGCCGGGAGGGCGGAGATACACATTAACGCAAAGCCCGTTTGGTTTCGCGGTAGCCCGAGAAGAGTCGACGGTATGCCATTTTGTTTCGGTACTTCTATTGCATCATCACAGGAATTACAGAGAAAGGACGATTGAACATTAATTCCTATCCGAAATGAAAACTTAAATCTATAAATAATGGATTAAAAACATGACAAAAATTAAACATAACATAAAAATAAAACATTGATAACGGATTTAAATTGTCCGTTATAAGAGATTTGGAAGTCTAAAAATCGCATGAAACTTCAGTGATGATATCAAAATGCGTTTTCAGTTGCAAATATTGATGGCGATATTGAATACCAGTTTGCACATCCTAATGTAATAAAGTCTGTAGTGATTTCAAAGCATGTGAGCATAACCCTGCTGTGACTGGACCTCACTACCCGGGAGGTGGCAACGCACCCTCGCCCATGCAACAGAATCCCTCCGATCGAAGTCGAGGGACGAATGGACGGTGGGAGTGGGGAATGTGCAAACGGACGGCAGCTCAGGTGGGAACACGTCGCGTAAACCCCATTGTGTGAAACAGGATAAAAGTGTTACGTATCCCCGGTGTGTAATGGGGGAATTTTCTGGCGTAATTGATATCACGTACGACTTACATTGTTTAGTTCCGCTTCAATCTCCGTCCAGTCCATGTGTAATTTGTGGTAGACAAGCGGGCTCTTGGCATGTATTCTCATGATTGTGATAATTTTCCATGCACGTCCTGTCTTCCTCATTCACCTCCTCTATATCATTTATCATATCTTTCATTTTTACATCGCATCGTCTACACATTACATCATCACTCATGGACATGAATTGGGCATGAAATAATCCAGTTCTTTACAACCCAATAGAATACTGTGACGTCGTGGGAATACACAATAACACAGACACGAGCTTCAATGATAAATATGTACAGGTTTATTCACAATACGTACAATAAATATTTAAGTTACTCTTAGCTCTTGGTAGACGTTTACTCCCCTGATCGCAGGAGCGATCCTTAAAAATGTAATCTGACTCGCGGCCCGCGCCACTCCTCAGCGAACCTTATGCACACAGCACGAGGTTCCAGCGACTTAGGTCACTCGTGGACATATCCACACCGGCGTCCCAACACATGGGTTGCCGTACGAGCCTCGTTCGGCTCCGCACCGCCCTGGGCGCAAGTTTTGTGTGTTCGCACGAGGGTTCCACTCAGCTCGACAAACCCCACCCCCGCGCTCTGCGCTCGCTCTTATATAGCTCCCACCCACGTGACCTGAAACGTCACTGGGTTTTTCACACGGCCCGCGCTAGTCGCGTTGCCAGGCATTTTGGGCATCCATTGCCCTGGATTCTAAGAATTTTGCTCGCGGCACGCGGCAAAATGCGCTGTCCCTCATTTTGGGCATCCCTTTCCCTAGCTCTCGGAATTCTCCCAATACCGCATTGTTCTCACATCCTGCCTGGCCCCTGGCGTCCAATCCCTTGGTGCAGCGACATTGTGAGTGGAGCGTACAATACGTTACAGTACTTACCAGCGGCGTGTAATGAACGTTTGGAGTCGAAAAGAGGGCGCAGGGGAAGACACCCCTATCGCAGAGTGAGCAGCTTCACTCGTCTCTTACCTGAAAAAATGAATGTTATGGTAAGTGTAGGAAGTAAACTTGACTCTAGCATTGAAACAAGGTGAAGGATTGTCCTAGACGTGGCACGTCATTAGTGCTATGGTGAGCGGAATGAGATGGGTTGGGTGCTCTAAGACTCTTGGAGATACAGCTCGAGTGAACCCATCCTGCATGTCCAGACCCCCATGTTCATACCGCCCCCAGTGTCCCCACCGTCTCTAATCTTCCCACTCACGCATGATTTACACAATCTCAGAGCCCCAATCACCTTACATCGGCGTTATTCCTTCCATCACTATCCCGTGCTCACTCGCGCATCTCACTCTATTGTTGCAGTACGCAGCGATCCTATAGCCCCATCCACTGCAGGATAATTAAACACCGCCTTCTGTCCCTCGAGATAGTACTTCTTTTATTTATCTGGATATCAGTTTCACTAAAAAGTAATTAACAAATTTATGTATCGTATGGGACTATTAGTGGGGAGACTGCCCTTAGACAGTTGACTCTCACTTTCTCCACCAGATATCGGTCATGGTTAACTATATCCGAACTGCCTGGTTGGGAGAAAGTGAGACCTCGTTAAGGCGGAATGTTATCGGAGGGATTTAATTTTGCCGGGCACACCGCCAGGGTTCTTTTGCATGCCACAAGTGTGGCATGCTTGCTATGGATTTTCCGCCCTTCGAAAATCCTCCGGGCACCTCGGCCGGGATCGAACCCGCGCGCTCGGGGTTCAGAGGCCAATAAGCTCACCCCTCACCCACGGAGGCCCTCAAATTGTCAAAGCAATATAAGGACAGTATGAAGTGACTTCTAAAACTCCTCCTTACGGCAGAATGCATAGTGAATATTTCAATAGACTGAAATTTTGTTGCTGTTCAATAATGTACGAGGTGCAACACATGCCAATTAAGACGTCAAGTTGATGATAATACGGAGAAATTATGATTATGTGAGTGTCGCGCAGTCAATGCTGAGCGTGCCACATTCGCATTTTCCTATGGTTTATTTACCCTATTATCCTATTATTCCTATGGATTATTTTCTTCCACTTTGTTTCGGATAAAGTTTCCTTCTGAGTTGCACTTAACTGACGACCACTGGTTGACAGTAAAAATTCAGTTTCCATTTGCGCATACAAACAGCATATTACACACGACTCATCGATTCGTGATCCAGGTGAGTTTCAGAGGTTCGAACACAGTTTTGAATCCCAGTGAAACAGACGGAGACTTTTCACAATTGTTTATGTACGAGGTACTATGCCGGTTCTTCTCTGCAGTAATAGCTTTTGGTCACTCCAGCTAGACAGTATTCCGTGGCCAAATATGTAATCTAAATAATCCACCAATATTCACAGTTTGTACAACAGTACAAGATAAATTAATAACATATAAACACGGTTCATTAGGCGCGAGTTGATATTAAATGGTTCTGTTGCTTGGAAATGCTTCTATGCTTCGTCCTCAGGAGAAGGCTGCTACCCCGTTGGGCGTCGCAAAGCCGAAAATGTCACGTCACGTTCTCCTTAACGCACCTCCTTCTGTAAAAGTAGGACTATGCTGTTCGTGGGGCAACGACTCTCAACATGACGATATCCACCACATCCTCTACCTACCTATATCATACCTACGATCCTACCAGCACATTTCATTGACCTTAACCACCTCATCCATCCAATTAACCCTTACCGCACCATACATATACTCTATCAACCTCAATCATTCCATTCACTCCGCCCTTTCTATCCGCCCCACACACCCTATCTACCCCATCCAAACCATCCGCTAAGCACTCATACGCCTATCCCCCTCCCCTCCCCCCATCCCACCATCATCCTCCTCCAAACCGCTCTCACTTCTTTCATAGCCACCATCCCCCTTCTAGCATCACCGCCACAGTCACGACTCCCTCCGAGCCCCCCGCCAGCGGATCCCCGCCCCCCTTCCCCTTCCCGTACCACATCCTATAAGTCCCGCCACGCAAGATGCAATATCTACTGTTCGCACAAATTTAAATGATACTTATATATGGAAAATAAAGCCAATAAAACACTCTAATCAAGTATTTCTATACACGACTTTCACAGTTCACACTGATTCACAAGCAATCCACATTTCTGCTTCGCTGTAATGTTATGACTGCAAGTAGTAATGTTACAAATAAAATTCCCCTGTCAACCTCTGCTGCAGATTTTGTACGTAAGCAATATTTTAGTATTTTTAAAACCCGTTTCCCTTTTTTAACATCTAGTAACACTTATCATTCCGCTGAGTTAAACGCTTGACATCCCTTGCTTCTTCCTGTACTCCTCACTTGCTGAATAACACAAAGATAATTTCACTGTACTTCAGTAAAATCGCATAGAGCATTCAGATGCAATCTCTAGATACATTTCTGATTAATTTTAAATTCATTTCTAACTTAAAGATAATAGATATACCTACAAAACTACTGTGCGATGGAACCATTTCCATCAAGCCCTTTGTCACTCGTTTTCACTATCTTCACACTAGTAAAAAATTCGTTCCCCTAGTAGCTTACGTATTTTCTTTGAATGACATCCTATTTCTTATGTATTGTTTTATACTTTTGAAAGTGCTCAGAAGGAACAGCAGGCCCAATGGCCTACCCCTGAGCCTTGCTACCAATAAAGACTATTCATTCTTTCTCTTTCTTTTTTCTTTCTTTTTCTTCTTTTCTCTTTCTTTTTCTTTTCTTTTCCTTTTCTTTCCTTTTCTTTCTTTCCTTTTCTTTCTTTCTTTCTCTTTCTTTCTTTTTCTCTCTATTTTTTCGTTCTTTTTCTCGCTATGTCTTTTTTTTTTTTTTTTTTATTTTTTTTTTTTATTTAATTTATTTTATTTTATTTATTTTATTTATTTATTTTATTTATTTTATTTATTTTATTTATTTTATTTATTTTATTTATTTTATTTATTTTATTTATTTTATTTATTTTATTTATTTTATTTATTTTATTTATTTTATTTATTTAATTTATTTATTTATTTATTTATTTATTTGTCTCCTCATCCTCACCCCTTCACTCCCGCGTAGCATTATTTCGCTGACCCGAGGCTCGGATTTCAGTCCGCTTTCATGTTTGTGTTCGGTTGAATCTGCAGCGGTGGACGCCGCGTCGGAAGTCGCGAACCTTGGGCTTTGCGATCGCGTGCTAATTGGGCGTGACGCGACTGCGACTGCGGCAGCGACAGCGCCGCGAAATAACTGCGTTTTCGACGCACGTACAAATTGTTGACGCTGGTTCGAAACATGAATATCAGAGGCCTGTTCATAAAGAACAATATTCATTTTGACTTTATTTCCACCGCGGACCTCCGTTGTAAAAGGGTGTCGCTCGCAATCCAATAACCCTTCCCCCAATGATGGGTGAGTTCAAAAGGAAAACGAATTGCATTGTATGTAGAAAGTTTAACATGTGCTTTACATAGTCAATGGCATATTACACGCACTACATTGCGCAATTATTATCTTTTTACACAGAGAGCGTTTCCTTTGCACGAATTAATTAGTCCTTGGCAGGATGTGACCTTCTTTCCCTAATAACACTTCTTTCCATCATTTAACTCCCATTTCGGGTGACCGGAATGTAAATGAGTTCCATCGTGTGCGACATTTCCCCTGTAAAATTATATTTTCAAAATTTTGTCTCTTAACATATTGCATACATGCTATAGCATGTAGTTTGCAACAATGGACTTGATTTCTCAAAGGTATTGAAGGCTAAATGGTATATATTGAATTGTCTGGTGTTTATTAATAAAGTATCCTGAACTAAAAATAGAAAAATATCTAACACCTTAACTCAATTCCTAAAAATGTAATTAAAAGATACTTCTTATTAACAATAAGTAGTATTCTTGGCGGATGATACCTTTCCGAATTTCGGTCTTTCAGAGACGAGTGTACTGGCCGTACGTTTAGACATCCACAATATTTTATATAATAGGCATTTTTTACAAGATTTTTGTCCTTTATTTAGTATTTATTTAATCATATTCTCTCGGCGATAATTGTAGCTAAGGCAGACAGTGCATCGGACTGCTACTAATTACTCATAATGTAATTGTCATTGTAATGTAAAACTGCTTCGTAATTATGTTTCGAAGAATGTTAAAATCATTCACGTATATAAATATTTTCTCATTGTAAGTTTTACTCCAGGTTCTTCGTAAATGTCGGATGTTCTCTCTGTACGTAGGGTAGCCATTTACAGGATCTGAGAACAAATGTTACAAACTTCTAGGGCCGGTCGAAAATGATCACTTTTTGCCAATGAACATACAATGGGAATTTTTATGTGAAAAAGTTTCATAGCTGAATCTCACGTTTCGAGTGAGGGTGGAGATCATAGTCACGGAACTAATAGCCGTAACAATTTATGCGTCCGGTACCACAAAATAATCCAGCCGATTTCTCATAATTTTTCCATAATATTCTTATCTTTAACTCATGAATTATTTGTTAAGAATGCACTTTTTAGTTGATCTTGCTGGCTCGTTCTTTGCTAATGAGGAACAGCATATGTGACGCACTGTGACTAATCGCCTCACCCAACGTTCAGTTAACCCGATAAAGGGATACAGTAGCGAGGGCTTGGACGATATGGGCCGATTGCGGGCCGCTGTAAAACACAATGTGCAATTAGTATTTCAGTGGTTATGCACATTATCGTAAATGGTGCTGAAATAAAGCATGATAAATGGTAATAAAATAACAGATGCTGAGGTTGGGTGGTAGTAAAGTAAGCCAGTAAAATTTTGGGGCGCGGCAATCAATACCATAAAAATCATAATCTACCTATTAATGGTTACACCGAAAACTTTTTAGATCCCTTCATAACGAGTTTCTACAGCATGGTCGTTTGCATTTTAATAAGCACACTTTGGGATTCTGCATTGTTAATATTTTGTATTTTAAGTTTTATATTGTTTTCGGTTGTAAACAATCTTCATGCAGCCAATTAGGTAATATGTACTTTGTTATAAGAATCCTACCTCTTAAGTAGTTTTAGGAATAATCATGTTTAATTTTTAAAAGAAAATACTTTTATTGTAAATGGACACTTGTAACAAAGGAAAGAAATTAAAATTTTCATCTGCGATAGAATAGTGTTTAAAATGTCTTCAAATTAATAACGTGAATTCTTTTAGTACGTACTGATTTAATCATTTATTCCTGTATCTTCTTTTTATGAATCCGTAAATAAATCCGTCAATCAATGTCTTCAGTCGAATTAATAATAGGAATTTCTATAACCTGCATCATAACATGATAACGAATATAAATTATGTAATTGCATGAGTCTCATTTGATGCTTCGTGATTGATGTGATACATTAACGTGATATCAAATTTCGTGAACCTGTTGCAAACTTCTTTTTTCTCAACAGCAAGCTCCACCTTGAGTGAATATCCTTGTACTGTGATGTACACAATGTCTCAGAATAAATGTTACAAAGGTTCTGGGCATATGGACGAGTCATAAATGAACACATTTTTTCAGTAACCCTACACGCATATAGACATATATTGTGAAGGTACATGAAATCACTTTGACTTTGTTAGAACGTGACCTGTCGAGCACCTGTGCATAACTGTTCCTGGCAATCGGGGTCATATGTGTATATGAAATTTCTCTCCACCGGTTTATTGGCTAAAGTGATCATTTTCGACCTCTGCACAAGAGATTTGTAACATGTATTCTGAGACATTCTGTGAAATCTGAAATACGTTAGTACTAGTCTCCCATGTGTCGTGTACCAGAACATATTAACACGGTATTACAATTACTTTTACACTAACAGTTGTTAATTGTTCTGTTTCAAATTTAATATTATTTGTTGCCAGACTGGCAATAGTAGATAGAAGAGGGTTGAATTTTTTTGTATTGAAATTGTAATCTTTGTGGCACAGAAGTCAACAAGCTCTCGTTTTGCTAGGTAGGTATGAAAATTGAACACAAAATTAAGTTCATTATGCTACGCGTTCAGAATTCTTGCAAATTCAGTCAGCCTTCATACTGCTCGTTGTGTATACTTCGCGAATGTTCATTCCCGCCTGAGATATGGCATAATATTCTGGGGAAATACATCTTATAGCCCCAGACTTTTAGATTACAAAAACGAATTGTACGAATAATAACCAAATCCCACCCACGTGATTCATGTAAGCCTCTCTTCATTAATCTAGGAATTCTACCATTACCGTGTCTTCTTATTTACGAATCAGTAGTTTTTGTAAAAAATGACTTGCTCAAGGGCGGGAATATATTTTCAGAAAATGCCGAAGTCTATTACTATAACACTCGACGTAGAAATCATATTCATCAGGTGACAGTATCAACAGCTCATTACAAAAAATTCACATACAATACATGTACATTATTTTACAACACTTTGCCAGATGACATTAAACGATTTATTTATTTATTTTTATTTTACGTCAAAAAACAGTTAAAAACTGCGTATGATGTGCTATGGGGAAAAGTGAATTGTGTGCACATTTTCAAAATTCTGTGATCCCTACACTAAGTCATTTACTACTTAAAAAATTTTGGGAAAAAAAAAAAACCCTTTAATAAAATCTATTTTCAAGGATAAATTAGGATTAAATTAAAAAGGATTAAATTCAATAGAAAAGTTTAAATCCCAAGTGAAATCGTTTCTGCTGCATAACTGTTTCTATACAATTAGAGACTATACTGAGCATCACAAGAAAAGTAACATTAATTTTAACAATGATACATAATGCATTATTTACCATTTGGACTGTATAAATGAGTATAAACAACCTGTAACAACAATTGTACTACAACTTCCGGGTCAATGACCCCCATCTCGATCAGGTTTTTCGTCCAGTTTCCCTGATCCATTGAGCAAATGCTGAGATGGCCCCTTGTTTTGCTTCTGGACATAAATGTAACTTCATTTTCTGTGCACGTCTTCTAGAATTCAGTGGGAAATACAATTATTCAAATTATCGTTTCCATGTTGTCGCGGCAGGAATTAATAAGAGCGAAAATTTATTGCTTATTTATCCTTGAAAATAGATTTTATTACATGGAGTTTTTTTGTTTTTCTCCCTTTCAAAATTCAAAATTTTATTGCTTATTTATCCTTGAAAATAGATTTTATTACATGGGAGTTTTTTGTTTTTTTCTCCCTTTCAAAATTCAAAATTTTATTGCTTATTTATTTTTGAAAATAGATTTTACTACATGGGAGTTTTTTTCTCCCTTTCAAAATTCAAAATTTAAGTAGTATATGACTTAGTGTAGGGATCACAAATTTTAAAATGTGCACACAATTACTTTTCCCTTTATTTTATTGTTTTTAATATGGATTTTATTTCCTACTAGTGGATTCGGCAATGCTTTGCTATTGCAATGTATTTCACGTCACACTACTAGTGACCTGATTGTTAATCACGTTTTACGCTACGCTCTGGAAAAATTTTATAGATAAAACACTTTCTCGTGAGTATGGGTTTGTTCTATATCATGGTTTGGACGTGTTTTCGAAATATCCTACTGTTAAACGCTATCAAGGTTGAGTATGCATTCACTTTGACACGGTTCTGGAGAAATTTGATTTACTTGTCTGAGGTAATGTTCAAGTAATAGTTCAATCACAGGGGTAGAATGTGCAGCGATGACGGTTTAAAACTTGAGGGAGCGATGGGTTGCATAAAGCTTCTGCTCTGGGGCGCTTGAATCACCATAATTGCATAAAATCATCAACGCGCGTCTATTAGCAACAGTCATTGGCACATTTCTATTGTACAATGCCTATAGTCTTCGCGCTAGTGCAAGCAATAAGTTGAAAAAAAATTATCGCAATCGGTTGAACGGTTCGGCAGCCGATAATATACGAACAAACAAACATTGATTTTTATATATAAGATTTCACTAAGAGTACCATTTCGTCTATTATATTTTTTTATTTACTTCTTTATGTTAATAATTTTTAAATAAATGACGCCTTGTGTTAAAAGAACTGTTATCATTTACCCGAAGACTTGAATGAGAAGTAATACATTTCGTCATATTTTAACTGGTGTTTCTCCTTTTTTACGCGTCTTAGAATGTGCGATGTTTTGCAATCCGTCATTGTTAAAGTTTTCGTAAAATATTCAAGTCTTTTCTTTTTTAGTATCCCATGTAACGTAAGATATATTTTTTGGTATAGAATGTTTGCGTTCAAAATCCAACAAAATTATTTCAATTCACTCGTTTAAGTATGCAAATAAAACAACGCAGCGATAATATTCCTCGCACTGCAAAATAAACGTAGTGTTTTAGTTTTTATTTTTAATTCAGCATCGATAAAAGAACAATCACTGTTAAAAGGATGAAGAGAGAATACACTACATATATATGGTTATAGGGTTGGATGCGGACATTCTCAGGAAAGTGGAAGCAAATTATTATCGTGCTGATCTACTTCTTATCTCCAATAACTTTCTCATGTCAATTTACGCTGCGGTTAAACATTTTCAAGAAATTAATTATTTACCCTTTATTGCCATCTGAAAAAATAATTATCATCATGAACTCATTTGAATGGACATGGAAACATCTGGTAAGTAACCAATTAAAATCCAAATATAAACTAACCAATATAAATTTTTAGACATTAACACATAGTTACATCTTACTAAACAAATTTTTTCTGCCATCGAAACCAAAGTTCCGTTAAAATCTCCAAAACATCCTTGGTTTATCTATTTATTTCTCTTTTTGTTTTATTTATTGCTTGGTTTAGGAGATTTGTATTTGATTTTAAAGGACTTTTCGCAAGGATAGTGTTTTCAACATTTGTAGTGTTTTTTTCGGCGCCAAACTTTTCAGCCTTCTTTTCACCCTTCGGGAGTTCTGAAGCTGTGCATTGTAATTCTTGGGCTCTGATGGATTGGCGTGTCTCCCTTTCCGTAAACGCAGATTCAATAGAAAGCAAAAAGCCGATAAATGTGTACTCCGCTCGGAATAAACAGCCTCTCATAAGCGCTATTTGAAATTGAGCCTGAGCCTTTGCGTGGGTTGAAGCATTTGTCGAGGCTTCTGTGGGCTCTAGTGCGGCGCGGAGCAGGGAAAGGGCGTGGAGCGACCGGGGTGGTAGAGTGGAGAAGGTGGGGAGTGGCGGGGAGACTGTACTGGTGGAGGGGAGAATATGGAGGGACCAGGGATATGAAGGGAAGTGTCGGGGATGCATGTGGAACGTGTTGTGTCGGGAGTTGGGTGGTGGGGTAGGTGTAAGGGGGAGTGGGGAGGTGGCGAGATGGTTGGGATGTGGTGGGGACGTGTTAGGGCCCTGGTGGGATGTGGCGGGGACGCACTAAAGGGGGGGGGGGGGGGGCGGGCGCCGGGGGAGGGGAGGGTGCGGATATTGGCGCGGCCGCGTCTGTGCCGGTGCAATAGTCAAAGCTCCGTGGCTTTGTAAGATAATTATGTCGAAAGTAATTAATGCAAACCCGGCTGTGCGAAGCGGTGGAGAACGGGGCACGGGCTGGGGCTGGGGGTGGGCGGGGTGGGGCACGGGGCGGAACGCGGCTGGTCGGAGGCGAGCGGAGTGGAACAGAACGGAACCGGCTGGGCGCTGCGGCTTGTGGGCGGGAGGGGGCTCCCTAAGGGGGCTTCTGAGGGTTGCGTTTGACGCAGGCGCCTCCGTCTTGTAACGCTCCGTGACTGACAACAATGGAATAGCCATTTGTCGTAATAGTCGGTGAAATTAACACTTTATGCTTTATTGAGTGCTTTGTAACACGTGAATGAGGGGAGTAATTGTTTCCTTGCCTTCATGACTAAAATCAGAGTTTTTATGAAGCATTTATTAACTGTTATTCTGACGAATTTACAATGTGAATGGACTACACTTCATCGCTAATTTTCCCTTCGCTCAAAATATTAGAAAATTTTGAAAATATTTGTTGTGTAGTATTTTTAAATAGGGAATAATTCGTGAATTGATGGGTAAATACAATGCTTTTTGGGAATTCATTAATCACTAATATTACATCCTGTTCGTGTAGCTAATTATTATGATTATTGTTAACGTAAATGGGTGGAGTTTCTTAAAATTTGCTGTCATTCTCTATTTTCATGAAAATTAATATTCTGAATTATCATGTTCCAAACACATTGCTTTCAATGAAGCCTTCATCTTTAACTATACTGTAAATTCCCTGTAATCAATCTTTTTTATTACAATTAATATTTCTTTTCTACGTTTTGAACGAAAAATAAAACAGTAGAATGAGCTGATTAAAAATGATGTATTCCTGGCTATATGCTCATTAGTTTTTTCCGTGTTCGGAAAGCTATTTTGTATTTCAATGTTAATTAATTTCACCCGTACCATGTTTTTTTCATAAAGAGTTGTCATACATAAAATTATCCATTTCATATTTATTCTCAATAAATTGGAGCGATGTTTTTTTTATGACTGATGTAACTGTACCAGAATCCTTTCATCTGAACGGTAATGAGGAAGCGGTGCGAGAAAAGAGCTGATGGCAATATCACGATCACCGCACATAGGGCTTCAGGTTAAACGAATGAATTCCTCTCGACGATACTATATACGTTTGAAAGAAAACATATTTATGTCCGTCCAGTTATATAGTTTTTTTCTCGATCGTTCTGAAGAAAACCAATGGATGAATATTGGTTTGCGATGAAACTCGCGACCCTGCTACGCGAGACTGCGATGAAACTCGCTCTGCGGCCAATGAGAAGTTGTGCGTTCGGATCTCACGTAATGAATGTGTGTGATAATAGTGATTTTGGCATGGAAGACTACCGCGTAACCTAACATCTTTTGTGTGAAAAAATCTGACTTAGACTGCAATTCTGTTACAGGACCGTAAGTTGTATATCATGAAAGTTGGGGCAGGACAGGAATCATTTTAAAACCACAAATACAATACAATCACTATCCCATGTAAATTCTTATCTACTTACTAATTTCCACTACGTTTTGAAATTGAAAGAAACCTCTGCTGTCTTTTGCTATGTGAGAGATGTCAGTAGTTTCGTTAGACACCCAGGAAATATCAAATTAGTAGTGCTTCCACAGTACACTCTCTCGTTTCTAAATTTGTCATTTTCGAAAATTCGGAGAGTTAAAAATGACACGTGCGACAGTTTTTTAAGCGTCTCTTGTAAAATGTAATATAATGTAAAAACAAAATTGAAGAAAAAATTTGGAGCGGTTTTTAAGATTTTTTTAAAAATAATTTGCATTCACGTGAAACAAGAATTACACGAAAAATACTCGTTTTTTCAAAAAAAATTGTACTTCACTTTTTTAAAGATTTGATTTCTTAAAACGCATTTCATTTAAGATAAAAGCCTGCATCTTCAAAATTATAGTTTTGCAATGTTAACTTTTTGTAATAGTTCGATAAGATGTTCATCCAAAATGAGATTACCACAGCTTTTTATATCGTAAGATGTTTCAATTTTTGTAACAGGGCCCGGCAATAAGAATTTTTGTGTCGAAACTTCCGTTTCCGCGCACACCATTACAATACTTTTTCTTCTCATGAAAGTGAACACAATGAAATACTCTCGCTTTTCACTAAAAAGTGCAAATATTTATTTATGTTATCCGGCAATTCTAATAGTGCACCTATCGACTATAGAGCCGTCTAGAGCACACAATTGCGCCAGCGAGGATGCATGTTCAACAGCAATGTTTTGTACTGGGGTACTTCGGGAATGTATTTTTATTTATTTAACTGTAGTTATTCTTTTTAAAGTCTGTGTATACATTAATCATTCTGTGGACATTATGTTTCACTTTATATACTTGGAAGGGAGCACTGAAGTTGAAGTAATTTCTTTCGAAACTTGTTTATTGTAATATCACATCATATATTGTGTAAAATATACATTTTGTGGAAGATTGTTTCTATTACCCACATACCCACATAAGAGTATTTTATTTGTTCTAGAGCAATATGCTTGTTACTTTTTGTAAAACCATTGTGTTGTTTTGTACAGCATTATTTTAACCCTTGCAGATCACTAGTTTTATTTGTGTGTGAACTATGTTGCAGTAGTAACAGTGATGCTCCTTGAATCGGCGCTTTGAGAACCTGTCACCGGAAACTAATGAATATCATCCTGCAGCATCACATCGATGTAAGACAACGCCAGAATCGATGTAAGACAACGCCAGAAAACGGGGGGAAAAGGACTGAGAGAGGGCGTAGTATTTGTCTGTTCAACCATATGAGCGACAGTACTATGACACTGTAAGGATACCAAACTGCGGGACGTGGCAGGTGAGTAACTAGTAGAAATAATTCGCATTCATTTCGCAAACGTTGGCTAACCTGCACTTTGCCCTCTTTTACACTCTTCTTCTTGTCATTCCGCCAACTGCAGAATGTTTTCATTGTTCTTTGATATCAAAAAGATGTGTTAAAATAATATTTACATGCATAATTCTGTGATTAAAATTTAGTTTGTATCGTTTCATTAAAAGTGATAAAGCAAACAACGCAGGTTCTTTGAAATTTGTTTTTTATTGTTATATGTCCATTTACATCCGTTTAATAAATTAATTAATACGTATACATATTATCTGCTTTTTGACGTTATTTATATCGATTCCGACAATATTATTTTTATTGTCATTTCTGAACAATGTAAATCGTGAAAATTGTCCCTAACTTCGAACTAGACGCACATAACTGGCAATCGAGGCGTTAAAAGTAGGGGGACTAGACCTTATGACTGATGGAAGAATACATTTCACAGAGCGCTTGGTCTTCAGCGATGCTCGACTGTTCTAGAACCTGTCAAAACAATCGCCTGCTGGCCTGAACAGACAATACCAGGATGGAAAATGTGGGAGGAGGTAGTGGCAGCCACGGAGTGGGGGTATTATTAAAGATATTGCTTTTCTAAAAAATTATTACATCTTTGCAACACGTCTCTTAGTCATTCTTGGGCATAGCGGTTAACGACGCCGGTATTGACTGCTCGCATTGCGACGAAATTAGACAAGTGAACCGCCCAAAGTGAATGTGGCGACCCGGGATGTAGTTGTTAGACCTCTTATCATCGGACCGGGATTCAAATCTTGTTCAGTACATCTGTAAGTTGTGTTAAACAAAAAAGTGTGTTCTCGGCAGCTTTTCGCTGGGTTCTCTCACTTCCCCTGCCTCCCATTTCACCATTGATCCTTTAATTTCTTCATAACCTCCGAGCTACAAAAATCACTCATTTTCAAGTACAGTCATAAGGTATACGGCACTTGTTTGATAATAAAGAAATCTGTAGAATGCCTCGTAATATAGTGGCCAAATTCCTCAACTTCCACCATAGGTTACTGGAATTCAAATCCTGATTGGCCCATTTGGTATTCTTGGTAAATAAAGCGTGTTCGCGGACGATTTTCTTCGACCTCCGGTATTCGCTTCTTCTCATACCACTATTTCTGCATCAAGCTCATTTATCTCAAGTGACCGAAAAGAGTACGACCCGAAGATCCCAAGTAAGAATATACAAATAATATATTATTGTTCTGAATAGGAATGTTGTTCCGATGTTTAATATCCTTCTCATTATTGTTCTGATGTGAATGCTGATTCATGTAAATAAGGTATAATATACCCCAAAAATAAAGGAAAATCGAAGGAAGTCCATTTTTGTCTTTTAACAGAATCAGAACCTTTGATATATTCTCTTTATCATGGGGAAACCCGTTTTATTCTACGCTCTTTCGTTCCGTTTTTATTTGTATATTTATGTAGCCTTGCATTGGGGAACCACGTCCCGTTTCTCGAAAAGGGGTGCGGTTCTGCCCCCCCCCCAAAAAAAAGCCAATAACAGACAAGACCAGAAAATAATAATAGAAGAAGATATTTAAGAGGAAGAAACAAAATAAGAGAAGATAGAAACATAGAAACCAAAGGCATAATTTATAATCCTAGAGCGTTCTATAGCATTACAAACTTTAAAGCCATATCTCCGAAAGTTGACTATTTGGCTGTCATTAGACACTTGAAACATCATGTCTCCGGTTCTATGTTACATAACTCATTGATTCTTTTTTTGGTTATAATTGTGAAATACATAGCTAGTGCATGAACCAAAACTAGAAATTTGAACCAATTACTTCATGACGAACATTTTATTTAAAAATTAAAAATTAAAAATTTCCATATATTTATCATATATTTATAAAAAAATATATTTTTTTTATTTTATGAAAAGAAATTTGTTAAAAATATGTAAATACTAATGGTGCAAGTATTGTTTGGGTTCAAGCACAAGTGTATAATATTATCACGAGAAAAAAGAATTGAAGCAATAGAGATATTAGATCTAAACATATGATGTCCTAGCTCAGGGCCTATTTCTGTATCCAAAATTCTATTATCTCCCAAAATATTTTTTTTTATTCTTAATGCTTTTCTTTCATAAAAATATTTTTTCTTAATGCTTTTCTTTTCGTTGTAAACGTATTTATTTAATAAATATATGGAAAAGTTATTAAATAATATTTAAAATGTTTGCATGTTTGGGGTATAATGTACCATAAGGGAAATTAGAATTAACAGACGCATAAATTAAAATAGTTTGACCAATGACATCACTAATAAACTAATGGCACATGATCTACGTCGACAAAAAGATTATCCTCTTACTCATATTCAGTGTAATACCGAGTTTTTTTGAGCTTGCGTGATGAAGTTGTTAAAATATCTACTGAAGTGGATGACGTTGCATTTAAAATGAGAAAATCCCGAATGGCGAGGATTTATGATAATTTTCGCACTATGCTAATGAAGTGAAGTTAATTTGAATGTGAATTCCCTTTTCTCTGACATTAATATTTAAATATTGAAGTGTTCGAAATTATTAGTTGCAAATGTGCCGTTCGTAGAGGATGAGAGAGCCGTTAAATCGATTAATGGGGAGTTACGTTGTATAATTTCATTCACAATATTAACATTTGTATATTAGGTTTTAATGGCGAATTTTCGTTGGTAAAACTTTTTTGCAAGATCCTACTAAGTGTTGTTAAATGTAAGGTTTTAAGGCGAATTTTCGTTTAAAACTTTTTGAAAATCCTACTAAGTGTTGTTAAATGTAATATAATCTTGTAAATGCCTGTAATGTAAAGATTGAATATTACTACAAGCAATGTAATTTTCTGTTTAATTGACAATTTTATTGTAAATAAGAAACACACATATTCACAGTTTAATGAAGGATTTCGCAATGTCCTTTCCATAATACGCTCAAGTCACAATTGAAAGAGATCAAAATTACACCAACATCGTAAAAGTGTTTTCTCAGAATAATGAAAGTGAAAGTCAGGTATGTTCAAAGGGACTAGCTTAAATCCTCACTTTTGCCGACGCTTATTAATCTAGGATACAATTTTAACAAATTATAGAGTGAGTAATATTCTTATCTATTATTCTGACCTGATGGAGGACAGAATAATGTTTGAATTGAACAATAATACAAACCTATTTTGAAGGACGAATGCTTCTAACGAAGTATAACGATCTGATCTTTTAAAGATTAAAGCAAGGTTTTATAGACATTTTAATTTTTTCGGCAACCAAAACGAAACTTAAAATAGTCTCACACTGGAGCACACAGTATATAACTCAAGCTCTTTAAAAGACAATACGTAATTTGGAAACATTAATTTCTTAATGAAGTGTACGGTGCGAATAGCGAGTAAAACGTCCAGACTCGGTTATTAGAACAGTTTTAAAAAGTTTAAGCAAGTTTTCTTGTGTTATATTTTTAATAGAAAGAATAAGTACTCTTATTACTGTAATTACTTTACGATCATACATTTCTAGACCTCGATACATTATTGAATAATAATAAATATTAATATTATATAATGCAATAGATTTCTGTACAAATAAATTGCAATAACGCAATTTAACATACAAATGGTTACACACCCACATATTTGACTGGTTCTCATGTAGAACATGGTAACCCAAGTGGAAACGTTTGCGAAATCTAAGCGAGTGAATATTTTTGCTAGAAGGGGGTTTTAATAGGGTACAAGGGGGTTTTAATAGGGTCATCTTTATGACAACATCCGGGAAACAACAATGGGCCATAATTTGGACTACTGAAGAATCACAGCGCAAGGACAGCAGATGGAAGTGTAGGAATATTTTAATATCGCAAAAACTATAATTTTGTGAGTTACCGTCTTCTGCTTCCGAGCCTTTCATTTGTATCGGTAAAAAATATTTTTCGGCATTTCAGTAAGTTTTCGTACGGTCTGATTCAATACTTTAATGCATATATATATATATATATATATATATATATATATATATATAAATTATATAGAGTAAAGTGAGGGTTATAAAACGCTCTGAGATATTTCGTGAATTTTCTGCTACGTCCCTGATTCTTAAACCCCACCTCGCGATGTACACAGGTATTTCTCAACTCTGTGCGCATAGAGCCTAGAGTCTTGTGTGTGGTGAGAAGGGATGGAGCGGAACAGGAAGTTTTTTGAGGTATTAGAGAGCAAAGAGGATTAGAGCCCAGATCCGCACTCGTCGGTGGAGCATGTGCCTTCCATTTTTCTTCCTCTGTCTTTTTGCGCTCTCTACCTTTTGTCTCCCGTCTCTGATGGGACCGTAATACCTCGCGATACAGAGCCAAAAACCCGTCGCCAGAAGTAACCGTCTGCAAAATGCGCGTTGCCTCAAAAATGCCCTCTTTTGTCGCTTCCATGGAAATCTTCCTATTCTCGCTGTCGGTAGAATGGTCTCGTGCGCTTATTGTGACTATTCTTTTATTTCACAGTCACCATCGTTAGGGGTGAACTTCGTCTCAGCCTAATTATGTAGGTGACTAGACAGATGCCTAGAACCTCTCTTTCGAATAGACTGACAGGCAGAAAAGTTACATATTTGATCGTTAGTACATAGGAAGTTTTGTAGAACATTGTAAATATCCTTATAGAACTCTCTAAAAAATCTAGTACGGAACTTTTGTACAGAATTTTTTTTTTAAAAAAGTTGAAAGTGTCTTTGGATTTTATACAATGTATATTTATATTATTCATTTACATTTACATTTACATTTACATTCATTTACACTATCATTATAGGATATTTTATGCTGAAAACAATGATTGGGAATTTCAGATGCATGAAGTTAGAAATTTATAGTGTATTATTCACAAAGTGATTTCAATATCACAATTTACAAGTATAATGAAAACGGTGGTTACTGCGGTAACCTTTTGGAAATCCACATTGATGGGAAGACACTACACAATTTAAAAAAGTGTTATTGTGTATGATTATTTATATTTAGCCATCCAAGTGAGAAGTCACTTTATATCATCTCAAATATTTATTTTAGCATACATAGATTGTGGAATTCTGTGATTTTGCTATATCAAAAGTAATTACTTACATGTGTGTTAAAGAAAAAACCTTTTCTTGAAAATCTCTCATTAGTATAATACTCTTAGATATGATAATATATATTTTACCAAAGAAACACTTTCGTTATTTTAAACATAAGGAGGAAAAAATCACCTGTAATATTATAATATTAATACTATTATATACAAAATGAGAAATAAAACTAAATGTAAAACAATTAATCTCACTGCTTTGACGCAACTTCTCTCACTAATTTACTCAATCTATTTATCTAATATCAGACATGAGATACATATCAGACAAGAGACAATATCAGACACTAATTATCCCACTTCCTATTCTATGCAAAGGGTAACATATAATTAAAACGTTTGAAGAAAAACATTAATTATACAAATTAATTTGAAAAACTATTAATTATCAAGCAATATTTATGCCATGATCTTAAACATTATTAATCTGCAAATTAACGACAACACTTATCAATAAATTAACCAGCACGAGCCGTACCCCTCCCCAAAACAAAACAAAAAATTCCACAATCGCAAAAATTATTATTACATTTGTTGCAAAGAAGACGTAGGGAAGCGTGTAATCCGTTAGGGAGCGAGCCTTCCACAACTTGTTTAATTAATTTTGCGCAGGGGAGAAGTAGGCATTACAATTTCTGCGCAGATCGTATTGTTTTACAATCGCATTGCAGTTGTAATGCGCAAATCCGAGCGGCGCGGACCGGGCAGTGGGAGGAATTTTTTAATTTACGCCGAACGCGCCGGGGCTCGGGCGAGCGGCAGCGGCGGCGGCGCCGGTGGCGTGCGCGGGGAGAGGCGGGGAGGAAGCGGGGCGATACGGAAGTGCGGGGGCGGCGGCGGGAGCGTCGAGCCGGCAGCCGGAAGCGAGAGCAACGCGGGCAGGCGCCTCCGCCGCCGCCGTTGCCGGACCCGCCCTCGCGCCGCGGCCGCCGCCGTCGGGGTCACACACATATTTTGTGGTCGTTCGCCGGCGGGCGACGCCGAGCGCGGCGAGTCGGCGGGTGGCCGGACTGCGGGGGCGTCAGTGGCAGCAGGGGGACCGGGGCGGTGACGAGGAGGAGGAGGAGGAAGCGAGTGGGTCGAGGTGATGGTAGGGAAGGTGGAGGCGTCGGGGGGGGGGAGAGGTGATGGTGGAGGGGAGGGAGGGGGGGGGAGCGGAGGCGTCGAGGGGGCGGTGGATGGACTGGTGGTGGGATCAGGGGCGAGGGCGGGGGTGGAGGCGGTGGAGGCTGGCCTGTGGCGTTAGCATGGCACGCCCCCCACCCTCGTCTTTGCCGACCCTGTGCCTACGAAAAATAAGTTTGCCGGACGGCGAGGGAGGCTGGGCCGCGAATCAGCCTGCTCGCTGCCCCTGCCGTCGTCACCAGTGCTTCCGCCTCACCCCGCGCGCTGCCCCCTTGTGCCTTCGCGGTACGGTCCCTCCACGTCCCCACCCCCTCAATCTTCCGCCCCCGCACGCGTCTCGCTTCGCGCACTGACCTCGAGGCAGCTTCCCTGGCGCCGTGTTTGGTCGGAGATGCTCTGTTGCGCGTTGCTGGATCTGTTTGCCGCTTTAACCCTCCCGTATTGCCCTCACCGCGCACTAGTTTCGTGTCTTCCAGGTTATGAGCAATGCTCAATGCTACCCGTGATAAAAGACCCGCCTCTCAACGTGAGTGCTCAATTCCTCTATTTGGATCCCCAGTGTTATGTGGTTCGACTTCTCATTCATTTTCTCCGCTTCAACTTTCAACTTTGTTTCCACTTTGTGCACTTCCTCCATGTTTCTTTCCTGCACCTTCCGTCACAGTAAACTCGATCCGTCCCGCATCCCTTCGTAGGACTGACCAATCCTCCCCTACTCTTCAAGGCCCCCGCCCGGGGTGCCCTGTTTCCCCCGGACCGACCACCCGTCCCTATCCTTGCCCCCCCTCCCCGCCTCACCCCGCTCTGCTCCGCCGCGCCCCGCCCCGCTCCATCTCGGCCCCGTCCGCGCGCGCGCTCTGTCAATGGAGAGCTTTAGCGTACAGACGTCCCGCGGGAAATCTAACGCAATCTGGACCGAGGCTTCTCTTCCATTTTATCAGCCTTCACCCCTCCGAAAGGGAGAGACGCTGGGTCCTGTAAGACAACTTCTTCTCCGGGCCTCCGCCCAGCGCGCTTTCATGTATTCCGCCACCCTCCATTCATGCCGGCCTCTCTCTTTGGCCCTCGGCGGCTTCTTTTCCGAGGGCAGCTAGACCTTTCATTTCGGAAATTTCTGCTCAAATCCTATATTTCGTACACTTTTTCCCTTCCGCTCCGCCTCCCCCACCCCTCCAGACCTCGTTCGGGTGGCGCATCTTCCGTTCCCGTCTTTCTGTTTTTATTTCTCCTCCGCCGTGCGCGACGTCACCGCAACATAGGTGGATGGGTGGGTGAACGGGTGGATGAGTAAATTGGCGAGTGGACGAGGACGCGAGTGGCTGCGTGGGCGATTGGTCTAGTAAGCGAGTGCGTAAGTGGGCGAGTGAAAAGTTGGTGACATTAATAACAATAGTTATAACAATAACAACTATCCAGATTTAAATTGTATGAGCACTATTTTTATGACTGTTTTCATGTAGTTAACAGCAATGTTTTTGTTTCATTTCGTCTCTTAATTTGCAGAGTTTAAATATTCGATGGTAATGACCAGATTAAAACTTATGTACCATTATCTGCTATCTTTATCAGAACTTAATAGCTTTTTTGCAATACTATTAATGCTTGAGTTAACACGTTCTTGCTATGACCACTTCAATTTATGGCAGACAGAGGCGAATAAACTCGTGGGCGTGTAAAAGAGTGAGCGAGTGGGCGAGTAGGCAAGTGAGCGAGTGGATGATTGGAGCGAGTGAACGAGAAAGCGATTGGGCCAGAACGCGAGTGGGTGATGAAGTGAACGTGAGAGCGGGCGAGTAGGTGAATGTGTGAGTGGGTTACTCGGCAAGTAGATGAGTGGCGAGTAGATGAGTGGGCGAGTTGGCGTGTAGGCTAGTAGGCAAGTGTGTAAGAGAGCGACAAAGCAAGTGGGCCAGAAGGCGAATGGGTAAGTGGACGAATACGAGAATGGGCGAGTGAGAGAATGGGGGGGGAAGGGGTTCGAGCGACAGACGGGAGAGAGGATGAGGGGAGCACAAGTGGATATGTCCAGGGCGGGCGGGTGGCGGAGCGAATGAGGAAGCGTGAGCTGGAGGAAGGGCGAGTGAAAATGGTGGGAGGTTGAGAGGTCTGCCAGTGGAGGACCGGAAGGGCCGTGCGACGGGTAGACTTCTCTAGCGAGCGGGGAAGCCCGGGGAAAGGAAGGGGGGGGCGCCCTGGCAAGGACTTGAGGCTGGTGGAGGGCGAGCGGGAAGATGTGCAGATGAAGAAATAGGCGGGAAATCAAGCAAGCAGGCGAACAGGAGAGCGCTGGCGAGCGGGAGGGTGGACAAACAGGACGGACTAAAGAGGAGCGACCGGGAAGGGAAGGTGGATCGAAGGAGCGAATGGACGGACAAGCTACCGGGGGACGACTGGATGGGGTGACCGCAGGAGGAGGGTGAGGTGTAGGGCGGGTTGAGAGCACGCGAGCAGATGCTTGGCCCCTGAAATGGAGCATAGACTTAGGAGATATATTGCCTTGCTCTACGGAATGATTGGTTTGGTTTGTTTTTTTCGTGTTTCCGGGCGCGTCAACTGCTTTGGTCATTAGTCCTGTTAGTGTAGTGCATGTTTTATCCCGGGAGATGGCGGTGGTCTTCCCCCGCTGAATGGCGAGATGCGGCGTCGACCTACCGTCGGCTAGTGGGGTACCCCCCTAACCAGGACTCTCGCTCCAGCGGGGCACCGCCCCAGCCGGGACAAGCTCTAAGCTCCCGACCGGTCTCCCGGAAAATGTGGTAGTGTAGTGCATGTTAGTGTGTGTCTGTGTGTAAGGGGAGAGGATAGGACAAGGAAGAGGAAGGACAGATCGCGCGCGGTCCGTGGCCCGTTTTGTAGGGTACAGCTCCGGCATTCGCCTGGTGTGGATCGGAGAAACCACGGAAAACTACCGATCAGAGCAGCCGGCCGCTAGAATTCTCCTCCAGGCAGCGACTGAATTCTACGGAAGGAGGGCGTGGAGTGGAGAAGCGAGCGGGAGAACGGACGCGCCGTCGGACGGCATAGGCAAGGGCAGGGGGGGGGGGCATCGACACGGCGAGGGGTCGGCGGGGTCGGCGGGGACGGCGTGGCGGCGGGGGCGGCGGAGAACGAGGGGGATTCGGCGGCATGGACAGGCACTGGACGAGCCTCCTACCTGATTAGTGGCGAAGGCGGAAAGGGATACGGACCGAGGTTGCGTCGTGAGACATAGCAGTAAAAACCAAATTGAAGAGGCCACGACAAGAATATTTTAAATCAAAAGTCGTCAAAATTTAGTAATAAATTGTTTTGCAGGTAGGTGTTTTGCAAACCGGTGGCACAACAGCATAATTTGTGTATGTTACAGTTATTTACATATTTATACATTAATACAACAGAACGTAAGATTATTTTAAAATAATAATAATAAGAATAACAGCAATACCATTAATAACAATAACAGTAACAATAATACAGGTTTAAAATTTATGACTACAATTTTCATGACTGTTTTGAAATAGTTAACAGAAAATTTTCATTTCGTTTCTTAACTTGCCGAGTTTAAATATTTCATGGTAATGACCAGATTAAAACAGTGATTACAACTTATATACATTTATCTGCCATCGTTGTATAAAATTAATAGCTGTGTTTAGTACTTTCTTGTATACGTACGTATTTACAGAGTAATATACGTAGTATAGAGAAAGTTATGTAAAGCCGTGGAAAATGAATTTCGAGATTCCATGGAAATATACGTTTGGGGGTCCTCTGACACCGAAGTGTTTTTTTTTAAACGTCCGTGTCGGTCTGTGCGTCTGTGAACACTACTATGGCCTAAACCATACATAGATTTTTTCCAAATTGAAGAAACTCCTGTCCATCTGGCTCTACTTGAAGCTTTCAAATTTTGAAAAACGTTCTTTAAAATTTGGGGGTTCTTTATATGAAGCCTCTGGGGCATTTTCACAATTTTCTCGAGAACGGATTCACATTTATTCTTTAAATTTCTTGTAAAAGTAGAGTAAAATACACTTATCAAGGTGGTATAGGTCTGATATTCAGGATTAACTCTGAATTTTCGAAAATTTATTAAGTTTGAATGTTTTCGGCGTCTTTCGACAGCTACAGAATTGAAGATTGAGGTTTTTCCTTGAAATGAAATTTGTTGTCTACAATTATTTCTTTCATTAAGGTCATGTATATTTTTTTGATAATTTTAATAGGTTTTGAGCACTATTGAGTGCGATAGCTGTAGTTTAAACAAAATACAATTCAAGATTTTTTTAAAGGCTTCAAATTTTTTTCTGAAACGTTTCTTATGACTAGTCCTAAATCCACTCTATATGATGACATAAACACCATATTGCTCTATTCTTTTGTTATTACAAAATTGTAATTTTTTTAATTATCTCTCACGTCGTTAATATTTACATTAGTGGCAATTTCTTTACATTATTGCATTGATAAGTACATGTGCTGTAATTAATGTCATGGAATGTTTTATTTATTTATTTAATAGGTAATTATTACAGCCAAATTAGAAAACTTGATGCAATGTGGCTAGGCTGAGGGCCTTTAAGCCATTACAATACCTACATTCTACCGCGTTCTAACCTTTCGCCTCCTGGTATTCACCCCATTCATGGAATGTTTCTCGAAAACTCAATTTGTTTTTGAAAACGAGCTCAAAATTACGCATTTTCAGAAGCACTTAAATGCCGTTTTCTAAAAAATGGCTCCAAATTATTTTTTCAACCCTTTTAGAAGGGTAGCTAATTGCACTGTTAAAAATGACATAAATTTAATTTTGCTACATTCTTTTGTGTTTGTCAAAAATTACACAAATATATTTTTTAATGTCTCACGCTGTTAAACTGCACATTTCTAGCAATTTATAAGCAGTTACATTTGTGATGAAATGATAAAAGAAGTAAAGTTAAATGAGACCCCGTTTTTAATTGCATATTCTGATTATATACGAGAAAATAGTAACTTTTTATTTAAATTTTGGGGGGTTCCATGGGAGACGGCCCAGTAATCAACCAAAAATAAGCAAACAACGTTAAATTTTTTTCTACATATTATCATCAAATCGAAAAAAAGCGTGTTCAATAACTTGCGAGACACTCAGTGACACCAAACGTCGCAGAATGATTATCAACAATATTAAAAAAACTACTTTTAGCGTGTTACGAAATACAAAGCAACGACGTCAATTCTTTCTGCAATTGTCAACATTTTCAGTTTGTTATTAAATAATGTTGCTAGTTCGAATTATAAAAGTAAAATGACAAATGAGCACGCTGTGCTGATTTTCTTTAATCTCTGAAGTTCAGCAAATAGCCAGAGTAGTGTTGCTGTCGACGCATCTCCTTTTCCCATCCTGGAGAGAAAAGGGTCTTGTCGTGTAGTTCCCCTTCACGACCTCCGTGCGACAAAGTTTAAATTATTTTCTTGTGCGCGTCCCTGAGCGCGATAAGTAAACTACAAGGCATTTATTTTATCTCGCAACCCATGTCTAGGAGCATCTCCCTGGTTTGGTAATTGACAACCGCGTATCTTCGCTGCCACAGCCGTGACTACCACTCCAGGACGGTAGGGGAGAAGGTATGCGACAGGTCATAAACTGCAGCCACTTTTATGTTGTTTTTCTCCTTTCAAGACTCATGCCAGTCAGGTACGCGGCTCAAAGGGTGAAATGGGCTGATAAATGAATGGGCAAACAATGTGACAATTTCTGTGACTCTGTTCAGTATGGTTCTGAAACGAATCTTGATTCTGAAGATATCGAGGGAAGTTATGACTGTTTATAGATTTCTTAATTGCTGTTCGGTATAAATCGCGATATCTTTATCAGATTTGTGGCGAAGACTGCTAACTTAATGAAAGCCGACTCAGAGAGGCCTTAAGATATCTCATGAAATACCATCACCAATCGCTTCATTGTTCGTTGTTGTTGTTATTATTATTATTATTATTATTACAAAATACAAACAATTCCATTCCACATTCCAATTCAATTCCAATTCAATTCCAATTCCATTCCAATTCCATTCCAATTCCATTCCAATTCCATTCCAATTCCATTCCAATTCCATTCCAATTCCATTCCAATTCCATTCCAATTCCATTCCAATTCCATTCCAATTCTATTCCATTCCAACATTCCAATTCCATTCCAATTCTATTACACGAAGGCTTAAAACTTGAAAATTAAACAAATAAGAATATCTTAACAAAATTAATGCAAAAATATTTATAAAATAATAATAGGAAGTAAATTAATAAAAAGTAATAAAATATTATAGTTCCTCAAATGTGAATTTGACGATTCGCTTTTTTTTATAAACGTGAGGTATTATGAGGGAGAACGAAACGAGGAAGATTGACGGCTTAAGGACAGACGTGCTTTCTCTTCTTCCTACCGGAAGAACTGCATTCCACCTTCCAAAGATATGAGGACTGAGCTTTGCTAAAAGTGAAAGGGATGTCAACAGAGTATTTATCGTTATTGCCAAATGCCAAATTGCCACAAGAGCAGATGCTTTCAGACATAGGATGCGAACTAATATAAAGATTTGCACTTTCCTATACGCTGCTTTCTCTTCCACGCCATACTGTAGTAAGATTTCGTCATCAAATTGAAATTGGCGAATGAAATGACACTCAGATGCAAGCAAACGCCTGTTTTATTAATATACGATTCGCACATTATTTTTTAGAAAGAATATTAACTCTTACTTTCGAATCTTAATATTATAACACGTAGAATGATAAAATAATTAGGATGTAAAGGAGAGGAACGGTGAAATGAAGGGAAGAGCATCCTCTTGAATTCTCCGGAAATCTCGTTTCATCCTCCACGAATTCCAAATGGATGGATCGAGTGATGAACCGTGCTCCAGAGGGGGCAAGAAAATACGCTGATTGTCTCCTCCCACAGAACGGAGAAGACTGACACTGAAGAAATTAGGCGTGAGAGGGAAGTATAATACCATTCCTTGGGAATCCGAAGGAAATTCGGGGTGCCATTGGGGCCGTACCCCACCATCTACCACATTTGACGTTAAGTTATTGCAGACTCATTAGATTTTTTATAGTATTGGTATAGTGGGGCTATCGAAAAGTCTTCCAACTGTTTAACCTACTAGTCTAAGGAATATATGATCACGTTTTCAATTCTCGACATCAACGAAATGTTTTTTCAACTTTTGGCATAAATATGCATTGGGAATTATTATGAGTTGTACAAAAGGAAGTTTGTTTCCCTGTAAACCGGTTGACCGGAGGCCAGAATCTTACCGTCAGCTAGAGTTGCCAAACCGGGGTAATAGCTTGTCAGCTCGGTCCTCAAATAATTTTGGCAGCTATACTTGCATAAAGTAGTGACATCAGAAGTACTATGTGATGGGGGACTGCTGTAAATTAAAGCTATAAGTGTTACCCAACCTGAGCCGTAGCCGAGATTTGTTTGTTTCATTTAATTCTTACGCGTCCCGTTACTTTCGCACGCTAGCAAATGACGGGCCGTAATTATATCCAGGTTTCGAATGAAAAAAAGGAATGCTAAATTGGAGATGGCAGCTACCTTCTATGAGTGACGCAACTGAGGGAATTGAGAACATGGCACTCTGATTATAAATATGCCGCGTAGAAAATGGTCTTGAGTGTGGGGTTTGTCACTTGAGATGTTTAGGAACCACGTTGCTTCCGGCTCTCTGGACTTCATCATGGACTTGGACTTGGTCATTTCGTGCGTGACTTTTTAAGACTATATACCAGTCCACTGATGTTATGCGAACGGCGCTTTGTGCGTGTGATGTAATCGAAGAGCATTAACTCACCGATAACATAAGCGTGGAAACATCACTTTGAATAATGCACACTGAGTTGCTTTGCGTCATCCAATGGTTATGGTGGGGTACGGTTGGTAATCACGGTTTAAGTGCATTCGATGGGAATTTTTTTCTCGGCGTTTCTTTTGTAGCAAGTAACCGGGTATAGTATCGGACTGAGAGGCACAGCTGATGCTTGGAAAACGGGTCGATGACAAGGTTGATTTCTGGCTGTAGGTAGTAGGAAGAGGTATTTTATGCCCTACATATCTTGAAATATGTTTTTAAAAATATGCATCTATGACCTAAAAACTCTCAAATATGCACTTTCATATGCAATTAAAATTAGAAATGTTTAATTTCCTGTATTCACCTTTCTTGATAAAATTCAAGAGAAACATGCTTAGAATGAAAAGATATTTTTGGGCAAACAGAATATAACTTACGTTACTTCACGGGACAAATAATTAAAGTAAGTATTCACCCTAGTAAAGTTTATTGTATTCTTGTTGCATTTCTTCTGCCTCGTTTAAAAAAAATATATCAACATACTTTGTACATTTGCACAAGTATTTTATCGTTTTAAAAAAGAAAAAACGCCAACTGTGACAAGCCCTTTGTAATCGATGAACGCTCATAAATAAATAGATGATATGAAAAGTTCAACGTTTTAGAGGTAAGTCTCCATTTTAACGAAATAGCAAAATATGTCACTGTAATTACACGAATATGCACTAAGAGAAAAAACGGCCAAATATGCACTAACATATTAATCTACATAGCATCCAATTCTAACCAATGTCAAAAAATATCACTTAGCTATGCCCTGAAGCAACGGACATAAATATGCAAAATCATAGAAATCTGCTCCCTAGTAATAAATTTAGGGCACCTCCCACGTTTACAAAGAAGAATCAGAGCGCATCCCAGCCCAGACCAGAATTCTAAAGGATGACTGTTCTGATCACTCGGTTCGGTACCTACATTCCTTCGATCAATTTTAGTGTGTGCAATAGAAGAATCCAGAATAACGGGCTATTAGGTGCGCGATAATTTCTTCAATTTCCTGTCCCCACCACAGTATCAAGTACAAACCAAACCTCGTAAACAGAGTATAGAGAGTTATATAATGCAGCAAGGAAAAGTTCAGATTTGTTGACAAAAAATATATTCTCTGGGTCACTAATGTCGAAAATTTGACCTTTCTTGCACTCCTTTGTAGTAAATTGCTCTCTTTTGTACTTAATGTAGTCAATATCGATTTTTTGGAGACCCTTGATTTCATCCATAAATCCAGCAGAATAAAGACGTCGCAGATGACATGGAATAAAAACTACGTTTTAATATTAATTTTGTAAATGAAATGTAATTTAAAACATGCTTTAAAAATTAAAAAATACCTTAAAGTAAAAAGTAATTATTTTGAAAATACTTTGAATCATTCATTCGCAAATAAATTTTTGTGACAAATCGATGGTTGAATAAAGTTAAGGCACACGTCTCTTACGAGGGGATATTATTTTATCAGCACTCGCTTACCAATACAAATACGTTTTCTCTTACTCGGGAGCAAAAATATATAGTTTTTAAATGTTATCAACCATGCTCATAATTCGTAATATTATTTATTCTTCTCGTCCATTTACCGGCATAGTGATTTACGTGAAAATTTGTCGATTAAAATACCTGTTTAATTTTAATGTTTTATTACAAAATTTGAATTGACTGAAATTACTTATCGTCATTCTGATGAATGCAGTTGTAACAATTCATGTAAACGTGGTGCATGTGTGTAGTAACTCACAGTGTTTCACGAAAGTGGTGATAGTTGCATTGAAACCTCACTTAATAAATATATATTATACTCAACTTGCTAACGATATTGCTCGGTACTTCCTTTTGGGATCGTTTAATTATGATTATCATTGTAACATGTTATATTTCTTAAATAATAACATTTTACTCATTATCTTCTTTTTAACATGGGTTATTTCCTTCATCCATCAAACAACTCTTATGTCTTTTTCTTCCCTAGCAACAAAATTTAGGCACAGGTATGACAAAATTCCGAGCGAAGTGGCTCAGGGCGTAACGCACTGATTTCGTAGTCGGGAGGCTCGGGTTCGATCACCGGGCCAACCATCCTGACCGGGGTTTTCATGGTTTCTCTCGGTTGTACAGGCGAATGCTGGGGTGGTTCCAAAATGCCACGATCATCTCTCATCATATCTCCTCTTAATTCATAGAATGGCAACCAACTGCATCCTCTTAGGAGGATCACCAAGGTTCACAGGCGATCTAAGTATTATTACTACTATGACCAAATGCGGCTCACACAATGTTCAATTCTAGAAAACCATCAAACACGCATGGTTTTTTCATAAATAAAATATCCCAGAGGAAACCACTCAAGAATTGTGCCAGTGGATTTGTGTTGTCGAGAATTAAATATCATCACATCTTCCGTAAGTCACCCAAAAATCGCATTTTTGTTGCTTAAAAACCAAAAAAACGTTTTTTAAGAATCTTCCTTATGGACGGCTAAAAACATCGTCAGTTCACTATCATGAGAGTGGGACAAGACGAATATCACCTCATTGATCACCCGATTGGTGGACTGTAAGTGGTCTAACTGTGAATGATACGCCATATTCTATAGGATCAGATATTATTAAAGATTCTATTACATTGTTGCTAGTTCGACTTTTCTCGATTATACCCCACCTGTTCAGAGGCTGCAGAACTGTATGTGCAATTAAAGTAATCACTTGATATTCTGCGCAATTGAATTACACGGGTGTACCACTCTGCTCAGTAATTACGTTAAATAAGAACAGTTTGTATTCACAAGGGTGTATTGTATAGTTATCAATTACCAGGAGACATATAGAACAAGTGACAGAGGATAAGAAGGTCTTGAAGAAACCGATGTGTTACAGGCTTAATTTGAAAATGGAAAAGTAGGGAAGAGGGTGGAGTTTAACACGCGAGAGTTCTCGCACGAGTAGCTAGTTAATAAATAATTCCTGAACGCAAAAGAGTCGTGTAGCACGCGGAAGCGAGTCCGGTGCTCGAATTGTGCCCGAATCGCGCCATCGACGAGAGGCCGTCGCAAGTGGCTGGCCGATCACTCCCAAAGAGGCGGAGCGCCGCCGACGGACTAACGATCACGAAAGTGCTGGGGGTGGCAGCGGAAAAGGCGTGGTGGTAGCGGCGGGCAGAGAGGCAGGCAGAGGCTGCGAAGAGACCTAATTGCGACACTCGAAATCAATCGCACGCGATCGACCACGGCCGCTAAGAAGGCGCTTCCGGCGGCGGAGAGTGCATCTCTCTGACGCGTCTCTTTGGAAAGAACCGAGCACTCGCAAAGAAGATGAGTTTCTCTCGTCCTTTCTCATTCAGTGGAAGTGATTTTCTAGCGCGCACCAGCCACCTCGGCGAACTAAATAACCCAAATGGCTGCATCTGCTCTAGCATAGATAAGTATTCCAAGTAAAATGCATGTGGTACAATGATTTGAGATTAACCTACCTGAGACCACCTAGAGTTGACAACAATAAACGAATGCTATTAATAATTTATTTAGAATTTCTCTTGATTAAAAAAATGTCTGTCCTAATCTTATTGCTGTGGAGTGTGGTGTACGTATCCTTTGTTGGCAGTGTGATAGAATAACATGTATACAGTATTTACACTCTAATATTGTAGTATTGGACCTCAGCTTCCGGGTCAATGACCCATCAGGTTTCTCGTACAGTTTATCTGATCTTTTGAGAAAATGCTGAGATGGCCCTTTTTTTCTTCTGAGCATAAACGTAGCTTCGCGTTTGTGCACCTTTTCTTGAACTCTTTAGGCAATGTAGATATTCCAATAATCGCTTTCCATTTTGTCGCGGCAATAAGTCGATTCCTTCACGCAAAGGAATCGACTTATTGCCTCTAGGGAATATTAACGTAAACCTGTAGCTGATTTACCTTGCGAATATTTTCTTATCAGTTCTTGCAAAAATTTTTTTGTTTTTTTTTTCATTTGCCATTGCCACATATATTCATAATTCAACTTAACATGTATATGATCCAGGAGAGACATCCCAGAGCTCAAGAAACCTTACACACATTGTACTTCTCTCCGTAGTACGTCGTACTGTTTTGAATGACAGCTGCAATCTAATTCGAAGGCAGATTTTCATACGAATGTCGGAGCAGTGCCTCATGCAATGGCCCACAAACAGCATATGCTCATTCCATGATTATCCTCTCATCTTTTCCATTGTGGGCGGGTTCCCCAAGGGAAGTAAGTCCCGTCGTAATCCATTCCGACACAATCCAACCAGCTATAACCGGAAGGCATTTATGGCACTTGTCATACCCCACAAATATTATGAATGATAATACAAGAGAACTCACAAATGTTCCATATAATAATTGAGAACATCCTTCATTATTAAATAATAGCTCAGCAAATTCAAGGTAGAGTTTTCTGAACATGGTGGACATAACAAACCGGATTGCACTAGAAGAGATCGAAGAAGAAACTGTCATCGATAGTTGTACTTAGTCTCAATGTTACTAAATTTCTACCTCTACCTATGTTTCTTCCAAAGTTCAATATAATATTATCTATTTTCTGACGCCATTAACAAACAAGAGCACCCACAATTATAAATCAAGAACATACACAAGTTCTGAAAGCGAACTATTATCATTTATCAAGAGTTATTTCCTCTTTTCCTAATTCCATGAGAAATATTTCAAGTGCAATAAATCGGTTCCTAGAGAAACGAAAATGCATTCTCACCGAATTAGAATGGTAGAAAATAAATACTGCGCAAAAAAGAAAAAAAAATGATAGACATTAAATGTAAGCCGTAGGCTAGAGTGCAGCTGCACCGTAATTTCAAAATATAAAGTACTGGCTTAAAAAAGTACGAGCGCATCGCCCGGGTAAGTGCGACATCGCACCGAAAGGAAAGAGAAACAAGCGCTAGCCCCGTGTAATAGTGCTAAAAACGCCCAGGCCGGCAGTTCATGAACATGGCATTTGCGGTCGCATACAAGGCAGTGGGCCTTGTCACTAGCCTGCGGCCTTTGTTAAAAAGCCAGGCCATGAAGTGCACCGGCTGCACAGACACCCACTCCCGCCACGGCCGTGACCCAATCCCCAATACTCTCCTCTCCGGCGGAAAAACGGGCTTTCCGAGGGATGCTACCAATTCCAGCATCTGGGACAGTCCCGCTCTTGCACTTGGAGCGCACCCTCACACTCTCGTTTTGTTCCTGCTCCTGCCTCTAGCTCACGCTACCCCGCGCCTATTCACGTAGAGTTTGCTAGGCACGCCTTCACTCATTTAATGGCTTTTCGTCAGAATTAGGCCCATCTTCCCTCTTGTCTGCCCCATCCTAACTTGATACTACTGTTTTAATTCTACACTTGCAACTCTTCTCTTCACCACACTGCTCCCTCCACCCCAGCCCACTTCTCTCTCTGTATCGTTCTATCTGTCTCGTTCTCGCTGTCTCGTTTTCTCTGTCTCGTTCACTCCCACTCTCTCGTCATCTATATCTATCGTTCTCTCTCTCCCGTTCTCTCTCGTTTCCGCACGCACGCATAGTCGTTCGCTCACATGCTCGCTCGCTCTCCTTTCATTCTGTTATCATCTCGATCTCACCCAGAAACAATCACGGTCACACTTCACCGCACGTGGTTCCTCGTGTCACCTTGCACATTTCCTTTCGCCTCGCTACATTGTTACTTTCCTCCGCTTCCCAACGGCCACAGCGATGGTTCGAACCACCCCTGCCTCACCTCTTTCCATCTCACGGCACCTCACCACGCCACTCAACCTCACCTCCCTCCGCCCATTCCATCCCATCCAACTTTCCCTCATGCCGCCTCATTCCGTTCCACTCCTCCTCACCGCTCCCACACTATCTCGTTTCACTTCTACGAGCCTCACCCATCCCATCTCAGACCCTTTCTCATTCAATTCCACCTCGTGTCGCCTCATTCCCCCTTTCCCTTCCTCACGAACCCATCCCCTTTCGCGCCTCCGTCGCCCTCTCCCCCCAGCGCGCGCCGTCTTGCCCGGCGCTGCCGGCGCGGGCCGCGTGTCTCGGTTACGCGTCGGATTATTGGGCGAACTTTTTCCCGCCCCGCCCCGCCCTCGCCCCCGCCCCCGCCCTGTCCCCGCCCCCCGCCCTGCCCTCGCCCGCCGGCAGCCGCCACGCTGCTCCGATCTGTGTTCGCGCATTCCCTTTGTGTGGATGGAATAAAAACAGAGAAAATATAGCGTTCATATTATTGTGGATTTTAAGTTAAGCCTAGAAAAAAGCCGACATCCCGCCAAAACACACACGCAGGGGCGCGCGGGAGGATTTTGGATATTTTACGGGCGCTGCCTCTGCAAAGCTTGCTGTATATACGTATAGGAAGGGATAAAAAGTAACGAAATATGCTGGAGGACACAATGGCCGGCGAGTGCGTGCTTTATTTTTAACGCGGCGTCGCGAGACGTCATCGACGCGTAGTGAACACGCGCTCCATTGGGAACGCGCGCTCCCGCCCTCGCTGGCCGGCGCCCCGCCCCCCCCCCCCCCCGCCGCCACAGCCAACGCGCAGCCCATTAGATCCCGCGCCCCGCCGCCTCGGCCGCTTAGCACCCTGTCTTCACGCTCTCGTTCATTGCTCCCTCTCTCTCTACCACCGTCACACGCAATGTATCAATGTGTTTTTATCTTTTTCCTCTTTTTATTTCTCTTTCCCACAGTTTCACTTGCTCGCTCATTCTCTACACCTGTCTCTCTTTCTCACACGTATACACGATCACACGCACACGCGCGCAATCTACTAATATATTTGTATTGCTCGGAGTGTTTTTTTTTTCCCTCTGTCATTCACTCCTCATACCTCTATTATGTTTCACGGTTTGATTGATCAGTTTACTACTGTATCCATTTCACTGCGATTTTCTCTCACCTTTCCTTCTTTGTCATTTGCTTCATATGCTGCCAACATTCATAGCGCCCCCTCTCATATCTCTCTCTCTCTCTCTCTCTCTTTCTCTCTCACTCACACACATACACACTTGCTCTCTAATTTTTTCTTGTAGTTTATTTCATTACCCCCTCACACTGTATCACTCGCTCCCTCGCTCACTATTTACCTCTTAATCTCTTTCTTTTTTTTTGTCTTTCTCTTTTTTGGTTCCCCCTTTTTTTTTTCCATTTTCACTTATTTGATTTGTCGTTCTTAACATTTCCGCATTTATTGACTCCTTTTCTCGCACGTTTTTCTGATTTCTCTCTGTTCCTCTCTTTGCCACTCTCATTTTTCTATGTTATTTTTTCACTTTCTCGTTATGAAAATCGCTGTCTGTCGACTTTCTTTTTGCAAAATGTCTTGTATAATAACTTTTAAAATTTTGTCGCAAACTGTGAGTTTTCCAGAGCGATATTTTCGGAAAATTTGATAAACAAAACATCCGTACAAAGTCATAGTTATGAAAAACCTGAATTATAGTAATGCTAATGAAGAAAATTTTCGATCTCAAATTTTCTAGAGTCAATTTAGAATAGCTTACTTTTAAAACTGTTTTCATAATAAACAATGCTTTCTAAACTACTTTTTTCTTTTCTACGATACTCGTCCTCTAGTGTTGATGCTCTGATTGCTTTTTATTCTTTTCTTTTCATCCCTCCGTGGGAAACCCTTCCCTCCACATATCTGCACGTACGCTTAAGGGCACATTTTCTTCATCCGTTTTCCGTAGCTACTACTGCCATACCTATAGGCCTATTGGCTGCTATACTTTTCTTCATCCTTCATTTCATGTTCACTAAATCTTCTTTCGAGTCGCATTACGTTTTGCTAACCATGATAGACCTAATCGTTTGCGTCTTTCTCGCTTTCAATTGCTCTATAATATCGGCTTGCAATTGATTGACGGGATCGATTCTCTCTCTCCCTTGGTGTTCTCTCCGGCCGCATGTGGGCTTGTTCGCCTTTCTCTCCCACGGGGATTCTGTATCCACATGCAATTCTCCACGGAGTCCTTAGATTTCAGTAGCCCTCTGTCGACTGGGTTAACTTCCCGGTCCGCCTCTACTCTCAGAATCAATTTGTCAAAAGTCTTAAGTGTTCATGGCAGAACTTCTAAAACCTAAGTTCACACAAATGAAAGTCTCCGAGCCATCATTACTTCGTGGATATCAAAAAAGAAAATAAAAAGTTTTTCTGACAATAAGATATTTAGTTATACATCCGACCTAAATAGTTATATATATATATATATATATATATATATATATATATATATATATATATATATATATATATCACGCATCTAATTATTCGAGGACCGCAGGCAAAACAAGATTAGAAAACATGTTAATGGCCGGAGAGTAAAAAATTGAATGAGATAAATTCGCTGTAGAGGATTGACCTCGGAGAATTAGGAAGCTCAAAACAAACAAAAAATATAAACAGAGTGTTGTGACATGATAAAATTGTAGTCAGTTCTCTAGATTGTGCATATTTTGAAAAAGGCACTGTCTTCGGAATTCTTCATCTAAGAAGTTCAATATATTATTACTATAAACTTGCTATTGGAATTTATACACAGAATAAAAATAGCGATGTTACGAATCATTCAATCTAAAATATTTGTAAGAAGTAAAAATTCGAAACACTACTAAACTTCTTTTTGTCTCAAAATCAAAATGTTATAAATTGGTATCTCAAAATCCAATGTTATAAAATGTCAATGCTATAAATTGGTACAACAAATAATATCAGTCATAATACCTCGTAAATTAATTTCTCAGATTATAAATAAAAAGGTTTTTTCCGCAAATATTAATTTTCTCAAATCTTATCTTTTTGTGATATGTAGATAGATAGATAAACTTAGATACCTGCGTCAGATTTCAAAAATAAAAATTAGAAAATTCCTTAGTATGTCAAAAGAAGTCAAACATTCGAAATTTTAATTTGACTACTATTGAAAATGTATTTATTTTTGACATTTTTGAAAAAATGACCATATGCCATCTGCGCCCCTTCAGTGTCATCTCTGAACGCAATATTGTGACCTTCCTTCCAGGATGACTATTTCCAACGATAATTTTGTTCTGCTTGTTTTTGTGTTGTGGCTGACCTGTCGAGAATAACAACTGACACATCTTTGATTGACACAATTTTGTTTCCTTGGACGGTGTTTTGTTTACAAGTTACGTGTATGTGGTTATAAAACTAGTGTCGTCCAGTTTATGTACTGTGTCATGTCATAAATTCAGAAAATATTGCAGAAAATATAAGTTGCGTGGTAATTCTGTAAGAAAAGTGTAAAAGTGGAACATGAGAATATAATGCAAAAGCTAGGTTCAGCCCTCACCATCATCTCCGAGTGTTTCTAAAAGAAAGTTAACTGATCTACAAGATAATGCGATGACCAATAATAATTAAGCATGTTTAAATAATAATAGGAATATTATATTGAATGTGAATGAATGTGAATTATGATTAGTGCTTGTATTCCTAAAATTGTGTTAAAACGTAACTATTGTAATGAAGAAAACTGTGTGTAGGTTTTGAAGGAGTAAATGGTAGGAAATGTTTAGTGTCATGGTGTGTGTTGGTGTGGTGAAAATGTTATATATACACACACATACCTCACTTCCTGTGAGGTGCCTAATAGTCAAGAACACGCACAACATTTAATTATGTATATACTTTGTTGGTGGTGGAAAGGTATCTAATTCTTGTTAACAATTTTTTTTAAATGTGTCCAACTCTAACCATATATTGTAATTTATCTGATATTGCAATTTATCTCTTTTGGTAGCTTTATAGTTAATGTGTTTGCTTCCTTCTCGTCTTATGCAGCCCTGAGAATGGAAATATATTTCCCGAAACGTTGGCAAACAACCATTAATTAAATTCTTTTTTTACTCCTACTGACCAAGTCCCGTTAACCTGACTTCAATATATCATTTATTGTCGTAAAGGTTTCTCTCCATATACAGTGCTTGCCAAACTGAAAAGGATTGCATCTTCCGAAGAAAAAACAATAGTAAATATTTCGAGACAAAATGGTCTGCTGTCTTACGCCTCGCATTGCAGATGCAAACATAAAAAAGACGTATCAGTGGCAAAAGATGAACAATCAAGAAGTCCGAGAATAAGGTCTTGATAAGTATTCTGTTAGGAGACACTGAAACGAATCGTGGTGAGTCATGATAAGATTGATTTTACTTTCCTGTGCTGATACATATCACTTATACCAGCAATTTAAAAAAAATAAAGTTTTTGGTTAAGGTTTAACAATGTTTTCTATCACTATGGGTGAAGTCAAAATATTAAGTGAAAATAAGGTTTCATTATTAGACTTTATTTCCCATGAACGTTGTATCGAATTTTGAAATGTTAAATAAAATATATTCAAATAATTTATTTTTCCAATGAATGAAGTGCATGTCTATATTTTTTTTGATACAAGCATGACAGACAAAAAATTAATGAACATAAGTTATAAATCATATTTTGGTCGTGTACCTAAATGAATTGGATGTTGTTATCATATTCTATCTTATTAAAACTCAGTTTTTGTACTTTTCATAAAACTATTAGAATTCTGAAACTTTTATAACTTTTCTTTAAGATATTTTTAATATAAATTAAGGTTTTAGAAAAATTATTCGATAATTTTTGAAACTGAAATTACATTGCAATATCGTGTATATCGAGAACCGAGTCATTTACCGTACGTCTTCTTAATTAAATTAATATAGTTGTTTTTTTTATTGCCCGTTCCACACTGTGATAATGCTCACTATTTTTATGAGTGCTACAAAAACGACCTAGAAAATTAATTAATTTCTCTATGTTTTGACATTTCAAGACCTATTCAGTTTCGGAGAATTAATGTTTACGTTAATACTGAATACTGACAGGTACCAGTAGTTATAAGCTGAAGGAGAAATGATCATGTGAATCGCAATCATTTATTAAAACCTAAAACTCTACTTCACCTTGAGTTATTTTGTTGTTTCTGCCAACGTTTTGTTTGTATAAATTCATTGGCCTTTTCGGAGCAAAATGTCATTACACATTTGTTTGTACAATGGATAAGTTTAACATAATTTAGTTCAATTCCAACCATTGAGTAATGCATCATAGTGCTAAGCACCATTCAGCTAAGCATGTCGATAAAAGTACTGATTTTTTTTGTATTCCGAATGGGTTTTTGTAATGCTGTTTGCTTGGAAGAGGCATATCACTTCCAAACAATAATCATCTGATAGAATGGTGTTAACAGTCTGTTTACAATAGACATGACGGATTAGTTTCTAAACTATACTGCTGAGCAGATAGTTTCTCGCATGAATAACTGTTTTCTTGTACGATTCCCTATTCTTGTTCTCTTCAGCTCCGTCTACCAGCCTCCCATCGCGTTCCACTCATCTCCGTCACCACTCCCTCCCCTCTACAGATTTCCCCCACTCTACATCAACGGCAACGACTACATCGCCCCAACCCCTCCAACTTCGCAACTGCTCCGCTCCAGCTTCACGTCCGTCCCCCTCCCCCCCGATCAGTCCGCCTCCGCCTTTTCAGCTTCGCCTCCGTTCCATTCCACTTCCGCCCTCGTCTCGCAACAGCTCCGCCTCCGCCTCGCATCACTCCGTTCCGTCCCTCTTCAGCTTCGCATCCGCCCCGCTCCACCTCCAGCTTCCCGCTTCAGCTCCGCCTCCGCACCGCTTTAGCTCTCCTTCCACTCAGCTCCGCCTCTGATCAGTTCCCTACAGTCCACGACTCCTGCACCGCTTCAGTTTCGCCTGCGTCTCCACCCAGTGCCCGCTCCGCATCCCCCCGCTCCACCACTCCGCGTCCCTCTCGCGTCGCCCTCGGCCTCCTCGAGCTCAGCGCACCCTACATTCTCGCCCCTTCCCCCCCCCCCCTCGGTCGTTCGCCACTCACCCACACATTCCTCGGCGGCCGCTCTCGCGACAGCACGCCCGGCGCCTATCTCCAGCGCACACAGAGCGGAGATCAGGGAATTGGGGATTCGGACTCTGCGCGCGCTGTGGCGGCGGTTCGGGCGGCAGGGGGGGCGAGGTGGTGGTGGCGGCGACGGCGGCGGCGTAGGCGGCGCGGTCGCGAGCGCAACCTGCGACGTTGACATACGAGCCGTCGGATTTCGCAGTTTCCCGTCATTGCAGCAAATCTGACAAGTGTTAATTTGTCGGAATTAGAGGTGGGTAATCCGGGCGTCGGAGCGTCCCGCCCTCTCGCCCCGCCAGCCGCCCGCCCGCCCAGCGACGCTTCGCGCTGCCCGCCACTCCGTTCTCGCCCCGCCCCCGACACGCCCCCGCTCCGCGCCTGCCGGCGCTCGGCGCGACTAGCGGTTGCCGCGCGTGTCCCCGCCTCCGCCAATGCAACCTCGCGCTCCGCCCTCTTCCCATGCTCCCCCACGCCGCGCCACGCCACGGCCTGCCCCAGACCGCACATCACTTCTCCCCAGGCGCGTTATGCTGGCCGGGGCCCTGGAAGCTGCCCCTCCGTACCGCAAGCTCCCTGCTCGCCCCGTCGTTTTTCGTAGCTTTTGGTCGTCCTTTTGAAAATATTGTGGTAATCCTATCTTGTTTCTAGTTGTTCATGTACACTTTTGCTTATTATTTTCATTGGAGTTCATATTTTTTTCCTGTGATCTAAGTTTCCGTTATGTTTATACAGTTGTTATACAAGTGAAACTCACTAAGTAAAAAAACGTGTTCCTAAAAAAATCAAGTTAAAGTTGATATCTGTCAAATGTTTGTACTCTGTATATTTTGAAAGATAGGAGATGATACTACCGGATTTCTTTAGCACACACTTTGATATATAATATTACTTTCAAGAATCAAGAAATCAATAAAAAATTCTCTAAATATGCATTTTTCTGGTACATTTTTAATGTACTCTCAGCTAAAACGGAATAATCTTTAATTTAATAATCCCAAACTGTACGTTTTCAACACTTTCAACAATCAGAACACAAAAATTGATACATATCGATGTAAATAACCTCGAAAAAATCCCTTGATGAGTTTTACAGACGGTAGATGATTTCCGTTTCTGTACAGATGTATGTATTGCGTGTATGACGACAGTAAAAAATATACATCTGGTAAAGCGTTTCGAAGTCGATGGGGCGACAAAAGGCCCTTGAAGAGGTGGAAATTTCTCTGGCAAATACAACTTCAATCTAGGTCGGTGGTAAAAGACAAGGTCTGAGAGACAGTCTCTTCCCCCGCCTCGTTTCGAAGGTCTGTTCCGTGTTTTTGTCTGTTGTTCCTCAGTTGCACGAGCGCAGTGTCAGCTCATTTGGCGTCGTGGAGTCATGGAGTCGTCAGTTCATTTGGCTTGAGGCCGTTTCCGGTGCGCCCGGCGCTCTCGTAACGGCGCTGTCCTACCCCGCTCTTTCCCATTCTGCCCAACCCCTTCTGCTCCCCTCCCCCACCACGCTCCCGCTCTCCCTACGCCGTCTCCCCCCCGCACATCCCCGCTCCTCTTCTGTACAGATGTATCCTCCTCACCCGGAGACTTCATTCCCACCCATTTCCAGCTACCTCTCTCCGCTCTACCCCAAACTCCACACTTCATTCTTGGCCACATTCTTTCCTGTCCTTGCCCATCTATCCTACCGGGACAGGTGGCTCAGGGCGTCAACTGATGACACTGCAGTGCCTCTGAACGGGAGGCTCTAGATTCGAGTCCCGACGGCGTCAGGATTTTCGCTGTCTGGAGGAGAATTCTAGCGGTTAGCTGCTCTGATCGGTAGTTTTTCGTGGTTTCTCCGATCAACACCTGGCGAATGCCGGAGCAGTACTCATACAAATGAGCCACGGTCCTTGCGCGATCTTTCCTTCTTTTTCCTTTTTCTATCCTCGACCCTTAAACATACACTAATACTAACATGCACTACACTAACACAAAGGCCGGGAAACAGATCGGGAGTTTTAGAGTTTGTCCCGGCTGGGGCGGTGCCCCGCTGGTGGAAGATATGTTTGGGGAAACCACGAGGAAGAAACATGCACTACCCTTACGGGAATAAAGTCGTGAGTAGTAGAATTACTAAGAATCAATCAACCCATCTCTTCTGTTCTTCGCTACCCGTCATCCCGCTTCACCCCTTCCCTGTTCCCACCGTCGCAAGTCAGTCCGTCCACCCGGCCGGCGCTTCCCATTCCCCTTCGCCCGTCCTTGCTTCATGTTTCTTTCCCGGCCTTTTCTTCCCTATTTATCCCTTTCCGGTCCTCTCCATTTCTTCACGACCTCTGTCCTCAATCTCGATCTCTCTCCTCTGCATCTCCTCCCTTCTCTTGGCCTCACCCCGTTCCGCCCCGGGACATTGCTCCCCACCTTTGGCTGCTGTCTCCCTTGCAGACAATCCACTTCGTCGTTCTTGATCCGCCACCCCCGCCCTGCTCCGCCGAGCCACGCCGCGCCACGCCCCTCCCCCCCCCCCCTGCCCCTCAGGGCGAGCGCATGCGTGCAGCACTGACCTTGCACGCACCTTGACCTTGCCATTCGCCTCAAAATGACAACACCCCACACAAACACGAATGACAAGAAGTGTATGTATGTGGTATTTTGGGGTCGACTGTCGGACTTTGCCGACTACCTCACATTCATGCCTGAGCCTAGTTTAATTGCCACGATTGGGGATGGGAGTGACAAATAGCGAACATGACGTATTTCCTTCATCCTCACTAGCAAACTCAGCCTGCTTGAGCTTCCTTCGTCATTCCGATGTAGAAACTGAGACGGTTTTAAGGTAAGCTACAACTATTTTTGTCTGGACCAGGAATCGAATCCGGAATCACACCATAGGAAGCTAGTACACTGCCTAGAGATATTTACAAGAAATGGAAATTGCAAATAAGATCATTATCCCAAACATGTGATGATACGAAAAACAAATCGGATGACTATGGATCGGAGTAGTTTTAGCTTTACTCAACACGGAAGATAATTTAAAATCAAAGGGATACAAGGGAATTTTCGCGGATTTTCTTCATTGCAATCTTAACGAATTCCTGCAAGCTTCTTACTTTTAAAAATCTCTTTATCTCAGTACCCTTTACTCTAAGCTTTCAGGTGTTTGACATTTCATTACTATTTTCAATATACATATTACAAAAATAACTGCGGTTGTAATATGAAAAGTGTGTCTAATTGTTTATTCGAATAGCTTTCCTTAATTTATTTTTACTTTCAACAATCCGCTACTCCCGTAATCAATTGGGACAAGTTTACTCTTGCGATGTATTTTTACATCCCAGCTTTAAATAACCAAAACACGATGTTTACAAGAAAAATACTGTAGTATCCAATCAAAAGGCAAGAATGAGTAAAACGATTTTTATTCATGACCAGGTACAATTGCTGAAGTTTCGTATCACCAGAAGAATGTACCAAAAGCGAAGCAGTGTTATCGTTGTCCAGAAGAAGTCCCAAAATCAGCCGAGCCGTCAAATATCCACAAGAGAGTTCCACTTTCGTTCCACAGGTCGTCGTCGTAGCTGATCTCCTTCACGTCGTCTAGCTTCACTCTCCAAGTCGCTCGCCAGGATCCAGTCACTAACTCTGTCGCTCGCTATCTGCCCTGGCGTCGCGTCGGAGCCCTCTTATAGCCCGCTAGGGCTAGTGGCCCGCCGACTAGCTGCGGAGTAGGGGCGGTGGCGAGTCCCTACCGCTTGCTCGGCGTGACGGCCGCGCGCGGACAGTCCAGGCCGGCTCGCACCGGTTGCCTTCCTCTCCCGCCAGGGGCGGTAACGCCCCGCTGACGTCACTCGGCGGCGGCTCCTTCAAATGCGTGCGGGCGGTTACGACAAATACCGTTTCGTTCTATACAATACAATGCATTCATCTAGTATTTGTTGCAACAAACATGTCTGTCAATTTACCAAATAATGTCATAAAAGAAACAAAACTAAGGTCAAATGTTCGGTAAGAAACAAAAAGAGTAGAATCAGATAAGTCATTACCAGTTTAGTATATTAAACTTTACGATAAAAAGAATTTCAACTCCATTATACAATAAAACTACTGCCACATATTTACAATAATTAATAATCCGTGTGGACGAGGCTGTCCTAATCCCTTGTGTTATCCAAGAATTGCTTTTCCGTGAAATATTTAATTTTCGTTTTGGAAGAGGAAAGCAAGTGTTAAAATGAAATGAAAGGGTTGAAAAAAAAGAATTATATTTGTCGTTTGTATCAGCAGTATTATAAACCGTTTCCCATGACTCCTGCATCAAGTAATCAATGAATAATTTAATTTTACTTTTAGTAAACAATCTAGTCATACGTGTATTATTTATTGTGTCAGTGATCGCATTTCTTATAATGGTAAGAATTTGTGCATCGTGGTCACTGTATCCTAAATCTTTTGTTTCAACTTCATATCGAGTAGTAGATTTGTTAATTATAATAATACTACTAAATAAAGTCATCTTGAATGATGTAAAGAAACGAAAACGTAATTTAAACATGGCTTGGATTGACAGCCAGAAGGCCTTTGACAGAGTACCACACGATTGGATTTTGAAAACCCCGGAGATCTATGGATTTCATCCTAAACTTTTTGAGTTTTGCAAGGCTAGTATGAAGTCGTGGAATACCAGGTTACTAATATACAGCGGAAAGGAAGCAGTAGAAACAACAAGTACTTAGATTAACAGGGGTGTTTTTCAAGGAGATTCCTATCTCCCTGCTGTTTTGCACTAGTTTGATCTCACTATCTAGACAGTTGTCGCATACTGACTTTGGTTACAAGCTCCATGGTGATGAAAGACCAGTATCACATTTGTTTTTCATAGATGATCTTAAAATGTTTTCTAACAATGAAGCGATCCTCTTCCAAATGCTGTCTGTCGTAAATGACTTTAGCAATGGCATCTGCATGAAGTGTGGTTTTGACAAGTGTGCAGAAATCAATTTAAAAAGAGGCAAAGTGACGTCAGAGAGCATTGAAGTTGATATGCACACTGTTTCAAAATCTTGAGACAGGTAAAACTTACAAATATCAGGGCATTTAAGAGTGTGAGAAAATCTCGAACGGCACAATGAAAGAGAGAATTCATAGGGAATATTACAGAAGAGTGAGACTTGTTCTGTAGTCCGTTCTGAACTCCAGGAATAAACTATCTGCAATAGGTAGTTTGGCGGTGCCTGTAGTCCAGTAAAATTTTGGACTAGTAGACTGGACTGAGCGAGAAATTCGAATCATGGGTCAAAGAAAGAGAAAACTGCTTACATTGCATCATGTCGCTACCCTCGACCTGATGTACATAGACATTATGTGTCACATAAGGAAGGAGGAAGTGGCTTCAGACAAATTGAAGCCTCCTGGCACAACGCTATATTCGGGATGGGAAAGTAAATAGTCGGTCATCAAGACGAACCACTAATGAGGCAGGTCATGGAATCTGACCGACGAATGGAAAACAGAAGCATTGTTAGTGTAGCAACAATCATTGCCAAGAAAACTATGCAAGACACAGACATTGAACTTTTTATGCTACTAAACATGAAATTTGAGACCAAAAATGTTAAATAGTGGAGACACACCACAATTTGTACAGTATCTAAAAAGAATAGCCAAAGTGCTGATTACTATACATCAATCATTTATGTGACTTAAGAGGAAGAATGAAGCCCGAATCGGAAGTAGTGTTAATAGCTGCCCAAGACCACGCGTTGAGAACACATTATGATAAAGCGGTTCTCAAAATTTTCAAGACAATAAATGCCTCATTTGCCAGGTAGAAGTAAAAACCATTGGTCATATCGTTCCATCTTGTCCAATTCTAGCAAAGACCGAATACTTGAAAAGACGCGACAGGGTATGTAATTTCCTCCACTGGCAGCTCTGTACCGCCCTCGACGTACCAAACAGATACTCCAAGTGGTACGAACACTCACGAAAACCGGTGACGTCTGTTGGACTCTACAATATTGTACGACTAACAAATTCAAACGGATCGCACGATTACGGCAAACAATATACAACACCCGGATATAGCTATCCGTGATTTGGAGAAAAAATCGTGTCTACTTGTAGATGTTGCTGTGTCTTGCACTTAGATATAGAACATTGTAACCTGTGCTGTGCCTTGCAATTAGAACATTGTAACCAAGGAGGCAGAAAAACGTTTTATATACCAGAGTTTGAAAATGGAGATCAGTTATATGTGGGGCGAAAAAGCACAGGTCGTACCGATAGTCATCAGGGATCTGGGATTAGTTCCATTTATTTGTGTAACAATTGGCTATACTTTCAGATCATTCAAAAAACTGGGAAGTGCAAGAAATTGCTGGGTATGTGAGATCAGCTAATATTTCCCTAGGTCCGATAAAATAAAATGAGTTACGGTCAAATAATTAACATTATCATACCTGATATTCCACAGTCATTAACACTTTAGCTATAGGTAAGCAAAAACACTGTTTCTCCTCATTATATTTGGCATTCGTCACTTCACTATGCACAAGTTGCACATTTGAAAGAATATTTGCAATCTGAACCCGAATCATTTTCATTTTAGTAATATTCTGTATTTTATACACATTCGCTACACATTATATGAATTACTATTCATTCTTGGCAGTTCATCCAGTCTCGTTCATATCAGCTGCTTCTCTGTCCAAAATTGTTAGGGAAAGTAGTACAAGGAAGCGCCGTAAGGTAGCTGCACAAGATTTACGGCGCGGTTTACCAACATTATTCGTTTTGCGTGGTTTAACTCTTAGCAGTCGCTACAATTGATATAACTCTTAGCAGTCGGCCATGTTAGGTTGCTGGTCATGGACCTGTTATTTTTCAATTGTTATTGATAACAGCTAGTTACAGTAAGCTGCTTTTTTGATAAGTTATTGAAGAAAAGCTGTTAAGCCCATCTCTACTCGCCACAACACACTCACGCCTCTCGCCGCGCGCCAAGTCCCTTCAGTTCCCAAGTCCCAGCCCCTCTTCTCCACTCCCCCTCACAATCTAATTTGCAGGAGTTTCTCTGATAAACACCAGTCGAATCCTGGAGAAACACCGTAAGAAACGGGCTTCGTACCGCGCACTATCATTCCTTCCTCTTCCTTGCCCTATCCTCTCCCCTCACGTACGCCCGCGCACGCACAGACACCCACACTAAAACACACATGCAGAAAGACCAGTCGATCGCTTAGAGCTCGTCACAACTGAAATGGTCCCCCTCCCTGAGGAAGATAACTAGTTGGGAAAATGTCCCAGAACCCGACGTGTAGGTCCACACCGGACCGCTGCATGCGGCGGGGGGGGGGAACATCGCCACCTCCCGCGATAAAACATTCACTACACTAACGAGACTAATAACCATTGCAATGAACGAACCCGGGAATATATATTAATCAAATCCAGCGCGCCCCGCCAGGTCCCAGTTTAACGCGGCTCACCCCGGCTCTCCCTTGCCGCCACACCCCTGACCGTCCAGCGTCACCCTTCTCCGCTCCATCACGCCTCGATCACCCCGCTCCCTCCCTCCACGCCCCCTCTGCCACGCCGCGCGGCGTCCAGCTCACCCTTCTCCTCCACCATCCTACCCCCCCGCCCTTCCCCCGGCCCATCGGGCACAGCGTGGCACCACACCGGGCGCAATCCACACGCAACGACTGCGCACTGCGCTTCCCCGCTTGCTCTGTAATTTCGCGACGATCGCAATTTGCGTGTAAATTAGTACATTTGTATGTGCCCTCATATTGCTCGATGATGGCACGTTATTGAGCTATCGGCTGTGTCATTAATGCTTGCAAAAACTGCGAAACCAGTGGCGCGACAGTGCGCTGTCCTCCCGCCCGGCGCGCTCACTCGCCCCATCGCCCTCGCCCCATCGCCCCGTCGCCCGCCCGCCCGCCTGGGCGACCAACAGTCCCGCCCTTTGCCCCCCCCCGTCGCGCGGCGCCACGCAACGAATGCGCGATGCATGCGTCCGATGTTCACGACGGAATAGTAGGCTGCAGCATCGGCCCCGTCGTGTAATCTAATGGAGATTTGAAAGTAAGCTGCTGGACGTAATGTCAAATGGTCCTGGTTGTTCGCCGCTGGTCTTGTGGATGAAATTGGTCTAGGTTGTTGTGCCCTTGCGTGAGAGAGAAATATGTTATAACGGTTCGAGACGTACATGGGAGTATAAGATAAACGGTGTCGTATTACTTTGCGAGATTTGTTGCCAGTTATTTTTCAGACTAGGCGCGGATTTAGGAATTATGTACTACACTGCTTCCTGGCGTTAATACAAGTTCTGCGAATCAATTTAATGTTTTGACTTGTTATTCAATAGTAATGAAAGGTATGGATGTAATATGAAATGTATCTGCTTATTGATCCTTGATCTGTCAGGTGCTACACGGGATGTAGACACTAACATATTATTGCTTTGTGAAAAACGTAAATGCAAAATGTGTTCCAATTTCTCTATTAAAACCTCTATTCTCTTCGTCTATATCCCTTACGTTACAGTATGCCATTCATTTTATTTCTTACTCATTTCACCTCTAATAATCTACCTTCTCTTTGACATTTGTTACTGAAGGAATAGGAATTCCGAGAAGAAAATTAATTGTAGTAATTATATTTAATTACTTTTTATAAAGAAGTCAGTCTTAAACAGGTCACAACGAAGTTTATGAAGAATTCTTCTATTGACAATACATGTTGGTGTATTTTGTAAATATAATGTTGAACACGCATTGATGTTCATACATGAAATTAAATATTAATAAATAATTAACTGTCAGTTCAGAAATTTTCACTTTTGATTTTGAGCAGGAGAACACTTTTCAAAAATATAATTTGAATTATTTCAGGATGGTACATCCTTTGTACAAAAACCATTACACTGCCACAGAAGCCATTTTTTTAAATTCTCAATAAATATAATTACATTAATAGCTAGATATAAAAGTAAACGGTACAATCAGTACTATTTGTACCGCTCTTTACAAAAGACAATAGTGAAGTGAAGGATTATCAAGCTTCTTTGTCTCAAATAAACGATTTTATTACCCTTAATTGCTTGTTATTGTGTTATTTCTTAAATTATCATACTTCCAGACTGACACAAAATGTCGCGGAAAGGTAAAGAGAATTCAGCTCTTTGAAGGGACAACATAGAATTTCGACATTTCTCGCATAATCATGTCGCTGCAATAATCCATCACCTCTCATGCCGTAAAGAGGTGCACAATAATCATAAACAGGCAGGTCTCATTTCAATTTACGAGAAGGGAAATAGTCAGCAATCTACTCTGCCCCGCCCTGCGCCGCCCCGTCCCGCCCCACCCTGCCCCGCCCCCTCCCGAACAAATCGCTGCCGCGCCTGCAGCGGTTGCGATGTCCCATCGCTGCGGGATAATCCCCAGACAGGCTGTAAAGAGTAGTCGCGCGGGTACGGCTCCTAGAGGTGGTAGTGGAGGGGGCGCGGAGGCGGTGAGAGGCAGGAGTGGCCCTTCGCGGGGCGCGCACGTGGCGTCTTCTCGCGCGTCGGCTGCCGCCCCGCTACGACCCCTTCGGGGACGGTCTGCCATCCTCCAGTTCCCTCGCCGCATCCGCCCTCCCGCTCCTGTCTCCGTTTTCCACTCCGCCCTCGCTGTCTCGCTCCTCCTCGCCCCGCTCCCCCTCGCCCACCCGCCCATCCGCTCCGCTCCGCTCCTCCGCCCGCTCTGCCCTCCGCCCCCGCTCCCTTCGCCCGCTCTCCACGCTCGCCCCGCTCCGCCCCTCCCGCCCCGCTCTCCCCGCTCCCTCCCCGCCCTCCCCCCTCGCCTCCCCGCTCTCCCCCGCTCTCCCCCTCCCCCCGCTCTCCCCGCTCTCCCCCGCTCTCCCCGCTCTCCCCGCTCTCCCCGCTCTCCCCGCTCTCCCCGCTCTCCCCGCTCTCCCCCGCTCTCCCCGCTCTCCCCGCTCTCCCCGCTCTCCCCGCTCTCACGGCTGTGCTCTCGCTCCCCTCCCCCTCGATCCGTTCCCGCTCTCCTCTCCTCCCCAGCTCCTTATCCACTCCGCTCCCACTCGCCACCGCTCCGCCCCCATGTGAGACTGATGCCCGCGACAGCGTCCCATTCCGTTGCTGTTGTATCCCGACGCGTCGTAAGCCAGTTCAATTGATTTAGCTGCAAGGCTTTTAGGCGATTGCGAAGGACGCTGAGTGACATGAGACGCCCGTGGCAGACCTGCGCACTTGTCTACAGAAACGCGACAATGAAACGGCTGCAGTGCCAGAATACTTTTCCTACCTGCTGGGATTACTGGAAATCCTCTGACGCTTACCGAGTTCAGACAGGAGCCGAGAACATGATAAAACGTTCAGTGACGCCCGATGTGATGGCAGAGAGAGGTTATTCAATATCACTGCTTCAATATGTAAGTACAGAAATACGAACAGGTGTTTAATATTACTTATCGAAGGCGAACAAAATCAGATGTCTCTTTGATTGCCATGAGTGAATATATAAAGAGAAGGCTAGGACTTCAGTAGAAGACCAAATGAAAATCCATATGTATGTTACATAAATAAAGTGTACTGGGAAGTGTCTATTTTGTATAAATATCTATTACGTTGTAATTCGCTGTTTTCTCTCATGACGACAAACAAGAATAGCGATATTTTATATAACGACCGAAACGTTGACAACCATGTGTAGATCACGGTGTTCCCCGTTCAGCCAAGAATACTTTAGCGCATTTAATACGAAACTGAAACTTTGTCGACAGGGAGAACCTACTTGTGAACCGCGACGGTTGTGGATTGTCGAACTTAAGATGTTAGATTGGCACTGGACTCGGGGCAGAAATGGGTTGATACTTCATAAGTTCGGATGCTCTGATCGGCCGTTTCGTCTGGACAATTTCAGTTGGATACCGGAGCAAAATCTGCAATAATGGGCAACGGGCCGCACCTGATGCCCTGTTCCTACTTTCTTTTCACTTTCACTACTCTTTTCACTATAATCGGTCGATAGTGTGATCCTTATTTGCCATAATGACCTCGACTGTCCTACGAGTAAGTAGATATGCTTGGATTGAGCCTGAACTGAGCTGTCCACCACCAGAGTAATAGATGAGGGAAGAAGGGGGAGTTGGAAAAGAGGGAGAAGGTGTAATGGATATCTGGAAAAAGGGAAGTCTGACGTGATCATGCGTTTCAATCTTTGTTGGACAGAAATTCCTACTAGTGTCAGCGATTTGAACTCCGACTTGCACGATGGAAGCATGCCAGGTTGCCGGACGCGGCACTTTTATTTATTTATTTATTTATTTATTTATTTATTTTACGTCAAAAAAACAGTTAAAAACTGCGTATGACGTGCTATGAGGAAAAGTGATCACTACTTCAAGAAACATAGGGGTTGGAAACCTAATAAAGATGGAAATTGCTTTCCATATGTGCTGATTGATTAGTTTCCCTGTAAGGTAATACTTGTTTACAGATCGCTGGAAAACTTCTCTTTGCATAAAGTGATGAGTGTAGGGAATATTCGATTTAATTGTTCCCTGCAATGCGTAATATTCCAATGTCAATATGTGCGTTCAAACTTGTCTCTATGTTGACTTACTGTAAGGCGCGGTGGATCATTTCTCACTGGGTTGGCATTCCCGGCATGAAATGATAATTTCGCTGTACCTCATCTCATTATTATAGTTTAATTGATGCCATTCCCTACGTTCAAGTGAATGAAAGGCGAAAGAGAATGGAGGGTTACTTAATTAGAGTAGTAGAAAAAAGTAATTTAAGAGGACAGTAATGAAATTGATGGGGAAGGCGATAATGAGAGAAAGATTGGAAAGAAAAAGTTTATGTCGGGTGATTAAGATAATTCTTTAAATTGACATTTCAATTACCAGTTTCGGATGCAATCGTTTACTCGCGACATAATCAGCTGAAAAATCAACTCCTGGGCGTAATATACAAGATGAAAAATATGCTACCCTGCTACCCGTCTACTAAATGAAAAAATATGAGTTCTGTAGAATGTTTAATTAGTGTTCACATCTGGTAACATTTTAAAAAAAATGTACACACACATACAAAACACACACACGAGTCGTTGCCTTTTTCTTTTTTTGTTCCATGATAATTAAATTTCTATGTAAGTTTGGACACAGACATGCCTTAGTTTATACACCCTTACACCAATAAAATTACAGCAATATTCAACATGGAATAAGTATTTATATTAAAAATAGAGACAGAAAATTAACATCTTACGACAAAGTAGAAATATAATAGAAACATTTTAAGGAATCATTTAAATAGAATGTACCGACCACTAAGAAAACAATCGTTATATAATTCTGAACATATAAGTTATCATTTTTTTGGATGTGAACTCTAAGTTTAAGATAAAATCTGGGATGAATGAGGTATCAAACCACAATAAAGACTGAATAATTTTACTTCACATAAAATTAGGCCATACACGTGTTTCAGGAGCGTTCTCCCATCATCAGTGGCTCTATAAAATGACATAAACAAATAAACATATGATTAGGCCGTACACGTGTTTCAGGAGCGTTCTCCCATCATCAGTGGCTCTATAAAATGACATAAACAAATGTCATATGTTTATTTGTTTATGTCATTTTATAGACCCACTGATGATGGGAGAACGCTCCTGAAACACGTGTATGGTCTAATTTTATGTGAAGTAAAATTATTCAGTCTTTATTGTGGTTTGATACCTCATTCATCCCAGATTTTATCATGGAATACCACAAAATCTCCGCTGCCACAACAGAATCTAAGGTTAAGATCTGCTCTAGTACCTCGTAACTTCATTTTAAAATCGTGACCTTTGGTTCACTGATCACAGGATCTTTCCCTTAACACAGATCGTCAATATTTTGAAGATATCAACAGGAAGAATTTGAAATGACTTCCATGATTGTCTTAGTGTGCGGCATTTCGAGCTTTTAAAAAATTTCCGAATAGCAAAAACACTAATCGTGCGAGCTAGGGTATGTATTTGTCAATTCTGAAGACTTAAAGTAAGCTTCGTAGACTGAAAGATCCCAGTTTCGAGTCCCAGCGTAGATAAGAATGTGTACCAGATAACTTCTGCGAGGATGGCAACTGATGCCTAGATAAGTATTTTAGATGCCGGTTTTACTGATCTGCTGTTTCCATGTTTGTTTGTTTTTTAATTACTTCCAGGTGGAAGACGCAACATCACATAAACATTTCACCCAGGACCATACGATCCTTTCGATTCCAAATTGTGTCTAGGTCCATCTTTTCTTTCAGGCGATGGGCAGATATCATCCTTATGACCCATTGTCCATGGTTTCGAAAGATTCTAATGGTACTGTACGTAACAGCCCGATCTAGGTTGATGTGAGACAAAGAACGAGAGAGAGAGAGAGAGAGAGAGAGAGAGAGAGAGAGAGAGAGAGAGAGAATGAAATCTGAAACCGGCAGTAGATATCGCATATAGCCAGCCAGTTTCCCTTCACCGTCAAGTATGATGCGTAGAGTGGCTTCTGATGTATTATTTCAAACAACTGCATCGATTTTATCGATTTACTAAGTTCACATCTCCAAAATGGTGTCTGCTTACCAATTAGATTTCAAAATAAGTCGCCATGAAGAGCGCTTGGATCCCGGCGCGGCGGCGTCAAGGTGGCGGCGGTAATTATCGAGGGCGGGCAACGGCGGGAGGGGGGAAACTGTTGAGGCTCGCTCTCGGAAGCGGAGACTAGCGGGGACGGAAGCTGGGGCGCGGGCGGGGGCTGCAGCGGGGATGGGGATGTGAGCGGGAGCTGGGGCGGGGCGGGGGGGGGGGGGTGTGAGCGGGACGGGGAGGGGACGCGATAGGGGCAGGCGCGGGGGGGCGGGGGCCGGGCGCGGCGGAAGAGTGGGAGCGTGGTTGGGAACGGTGCGAGAGCGGGGGCGGGAGCGGGGGTGGGAACACGGGCCGGGTGGGAGCGGGAGTGGGGCGGCGGCGGGGCCGCGGGCAGCGCCGTGGACGCGGGTGTAGAGCCGTGCGGATGTCCGCCCTGTGTTTACAATAGCCTTCCATATCGGTGGCCTCGGCCAGTGGGAGCGCACAGAGGCGCCTGTTTACTGGCGCAGCGGAAGCGGGAACAACAGCGGAGACGGGAGACTGGGAGGTGGGAGAGAAGCGGAAAGGGGGACATGCGATCCGGCGGGTGAGGTGGCCCGAAGAACAATGCGGGAAGCGTAGGATGTAGGTGAAATGGGACGGTAATGGATCAGGGAAGTGAATACGAGAGTGATATGGGCGAGAAAGAGAGGGGAAGCGGGTAGGAGTGGGAGGTGAACTCGGGAGAATCGTGGGAATTGAGGGGGCTAGGACGTGCTCGGGAGAGGGACGTGGTTGACGGGGGGGTTGGGGAGGACATAACCCGATTGCGTTGAGCAAATGCCAGAGCGAGGAACAAGTGGATGCGGAGGTGGGGGTGTGGCCAGAATGTTAGTGAGACGGGGTGGCATGGCGCGGTACCGGCTTAGAGACGGGTTCGACGGAGTGGTGGAGGGACGAGTGTGAGATAAGAAGTCGGAACGAGGGAAGGAAAGAGGGCGGATGTAAGAATGACTTTGGAGTGGGGTGGGACTGGGGATGGTGCAGAAGGGTGGATCGGGAGGGACGGAAGGGGGGGGGGGGGGGACGGGACGGGACGAGACGGGACGGGACGAGACGGGACGAGACGGGACGAGACGGGGCGAGATGGGGCGAGACGGACGAGACAGGGCGAGACAGGACGAGACAGGACGAGACAGGACGAGACAGGACGAGACAGGACGAGACAGGACGAGACAGGACGAGACAGGACGAGACAGGACGAGACAGGACGAGACGGGACGAGACGGAACGAGTCGGAACGGAACGAGTCGGAACGGAACGAGTCGGAACGGAACGAGTCGGAACGGAACGAGACGGGACGAGACGGGACGAGACGGGACGAGACGGGACGGAACGAGACGGAACGGAACGAGTCGGAACGGAACGAGTCGGAACGGAACGAGTCGGAACGGAACGAGTCGGAACGGAACGAGTCGGAACGGAACGAGTCGGAACGGAACGGAGTTGCGGGGGCGGGGCGGGAGCGGTGTCGGAGCGTGGGTGCGACGCAGAGGCACCGGAGCGGAATGCAAGCGGCGCACTGAGGCCTTTGCATTCGCCCAGAAGGGACGTCGATAAATCGGGGCAACTCGCGCCCGAATGGTCCCGCTGGCGTGGGCGGTCCGTGCTAAACGGCTTTCCTCTGCGACCCCGCCAGCGCCAGCGCACCAGGTGGCGACGCGGACCGCGAACCGCCGCCCGGAGCCGCCTTCGCCCCCAGAGCCCGTTGCCCGGCGCGCGTGTGGGCGGGGCCCCTTCCCCCGGCAGGCGTGGGTGCGGGGCCTGAAGCGGCTCTCCATAACGCCTGGTTGTTTGGCCGAACTGGTAAACATTACTCGCTCACACTAACGACTCGTGGAAACTAGCATGACCTCATTTGACACATGAAAAATGATGGGAGCATTTCATCCAAAACCAGTCATTATAATTCAATTCTTAGAATACTTGCAAACTAGTACAAAAACTAGTACATAAACGCGTTGTTCGAACTAGCTGCGGGGAGGGTGTGGTTATTATCGGAATCTAACGAAGTTGTTTTCGAGCACCATTTATCGACAGTTAATAAGAAACATGCAAATCTTAAGGCCGAAATTCCTTACAAATTTTGAGAATATTTTTTGTTCTAGGGACGATATTACTACTTTCTTGTCGCTTCATGTTGATTCTTCTGAATCCAATTGATAAAAATAATTTTAATTCGCTTAATTGTAATTCATTTAAAGTTGATATGTAAGACCTCCGGTGTGCATCGTGTATATTTTGCGTAGAATTTCGTGTACATGGTGCGTGGACAATTCGTTTTTAACGCAATTTTCATTCCAAATTTATTGAGTTAATGGCGTCGTTTTCTTTATTGTTATTAATTATTCTTATATGAAAATATTCAGTTGAACTAAATTTGAAAAGCAATTGTTAAAAACAAACCGTGAAAAGGAAAAAATGTAGAAGTGTGCGACAAGCCTATTGCTTCCAAACCACAAGTGAAACAAGTGAAGCAAACTTTCCTTCATTATAATTATTAGAATTGCCATTATATTTGTGACTAGGTAACTCGTGGTAGGGTGTGTAGGGTTTATTTATTATAAGCAAGTGCAAGTTTATTAGATTCGCGCGTTCTAGAAAGACAGACGATATCATATATAAATTAGGAAATCAGGATATTCCGAGGGCTAAATGCTGTAAATATTTGGGAATTGCACTAAACGAGGATCTGAGTTGGACAGAACACGTAAATTATGTAGTGAAAAAGGCGTGGAAGGCATTACACTTTGTAATCAGAATACTTAAAAAAGGAAGTGGAAAATCAAGGGAATTAGGGTACACGTCTCTAGTACGTCGGATAGGACGTACCGAGAGGACGTTCAAATTCTGAATTTATATCGTGGGAACCTTTGGAAAAACGCAGAGAGAAATCGCGTCTTTGTGCATTATTCAAATCAATAAGAGGGGATCGTACGTGGGGTGAAGTACGAGAAAGACTATCTAAACCAACATACGTCGCGCGGAAGGATCATGGTTTCAAAATTCGGCAAAGAAAACAGAGAACAGATGTAGGTAAATTCTCATTTGTAAACAGAACGATACAAAATTGGAACAAATTACCTGCTGCAGTGCTGGAGACTTTCCCTCAGAATGTCAAAAATTTTAAAATTAGACTAAGTAAATATGATTAATAGGTTAATTTTGTAAAATTGTAGTTGCTAACATGTTAATATTTTAATGTTGTTTGATGTTTGTTTTGTATATTTGTAGAAATTTCTTAGAAAACGCTACCACCGGAAATATTCTATGTATTCCTAAGTAGCAAAATGAATATTCTATTCTATTCTATTCTAATTAAATTAAATTTGTCAGTTCGTTAATCCCAACAGTAGTGACAGTAGTGTCATTCAGCGCAGACTGCCACATCTCCTGCGATTCCATAACTAACGTGCGCCAGGAAAGTTTCTTCGCAACGATCCGAATCAGGGGCTCCTACAAAAATTCCTTTTATTTTTGTGGCAACCATATCACTGCAAAACAAGTGAAGGGCACAACACGTCCAACTTTAGTTATGATAGTGTTGAATATTCAATTTCTTTCCATTTGTTACCTAATTTCTGTTACAAGCAGTCTCCTTAGCCACTAGTGACACTGCCCAGAGACCTTCCTTGCGCCTGTATGTCAGTGGTCTGGTTTGAAATGATATTTCTTAACGTTGTATAAATAATTAATAAATCCTAAATGAATAAAAATAAATAAACAAAAATCGTCCCTACATCTGGGAAACTTGTAGCCTTCAGCTCTGCATCGAGTGCCTTGTGTGGCCGGAGAATAGGTAGGGAAACAGCTCTGTGACAACGCCCCGAACTTGTAATTAGTAGTACTTGACTCAAACAAAATTAAAAATGAAAGTAAAAATACTTGTTTGATGCATTTCTTTTAAGGATACCTTTCTAGAATAGTCACCCCTTCGTACACAGCTAATTATTTATTTGTTCATTGTTGATCAGCCGTTGTTTGTGATTGTTTAGTTTGCGTTAGGCCTGGGAGACCCTATCTTACCGACCGAGCTACCGTTTTGGTGTGTGATCTGGTACTTTTGATACTTTTTATACTGTCTGTTCTTCCTATGGTTCATACTATATGTTAAAATTTTAATTTGGGCGCTTTTTATTAATGAATAATCAAAAATGGCGGAAAGTTATGAAGCTCAAAATGCAAGAGGAGAACGATTGAATGGGAAATGGACATCACTGATATTGAAGATAGTGGGTATGAAGTTTACACAGGGGCACAAAAAAGTTGTCAGACCCAAAGACATACCACATGTTTCTATATGAATTTTAAGGCGTTCAATCCAAATCTGAAGCCATAATTTCGTCACCACCCACAATTTTTTTAATTGCGAAAAACACTTTGAAAATGATTTTTTTTTGTTTTCGGGGTTTGTTGACATGTCACATGTTTCTCTATGTATGTCGACGCGCTGATTTAGAAACAGAAGCAAGGATTGGCCACCGTCCTCTAGTTTTCTTTAAATTGCAAAACAAGATCTTCAAATTTACAATCTACAATTTCACGGTGGCTTTTTCCAATTAAAAAATGGAAGGTACTGATAAAAGTTTGGCCTCAAATTCGGATTTGGCACGTCGACGTACATACAGAAACACGGTCAAATCTTTGGGTCTATACAAAGCTATGATCAGACCTATGCTAACATACGCTTGCCCAAATTGGGGCTCAGCAGCCAAATCTCAATCCATAAGCTCCAGACCTTTCAAAATCGTTTCCTAAGGACCATCACCAAAGCACCTTGGTTCATACCCAATGAACTACTCCATCTCGAGCTCGGCATACCCCTCATTACCACCAACATCAAACAAAGCGCCCTCAAGTTTTATCACAAAATCCCTTCAATCCCACAAGCCCTCCACTTCCAATTAGGGAAACAAACCCCAAACAGAGCACGTATCCGCAGGAAACTCCCCAGACACTTTTTCGACCCACCCTAAGCATTCACACACCCACAACTCCTCTAATTAATCCTAACCAAAAATATAACTTGTAAACTAAACTCAATTCTGTAATTCTGTATTATATGTAATTCCAACCCATTGTAAAAGAGGCTGTACGCCTAAATGCAAATAAATTTAAAAAAATCTTTGGGTCTGACAACAATCCCCGAAAACAAAAAATAAAATTTCCCGGTATTTTTTTGCGATTTAAAAAAGAACTGGAGGGTGGTGGCAGAATTCTGGCTTCAAATTAGGATTGTGTCGGCATACATCGAGAAACATTAAGTAATCCTTAAAATGTTTAAATAATATAAATGTTCATGTTTTAAAATTTTAATTTTCAACATACAGTTGTTTAGAACAAATGGAAAGGACAATAAAATGTAAGGTAAAATGTTTCGTTGCGATTCGTTGGACTAGCCCTTAATTCAAATTCTAGGTCTGTCAGACCCAGCCTTACCAGCGAGTTCTTTCACCTTACTAATGAAGAGTTCGTTCGTTGGGTGACCGACTTGGCCGAGGGTTCCTCGTTGGGTGACTGACTTGGAACTCTGGGATCTAAGCCGAGCCCAATTGCCCCTTTACGGGACATATAATGATTAAATCCAAATATTAGTTTTAAAAGAACGCTGAACGCAGAACGAGAAAAGAACATGGCTGAAACATCATTTTCACGCTTTTTAATTCACACCATAAAATGAAATGTCTGCAAGCTGTAAAAAGGAATTGGATTTATTCACATATTTTTTAATCAAAAATTTATTTCACAAGAATTTGTAAGCCGATTCTTTAATTTAATATTTATTAAATCATTCCTAAAAAGCATTTTGAAAATTCCAAGTAAATGTAATATTTCTTTTAGACAACAATGCGTATTCCGTTTTGTCGAAACACCCCTGCCGGAGTAAATTCTAATGGAACGCAGCATGCTAACAAATTGAGAATACAGTCTTATTTTATAAAATTATCAAGGTTTCCTTTCCAAAAATATAACTTGTCGAATATAAGTGAACAGAGAATCATTTAGTGCACCAGAATTTTCATCTCTTTGAAGTGCGTTGAAGACGACTTATACTCATCTTTTCCATAATGTATTTATCTCTAATTTCATCTAGTGTCCAAACTTAGTAACTGTGAAGTACTCTTCCTAGAACTTAAAAGACGCTTTCAGATATTGTTTCAATAACACTGCGTATTAATCTTCCCGAAGGGCGCTTATACTGCCTCTCCGAATTCGAGAGAATTTACATTATAAAACTGTTTCGTAGAATTTGCGCTCTCTACACTGAACATTCAAACAAATACCAAGTGCTCTTGAGGCAACTCTGTATGCTGCGAACATCACTTTGAAGATGGCTTTAGATACTATTTGGGCTAAGGGCTTATTGGAGTGTTGGTGATTCTCGGAAGACGGAAAACATTTGGGAATTTGAGAAACAAAGAAACGAATGGTAAAGTGGATTCTACTAATCATACATGAAATGTATTCTTTGTTGCAAAAATATGAATGGTTGTCACGGTAATTAACTAGAGTGCTTCAACAGTACATATTTTCTCCCATATTTTTTAATTTTTGTAATATTCAAACACTCATAGAGTTCAACGAAAAGTAGATCACCAATCTTATAAGCGTTCCTTACTCTGTCGTTCGAAAAATTGGAAGAACAAATTTTGTTTTTTAAAAAATGTTATTTAAAATTTACATTAAATTAAAGCACAAATTAGATGAAATGAACTCGTTTTTTCCAAAAAACTGTAATGACTTTTTTTAAAGTTCATGTATAAGATCATTTATTGAAGATGAAAATCTTTCTTTAATATAGTACATTTGCGATGCTAACGTTTAGCTAATTTGGAAAATACAGTGTTTGCCAGAACTGACAGTATCACCAGCTTGTTACTTTCCTTTGATACATTCAAGGTGAAAATTTAATGAAAAAGTTAGCTGCTTTTGAGATAATAATTGTTTAAAAATTGCTTATGAATTCCTCGCACAGCTACACGTAAACTCTGTACTTTGTACAGGATCTTATTTTCAGATCTGTCTAAAAAAAACATTTCATTAAAAAAATCACTATCTTCAATATTGTAATTGTAGTAACACGCTGAAAAAACTAAAGTTTTGCAACGTTCCTAAAATCGGGGATTTTAACGAACATCACTCCTGAGCTCTTCTTTTAAGCGTCCCTTACGCAATCTGAGGACAAAATGTAGCTAAAAAATTCGAACCCCTTTTTAGAACACATTAAAAATGTCAAGACTTCATGTAAAGTAGCCCCAAAATCAAAATGTCCGATTCAAACTGTGCCTCGGGTTCCTTTAAATCGATTACGGAATATAAAGTTTGGAAAAATTGGCTGAACATTTTAAGCGCCTGCGTTCATCACAGACAGACGGAATGACGCACAGACAGGCGGAGAGAAGACAGAGACGAACAGACAGAATAATGGAAAGGCAGAAAGACAGACGGATTGACAGACGGAGACAAACGAGCGGATAGACGAACGGACAGGCAGACACACGGACAGGCAAGCAAACGGATAGGCAGACAGACAGACGGCCGACAGGCAAACAAACTGACAGACTGACGAATAGGCGGACAGGCAGACAGACGGACCCACAAAACAGAAACAGAATTTCACTGCACAAGCAAGAATAAAAAAGTAATTTACTATATATATATATATATATATATATACAAATATTACTGTACGTACAAACAAGATGTATTCAGAGTTTTTCTGTCGAAAATACGTCATTTCCCTGCGCAGTATTACATTACTTTTTCTTGTTACCAAGGAAGGGCTATAAAGTAAAAACGTAAGAAAATACGTAGAATTTGACAGTTTCTTTCTGTGGAATAATTACTTGAAATACTATTTGCTATTTAAAATAAAGTTATTCTTAATATAGTTCTAATTTTTTGATAGTAATTAATACTTGCTTATCTTCGCTAATAGTACTTAATAGTTGCTAATACTAGGTGTTGCTCTCCACCGCTTGGTTCCAGGTTTTGGTTTTGCAATAACTCCAGTTCATTTCCCCACTTCAATCTCTATGTCGTGACTTTAATCGCTTTCCGTCAATTTTTTTTTGTATTATCGCTACATGTATTATTTTTACTGTATTTACATCGTAAAAGTGTGGTGAAACTATGGGGACGTACGAAGGGCATAGAGAAAGTAAGATTCCCTAGTTCTGTCAACAAAAAGAAAATATAAATTCATGGATTAATATTGTATCTGATACGGAATACAATGCATTATTTTTGTTTATAATCACCACCAGAATTGTGATATGATGTACAGTGAGATCATCATTTGCATCCTTGTATTTAGAAGTCTGCTGCATGGGATAGGTTAGTGTTTGACGTCCACATGCAACTCGACGTCACTGTGAATACTTACCTGACAGGAATTTCTTGAGCCGAAAGAAAATATTATCAACGCTGGGGGCAAGATCCGGATTTTAGGATGGATTCTCAAACACGTCTCAGCTGCAAATATGTGAGCCTAGCTGTGTGTGGACGACCGTACTGTTATCCACCATACATTCTGTATGTCGCCCTCCATAAGTTTCCTCATTTTCGTACAGCTAAAGTACTTCCTGCTAAAATACATTTTTTCTTGAAATTGCATTTTCTTATTCTTGACGACCTAAACTTACTTTTAGGAAGTCTTGTTCATTGTGCTGAATATCTTCGATAGTCCTAGTTGTGGCCGGTACCTGACGGGGAAAGTGTTATTACTAGAGAGCGTATTTCTATGATTTTGCGTATTCGTGTCCGTTGCTTCAGTGCATAGCCAAGTGAAATTTCTTGACATTTGGTAAAAATATGATGCTATATAGATTAATATGTTAGGGCACATTTTTGCATATTTGTCTGATTTTTCCTGTTGGTGCATGTTCGTGTAATTACAGGCGCATATTTTGCATATTCCGTTCAAACCGAGACTTATCTATAAATCTTTTCAACTTTTCATATAATGTATTTATTTGTGAGCTTTCATTGATTCGAAAGAGCTTGACACAGTTTGCGTTTTTATGTTCTCTAAAGATGATAAAATAATTGTGCAAACGTAGGATATTTCTTGATAACATATTTTTTAAACCAGTCAGAAGAAATTCAGCAAGGAATTCAATGTAGTTCACTGAAGTGAATATTTATTTCAATATTTCTCTCACGAAGTAGAGTAGATAATATTACGTTTACACATCTTTTGATTCCAAGCTTGCTTCTCCTGAATTTTATCAAGAAAGGTTTATATATGAAGTGAAATATTGTTTATTTTAATTGCATATTAAAGTGTAAGAGAATTTTGAGGTCATATGTGCATCTTTTTAAACGCACAGTTCAAGATTTTTAGTGCATAAAAATCCTCTCTCTAGTTATTACAAATCCCAGGCGTCGTAAGCGAAACACCCTCGTGGCACGTCCGCCCGGAAGATAGTCTGGACGCCCCCAGGGCTTGGCTTCAAAGGAACCCTGTATCGAGTATCGAATATCGGAAACGGAAGGTGGCCAAATGGCCGAATCTCTACAAAAATACCTTCACGAACAAGAATTACAAGTGAAAGCCGCACCTGCAAGGGCTGGGTCTGGGGTTGAGATTCAGGGGAGCGGAGCACAGACGAGGACCCCCATCGATCCCGGGCTACGGTAGCGGTCGCTTTGCCGGAGCTCGGGCCACCGGCCAGGCTCGGTGACAGCCCGCTGACAGATGTCGCTCCTTTCGCGCCCCCGCCCCCACTCACACTGTCGCCCTGCGTGTGCGCTTTCACTCCTCCCTGCTCGCTTTCCTCCGCCTTCCCCCCGCAGGCTCTACCCCGACTCTCTCCACTCCCGACATGGTCCACCCCACACGCTACGCTCCCGATACACTCCGCTCCCGACACGCTCCGCTCCAGACCCGTTCCGCCCCCGACACGCTCCGCTCCCGACGCCCGCTCCCGCCAACCCGAAACCCCTTCCCCACGCCCTCCCCCTCCCCCCCCCGTCCCACCCTGACCCTTTCTCACATCAGGGCATTTCCTCCTGTCTCAGCCCACTTTGCACCTATTCCCATTCTATTTTTCCCACTCTTTCTCATCCATCTTCTGCTTCGCTTCCATATCTCCGTGTCCCCCATTCCCTTACGCCCTACGTACATCGATGACTGATCCCATTTGCATCACGTTTCCCCTCCCACGCTTCCGTCTCGTACTCGACACGCCCCCTTCGTCGCCCGCGCAAACGCCTCCGACGCGCCCGACGCCTCCGCTCCGCCCGGTCACGAATCCGCTTACGGTGCGGAAGAGCTCAGTGCGCCGTCCGTCCCCTGATTTGGCGAGGGCAGAAGAGCGCTTGGCGCGGGCATTTAACCTTAGCACCAAGTGGAGGGACTAAACGAAATAAGCAGACGTCATCTGGAACAAATCACACACTAGCAAAGGTGGAGACGTCATACATTTTCTTTTTAAAAGTCCTGTTTTTCTTTCAATATCATACAGATATCAAGAATTTGTTTCGTTATGTTGGAAAATATTAAAGTTAACAGTGCTACAACACTACATAGTTTCTCGCATTTGGGGTAACTTAAGCAATTTTCGAAAATTCCCTAAGTTTGTGGCAATTTTTAAGCGTTTTTGCTCTATCCGTGGAAAAAAAGAAAAACATTTGCGTCATTTTGATAAAGTTTTCCTCAGTTCATTTAAGTAGAAACTATTCAAACACTATTTTAAATTTTTTAAACTGTGCATAATAATCCTTTTTATTGATCTGATTTTAGAGCAGATTTCATTTTAGAAAAAATACCTACATATTTCAATAATGAACTTTTGCTATGTTAATTTTTAGCAATTTTCGAAAATACAGAGAGTTTGCAAAAAATGGTACTAGTACCACACTTTTTATTGACTTTTGATACATCGAGGAGAAAACGTAAAGAAGAAATTGGAGCCTTTTCTTGAGAAAATAATTGCGTAAAAATTATCTGTATTTCACGAAAAATTAGGCGAACACTAGAGGAAAGTACACAAACCCGGGCCCGCTTATAAATGCGAGCCCCTTGAATTTCAGCTCTGTAGAGTGCTGTTGCCTATTGGAAACGTACTTAGTAACGTAGTTCTTTGCAAGATCGCAGTCCGGTCCAGCGGCTGCAACCTAATTTTGTTGCCGGACAATTGGACATTAGAGCGAACACTGAAAAGTTTTCTCAAATTCTTATTTTCAATTGCCTGATTTCGCTTCTTCATCAGTAAGTCTTCTAACCATTACAATATTTGAAGGGAACAATACGATCTGTTGATTAAAGGTAATGTAATTTATTTTATTTACCTTGTCAGAATGTTATTGGCATTTGAACTATAAACACGCTTGTGTCTAACCCGAGCCCCCTAAAGATTCCTAACGATGGACCCCCGTTTTTCGTCTTATTACATTAATTAAGGCATTTGGCACTCCCTATACCTTAGGGGTGTAATAGAAAGCAAGAACCTAACCTGAAGCCGAGAGGGAAGGAAGAAGAAAGAGGTCCAGAGACAATTCCAGAATTTAATCACAGAAAAGTCGAAAAGAGGGATTTAACTACATTCTGAAGTTAAAACAAAAGTAAAAGTAAGATTCCATCTCCGGCGAGAAATCAAACACATGTCCTCAGGCTCTTCGGAATTGGAAGTTCTACCAGGGATATCCTCCCTCCCAGTTGAAGAAGATGCAGATTTGCATGTTTGCAGTGTCAAATTTTCAGAGGGCTGTAGGAGAACTATGGGTGATGGCCTCATGTATGGATTCTGGGCTCATGTAAAATGCGTGGGGGTGGTAAAATTGCTTATACATGTTTGTCGCATTTGAATATATATAGACTTTTCCCCAGACATATAAGACAATTTATACAATCAAACTTGTACTTTTGTAAAATTATATTTAGTACAAAAAAACCCTTCCCTAATAACGCTGAAGAAGATAGAAAAGCAATAGATATTGAACATCAAGTAAAATGATAAAGAAACAAAAATAGTACCTTGACTGGTGAAAAATCAAATCTATGCATTAAAATCACATTTTAATCTATTTGTAGTTGCTATCACCATAGGATATAATATTACCATGACAGTATTGTGCATTGATATCTGTTCGCAAGCACTTTAAGAGATGAACATTGTTTATGGACTAGTCATGTTCTCTAACCGATTTTGCTCTGTAGACGAAAGAACCGATGTCGTTCGTGCGTCTACGCTTGAACCAAATACAGTGTCAGTAGGCTTCCCTACCAGAGTACTGCGCCGAGTTCCCAGAGCGCAGACTGCGGCGCGGGCGGTCTGCACCGCGTCGCCGCGACGATTGCATTTCCCCGCCCTCTCTGCCGTCGTCTCGTCCGTCTCCCCTCCCCGCCGGCGCTACGCAACGGAGGGGGGCGGAACGGAGCGGAGAGGAGCGGCGCGGCGGCGAAGGACCGCGCAAAGAGGTCGTTTTCTCGTCGGCGCCGCTCTAAGGCGCGAGGTGTGAATTAATTCGCGTGTTTATTGCGGCCCCTAAGCGCGCCGGCGTCGCCCCGTGGGCGGAGAGGTTATCAACGGGCTCTGCGGGAGCTCAGCGCGGAGCGGCGCTGTCGCCCGCCAGCCACTCCAGCGCCCCGCGCGGCCCCGCCCCTTCGCGGTGCCTGCAGCCCCCTAGTCCACGCCACGTCCTATTCATCCCCGCCATCCCTCACCCCTCTCTGCCCTAGGCCACTCGCCGCCAGCCATTCCAGCGCCCCGCGCGGCACCGCCCCCTTCGATGTGTGTGCAGCCCTCTAGTCCACGTCCACGTCCTATTCATTCCCGCCTCCCCCCCCTCCCTGCCCTGGCCCTCCCCGTCAGCCCTCCCCGCCAGCCCCCCCCCGCCAGCCACACCCCGCCAGCCACCCCCGCCAGCCTTTCCAGCACCCGAGCGCCCTGCCCCTTCGCGGTGCGTGCAGCCCTCCAGTCCACGTCCACGTCCTGTTCATCCCCGCCATCTCTCACCCCCTCTATGCCCAAAGGAACTCTCCGCCATTGCCACGTACCGCCAGCCTCTCCACGGCCCTGCCAATTGCTGCTTGCGCCGCCCTCCTACTCCATGTCCCTTCCACGTCTTATTAATGCCCGCCACCTGTCATCCCCTCCCTGCCCCAGGACACTCCCCGATACTATTTGCACTGCCACTGTTACCCACCGCCAGCCACTTGCAGCGCCTCCACGATTCCTTACCCTGGACGGTCGTGACCGTCGTTGTGCATGCCGCCGTTCTCCTGCACGTCCCCTTCACGTCCATTTCCCTTCATCCGTACCCTCCCTTACCCAGTCCACTCCCCGCCCATCCACGAACTGGCTTTAGGGTCTCAGAGTAGCAATTGATGGCATTGGAGACAATTGATGGCATTGGAGTTCGATGTGCAACGGTGGCTAGATTTTCGACACTATCTTGATAACTAGATCTAATTATGCCACTGGAAGAGGAGAATTGTAGACGTCGGCTTCTCTCATTCGTAGTTTTCCGTGGTTTCTCCTATCATCATTCGAATTCCAGAGTAGTGCCCTAACAAATTGGCAGCGGACCGCGCGCGATCTTTCCTTCCTCTTTCTTGTCCTCAACTCTTAATACCACATGCTTACACTTACATGTGCAACATTACCACACATGTCGGGATACCAATGGGATGCTTAGACCTTGTTCCATTTGGGGCAGTGCTCCGTTGCTGGGAGATACTGGGTTGGGGAAAACCGGCGAGCAGACGTGTTGGTCGGCGCCAAAATTCAACGTGGAAAGATCACCGCCGGTTTCCGCAATTAAAGCATGCATTATATTTACGGGGCTAATGACCATTCGCCCGGAAACACCAATCAATAAAACCTATCGACAACCCCCCTCCACCCTTCCTGATTCCTCACACTTCCTTCCCAACCCCGCCCCTCTCCATTCCTCTCTGGCTTCGTGTGCTCTTCGCCCTTTTCCTTCCTCGTTCCCTATTGTCATCTCCCCGCGTGATCCCCTCCTCTCTCCTCCTCCAACTTCAACGACACACTCCGCTCTCCTTCGCCATCTCCCCCCCTTTCCTTCCTTCTCTAGTCAACTCCCTTCGTCTCTGAAAACAAATACAAGCTTCCCTTCCTGAAGGATTTTCATAGTTATAGGGACGACGCGCCTGCGCAGAGGGGCTGAGGTGACTCAGAAGCCACTGTGCGCGTGCGCGCGCTACTCAAACCTGGAAATCTTTCGTGAAAGAGAAGCTTGTAAATTGGGTCTTACTGTCGTGGACCTGTACCGGAACCCGTTCACTGTGTCCGCTTCCCTTGCGATTTGCTCATCGCTCCGCGCCGGAGGACGATCGTGCCTCCGCTGCCGCCCGTGTCGTCCATATCTCCCTCGCCACGAACTCTCCCTCTTTCCATCTTGCTCGTTACTCGCCGTCGCCTCCCTTCTCCCTCTTCACCCTCTGCTCGCCAGTTCTCTCGCGTGCAGATGCGTAATCATCTAATGCAGGGCTGTCCAAATTGCAAGGCCTCATAGGCCACAACTAAAACTTTAACGATTGATTGATTGATTTTTTCGTGTTTGCGGGCGCGTCAACTGATATGGTCTTCAGTCCCATAAGTGTAGTGTATGTTTTTCTAAGGAGATGGCGGTGATCTCGGGGAATGTCGAGATCCGTCGCGGACCTACCGTCGGCTAGTGGGGCTTCCCCCTAACCAGGACTCTCTCACCAGCGGGGCATCGCCCCAGCTGGGACAAGCTCTAAGGTCCCCACCGTTCTCCCAGAATTTGTGGTAGTGTAATGCATGTTAGTGTAAGTGTGTGTGTAAGGGGAGAGGATAGGACAAGGAAGAGGAAAGAAAGAACGCGCGCGCTCCGTGTCCCGTTTGGTAGGGTATCGCTCCGGCATTCTCCTGGTGTTGATCGGAGAAACCAGGGAAAAGTACCGATGAGAGCCGCCGGGCGACAGATAAAACCTTTAATATACTTGTAATCCATGTTTTTAAGTACTCGTGTCATCTTCATCCTATTGTTGATTTCGGCAGTTAGGCAAGCTGCTCTGAAAGGGAGGGAAGGAACGTGTATTCCTGTGCATGTTGTACATGTCGGGGCGTAGCGTGCACAATACAGGGAAACCAATGGGATGATTTAGAATACCTGAATTTAGTAGAAAAAATACTTAAATTTAAATTTAACATTTTAACGATGTTATGAACCCCCAAGACGTGTGCTCTTGGCGCGCAATGTTCTTTCCTGATAAGGACTTTCACTTATGACAAAATCTTTCGCGGGCCACAATGAATTGCACCGCGCGCCATCAGTTGGACAACCATGATCTAAGACAATCTCCACGTTTCATTTTACCGCCACCCCAGGCCCCTCGCCCACGACTCCATTGTCAGCTCCAATTCTTCGCAGGCAGGGAATGTTTTATCAAAGGGAATGGCGGTGTTCCGATGATGGATGGCGAGATCCGACGCTGACCTATTCGTTCGTTTGTGGAGAAATCCGCCTCCAATTATCTGTCCAGCGGGGAACCGATTCAGCGCGGACAATCTCCAAGGACTCGGCTGGTGCGCCTGATGTGATACGACATGCATGTGGAAGGAAAGATCGCGCGCGGGAAGTGGCCTATTTTCTACGAAACGCTCCTGAATTCGCGAAGCATTGGACGGAAAATACACGGAAGCTACCGATGAGCGCGGCCGAGCGCTAGAATTCTCCTCCGTTCCCTCGTCTTCGTGTCGGTGAACTCCGCTGCAGTCGGCCGTTGCACTCCCGCATGCCGGTGCCTACGCCATTGTCAGCGGTCACCACTTGTTTTGTTCTGCCACCACTGGACGGTGGCGCACGCCGCCTGCGCTTCCCACCCGCATCTCCTCCCTGCAATTGCAATCCTGCGTCACCTTCCAGTGCCGTCGCGCGGACCTATCGGCCAGTAGCATGATTGCCCCCGCCTCGCCGTCTCCGCCGCCGCCCCGCGGGGTCCCGGACGCTTCATTCCATCCCGCGTCCCCTCGCTTCCGCATCGCCCCTCGCCCCGCGCCCCCGGCCTCTCCCGCGAAGCCCACGCCGCCCGCGCCGCCGTGATGGTGCGGCCATTACTGCCGTTATGCATACCATTAGGCCGCCGCTCTCTCACCTCGGTCGACTCCCCCCTTTCTGTCACTCTTTCTCCCTCTCTACAACCTACCACATCCCACCCCATCACACTCCTGCCCGCCCCATCCTAACCATCGGGATAGGTGGCGCAGTGCACCGACTGATGTCACTGCAGTGCCTCTGACTGGGAGGTCCTAGGATCGAGTCACGACAGTGGCAAGATTTTCGACACTAGCTTGTCAGCTAGGCCGAATTCCGTCGTTGTCTGGAGGAGAATTTTATAGGCCAGCGGGTCTGATCGGTAGCTTTCTGCGTTCTCTCCGATCAACACCAGGCGAAGGCAGTTCCCTAACAAACGGGCCACGAACTGCGCGCGATCTTTCCTTCCTCTTCCTTTTCCTATCTTCAACCATTACACACACACATACACTAGCATGCACTACACTACCGCACGTGGCGAGAGACCGGTCATGAACTTTGAGCTTGTCCCGGCTGGGGCGGTGTCCTGATAGTGGGAGATACCTGGTTGGGGAAACCCCGCTAGCCGACGGTACGTCGGCGCCGGATTTTGCCATCTAGCGGGGTAAGATCATCGCCACCTCCCGAGGAGAAAAACATGCGTGATACTTATGAGACTTATGGCTTCGGTAGTTGGCACGCTCGGAATCACTAACAACCAATCTACCACCTAACCACATTAACCCGCTACACTCCAACCTCTTTTTTACAGGTTGCACCGCGCGGTCCAGCACAGCTCCGTTCCACTTTCGTTATTGGGCTTTCCCGCCCCGCCCCTTTGCGCCCCGCCCCAACCCACTGTGCCACTCCACCACGCCCCTCTCCGCGCGGCGCGCTGCCCGCCGTCCGCCCGGCGCCGGAAAATTAACTTTTTTCGTTATCGACCTCTTAAAACGAATTAACCGCCGAGTTAAAGAAAATGAAAAATATGCTTCCAAGGTGCATTTGTTCCATTGCGAAATATACCAAATTAACTTCACTCCGAGGAAAGTTCAGTCTTTGTCGGTCTCTCTCCGTCCTAATGTTTGCGGGAAGGCTCTGAGAGCTGAGCTCTTCCCAATATTGTTCCGCCACCTACTGTGACCGAACGGTGTGGCATACCATTGTAGGATTGTTATAATATTAGTAGACATATGATGATGCCAAACACGTGTTGTTTAGTGTCCTAAAATAGAAAAATAAATTTTGCTCAATTATAATATTAATTTACAAAAAATTACTAAATTACTAATTGAAAATATTTTTGCCATCATGTGAATTAGGCGTCGTCTTCGTAGTGCCTAAAATTACCTTAAAAAGAATTTTAGGTACTACGATGACGATGCCTGATTCACGTAATGAGACAAAAATATTTTCAATTATTTAAAAAGCATAATACTCGCAAAAAGGGTTAGAAAAGACAGATGGAGAATATTAAAAATAGGCAAAAAGTATGATATTAATTCATCTTGTATTATATAATTTATTTTGTTTGGTGCATCTTTCTCACAACAATATTACAATCTGATCTGCTCATGTCTGAAATAAATTTTTTACACTGCCCATCATGCATGAACATACAACGCGATCATAGTTGGAATACATTTATTTTGTGTATGCTTAAAACCTTGCTGTTTTCGTAAAACATCACAACTTTGTAATATTTATCACAGGCATCAGTTTTCAGAACTAACAGATTGTTTCCCGATATATTGACGTGAGATGATTTTTAATCCAGCAGACAAATTACAAAGAAATCTTATGTGTATTACTGGTACAACTGTCATATCCGACATTATGATATGAATCTCGTTCTTACTTCTCTATTAGCATTTCTCAGACATCACGAATACAAGATAGATTGGCTGATATTGCCAAAGCGTGGATTTTGTGTTCGACAAAAACCTTTAGCGAGAAAAGAAAAACACTTAAGTAATTAAAAGTTCGGCCATGAGTCTCTGTCCAGTCCAGGAACTGCGTATGGAAATCGAGCTGTGTAATAATGTGTTCTCGGGCCGATCCTGGGTAGGCCATCTCTAAAAATAACGTTTGCGATTTTAATCAATATTAACATATTTTTAAAAGTGTGTGCACTTAAGTTTTGTTTAAAAATAATTGGGGTTCCCTTTACTGCGGAGTTGAAACCACGTACTTTGTTTGTGCGTGAACCTTGCACGTAACGTATCCGACGATTATGTAAGTCATACGAAGTTGCTCATCAATTAAATATGTTGGTTAAGACATCAATTTGAATTCTATAAATATACTATTTATTTAATGATACTAATTGCCAAATACGTCTTTTCAAAATATATTTCCGTTGGCACCATTCACCTCTCGGAATAGCTCCCATGTAATAAAAATCTATTTTCAAGGACAAATAAGCAATAAATGGGCTCTTATCCATGTTGTCCTTGGGAATAATACGTCCTGCCGTGACAACATGGAAACGATAATTTGAATATATTTCCCACTGAATTCTAGAAGACGTGCACAGATAATGAAGTTACATTTACATCTCTCATGATGGTATCTTTTCCTCAATATTAGATCCTTACATCGTTTATGTACACTTTTTAAAAATACTAGTATTTTTCCCGTAATTTTGAGTAATGTATATGAATCAATGCAACATTAAGTATTTATTACCCTTGTCTCTTTAGAGAAAGTTGTTCTTTATGTCCGGTTAAAAAGCGTTCATAGAGTTCAAGAAATCATGTCTTTTCATCCGTAGCACTCGTGTTCAAATCCCAATCTGAGTAAATATGTTTTCTCTTTAACTTTTTTGTATGACTATAACACAAGTCGTTGATTTCACTGGCAAATTTGTTTTTCAAGTAATAGCTGCAGTATAGGATAGTATGGATCAATAAAATTATACAACCGTGACTAATAATATGAGAAAGAATGTGCTGATATAACTAGTTGGACATGAAATAAGTATGTATAATTTTCAAACCAAAATTTCGCAGCTTTAATATATACACACACACACACACACACACACACTTTTTGCGTGTTTAGATCAGAAAAGGAAATTCATATATCCTTGAATTTCCTTTTACTGACCTCAAGCGAATAATAGTTCATTTAATTAATCGCGAATCTAGAACGACTATCAACGTAATGTTTCATATTGAATATATACGATTATTATTTTCTCAAAAAAATACCCCTATCTTTCCTCTGACTCCGCACTACCGTAACGACGAATCAAAGCGAAGCACGGGACTCTTGAACATAAATGACGGGGCCTCAAAGCGTTTTTGCGGTGGAATGGAATAAATGGTAGCGGTGCGAGGCGAAAACGGCTAGAGAAGTGGGCGTACCCTTTGGCAGTGCACCACTACAGCACGTGGGTGGAAAGGCAGTGTTTGCAGACCTTTGCGCCCCGCAGCTTTTACCATGCGGGCGCTGGCTTCTCTCTGTAGCATATATACCCTTATCCTGGGAAAACAAAAGAACTGGTCACGAGGTGGAAGTCGTGTATGCACGATGTCTCACTCCCAGAAATTACAACAGTATTTGCGTTTGAATATCATTTCTAATCGTGGATTAAGCACAACCTATTGTACAAGAACGGATTTAATTTTCGGGAATACGTATCTCAACTGCATTTAAATAAATCGCGATATATAATGTTATAAAATTGAGAAACATGCATGCAGTAAGGAAAAAATAGACTCTCCGAGTTAATTCCCTATCGAATTTGCCAATCCTCGCGCACAAATGTGATGATAGGTTTATGCCGTAATGAAACGTAACACTTCTGTCTAAAGCGATATCTAACAATCATAACTATACAGAGCTCCAAAAATATTTACTGTTTATTTTTGTACAGCTGTGTCAATACCGTATAAAGAAATGACAATGTATGTAAATCGACGCGGAATACCGGTATTCACACAGATTCGCAGACACATGATCGCTATTATTACGACTGTAATTGAAATGGACGTATATTGGTCGGTCGTTTATTCATAACGTTGATATGAATGTTTTTCGGTGATATATGAGATCCATCAATTAAAAAAATCCGTTACACATTGTATTTTTTCGCTAAATCTGAGACAAGAGAATTTCGATTCTGGGTATTTCTCTTTAATATTGTTTGCTTGTTAAAAATCTCGGCATCTTTTGGAGGTTGTGTTTTAGGCTTACACGTAGCTATCAAAACATTCTTTGCTACATTCTCTGGAAACACACCTACCAGAATTTTATCGGTTAATTATTCAGACCATTGCATAATGCGATCATTCGTACTACGAGTGGGCGGATAAATCAGTATGTAATGGTGATGTATTTTCTGTGTAACATGTTTTTTAAACGTTTATTATTCATGTTTATGGGAGCACGAATGTTACATCAAAGGTTCTCTAGAATTGCATACAGAGGCCTGTTTGTATCTGCCAGCAATTTTAATATGGAATATGACTAATTGATGCGTAAGGACAGGTCATTTAAAAACGGTGGATCATAATGTCAGCGAGTTTGATAGCTGTTGTATGTAGTAGGCACATAAAGAGGGACATTTTTCAAGCTCTTTTACATATCTACATCATTCATACGAATTCACTGAATTTGTGCAACCGAATGTATTGTCATACGAACATCAAGGTATAGACGTCTGTCTGGATTATTTCATTCACTCAGCTGGTGTCTAGTCAGAAAAGTTTCCAGTATTGCAGGAATATATTCCTACATTTCCTTTTCTTTCCTGCGTTTGAAACCAGATACATCTTTCTACCTGGTTCGTTAGAACTTAACTTAAGATATTCAAAACACGCTTGGTCAAATGCTAATAATAATAGTAATAATATTAATGACAATAATAACATATATCTATTATTATTTCTTATTATTATTATGACCGAGAACAACTGATTTGATGCAAAGCCGATCCAGTAGGGACAGATTGCTTCAGTGCACGAAAACTTCATAAATGTGTAAGACAAAGTAGCTAGATGGTGCCATTGTCCCACACAAGCATGTCCGTTCCCTGACAAGGTGACTTTCCTGATGACGACAACTAAGGCAAGTGCGAAGATGAGGCAAGGCGCCTTCCAATGGTGAGGGCGGAGCTGAGGGCAGTCGCAATGGTGAAATAGAGGGGGAACTGTGTGGTGGCAGGGATGCTGAAGATGTCGATGGGTTTGGTAGATGGGACAATGACGTGGGCGTCGGTGGGCATACCGAGAGAAGTGGGTCAGTGCATCAGCTAATGTTTCTGCAGTGCCTCTGACTGGGAGGTCCTAGGATCGAGTCACGACAGTGGCAAGATTTCCGACACTAACTTGTCAGCTTGGTCGAATTCAGTTGCTGTTTGAGGAAGAAATCTAGAGGCCGGATGCTCTGATCTTGATTTCCGGTTTTTTTCGATCAACACCAGGCGAATGTCGGAGCAGTACCCTAACAAACGGACCACATACCGCGCGCGATCTTTCCTTCCTCTTCCTTGTCCTATCATCACCCTTTCCACACAAACTAAGATGCACTACGCTACCACACATGCCAGGACCCCAGTCGGGAGCTTAGAACGTGTTACGGCTGGGGCTGGGGCCACACTGGTGGGAGATACCTTGTTGAGGGAAATCCCGCTAGCCGACGGTAGGTCGGCGCCAGATCTCATCATCCAGCGGGAAATAACCGGCGCCACCTCTCGATGTAAAACATGTATTACACTTACGGGTCTAATGACCTAAGTACTTGACGCACCCGAAATCACTAACAACCAACCAACCAACCGCCGGTGGGCGGGGACGAGATTGCGGATGAGGGCGTGACCTCGAGTCGGGGCGAGCGCGAGGCCGGAGGTGGGAACGAGAGTGAAAGCAGGAGCAAGGGCGTGGGTGTGAAGACCGTCGAGGGCAGGGCGTTTTTCTGCCCCGCCGCGCGTCAAGCAAACAGGGCGCGGCTGATCTTGGGCGTAAGGCGCTTAGGGCGCCCTGCCGGGAGTGCTCAATCCAATGGCTCCATTACCGCTCCGCACGACTTTTTCCGCGCGGCGAACCGCGCCACCGCTGTCTCCACAACCCCCTGCCCCTGCCGCCGAGCTTCACACCCCGTCCTACCCTTTTGCTTCCCCCCCGTATTCCGCCCCTCTATTCTTCTTGACACACCCTTCTTCTTGAATCTCTTCAAGCTCGCTCCGACGTTCCCCTCATTTCGCTCACTCGTCCGATTGGTTGGTTGATTGATTGTCATTGCTTCCAGGCGCGTCAACTGCTAAGGTCATTTATCTCGTAAGTGAAGTGTATGCTGAGCAGGCGGTGATATTCCCCGCTAGGTGGCGGTTGCCGACGCCGACCTACTGTCGCTAGCGCGGTTTTCACCAAGCAGGTATCTTCCCACCACACTCGTCCCAAGCTCTAAGTTCCCGAAAAGTTCTAATTTCTCGACCAGTCTCCTGGCATGTGTGGTAGTGTAGTACATGTTATTGTAAATATGTGTAAGTTAGGGATGAGAACAGGACTAGGAAGAGAACCCCGCCCACTCGTCCCCGCCCGCTAGTCCCCGCCCACTCGCTCTCACCCACTCGACCCCGCCCACTCGTCCCCGCCCACTCGACCCCGCCCACTCGACCCCGCCCACTCGACCCCGCCCACTCGTCCCCGCCCACTCGACCCCGCCCACTCGACCCCGCCCGCTCGACCCCGCCCGCTCGACCCCGCCCACTCGACCCCGCCCACTCGACCCCGCCCACTCGACCCCGCCCACTCGACCCCGCCCACTCGACCCCGCCCACTTGACCCCGCCCACTCGACCCCGCCCACTCGACCCCGCCCACTGACCCCGCCCACTCGACCCGCCCACTCGTCCCCGCCCACTCGACCCCGCCCACTCGACCCCGCCCACTCGACCCCGCCCACTCGACCCCGCCCACTCGACCCCGCCCACTCGACCCCGCCCACTCGACCCCTCCCAATCGACCCCGCCAAATCAACTCCACCTATTTGCCCCAATTTACTCGCCCCGATCTTGTTCTCTTTCACAAACCCCACACACTCGCCCAACTCCATCCCTTCAACCGCGACCTCGCGACCCCGCGACGCCCCCTCGCTCCGTCCCCGCCTTCTGCGCGTGGGGTGCGGCGCTGCTCGGCGCTTTCTCGCGCTCTCCCCCCTGCCCCCCTCGCGTCTCTGCCTTCGCGCTCCCGCTGCTCTCCCTGCGCGTCGATCGCGTTATCGATGCGCTTAGGGGCTGCGCGGATTCGCAGATTGTGTTAGCGCACCCGTCCGAGCACGAGAGGTCGCGGATTGCTCGTTTCCCCCACGATGTTCCGTTTGCTGAGACTGTGTGGCTTCTCCCCTCGTATCCCTTTGCTTCATTTCTCTTTTTCAATGCTGGCCGTTTGCGTTTCGGGCCAAACGTCTTTCAGAAGGTAGAGTAGTTATATGAAGATATCGATTTTTAATTTTATAACTTAGAATTAAATGGTGAATCCTAGTAATTAAAAATAAAGTAGCTAGTGTCGAAAAGGCCTTTGTTCTTTGTACATGCTGTAACATGATGCACATGAATTTTACGAATTTGTTTCTGTTACAATTTTGCGTCAGCTCAATCAACATTGTAGGAGCATTTTGGAAAATTGACAATGTCATCAGCCTACGCTGAAAGAGCAACTTAAATTTTAAAAGTACACGTAAAAGAGTGCATGCATAGTTTGTAAAACGTGTGGTAGATTTCAATGATTTCACAGACATTCTAGGCGCACGCTGACTTTGTCTCGGACGACGTCGGTACTTTCCTTTCTTATCCACGCCTCCTCCTCTTCCCTTACACGCGCACCCTTCCATGCCCCACTAGACAGGCCTGGTGAACAGTTGGCAGCCTAGTAGCGTTTTCCATTCGTCGCACTAGTGCGCACCCAGTGTGCACTCAGGGCAGCTTTCGTGTTCCATTCGACCGCTAGGGCGCACCAGTGCAAAGAACTGCATGTTCCAATCGCACATCGACACGGACCCGGGGCGCCCTAAACTGCACTGATGATCGCGTCAGTGCAGTCCAGTGCACCGGGCCATTGTGAAGTTAGGTGCGGAATTTATCCATGCTGATTTAGATTCGTGGTGAAATTATGAAGGCAATTGAGGATCTTCTGTCACGCAGGGATACTTCGAATGATGGAGTATATTATGTTTTGCAAGAAATGTCTTAAAAAATGTTTTGATTTACACGAAGTTCGGAAAATCAGATTGTGTTTTTGGGAAATATAAGCTTGAATAACTTCATATTAAAAAAACCAGCGCTATTTAGAAACTAAAGTGTTTTAGGTACGACTCAATTTCGAAACGCTAATAAAGTGAAAATAAAAATAGTGACCCTTACAAAATCATTCAAATATATATGCCAAGAAATGTGCATATACCAGCGGAAGTGTTCATGTTAATATTTGTATTGTTTTCAGTAATCAAACAATTCTACATAAGCCTTTCGGTTCAAAATCTTGTGTACTATATCGATCACTGGCAAATCACGAAAAATGAAATTTCGACACATACGCATTTGAAGTTTTCGTAGTTTTTAAATAATGAAATCACACGTTAAAAATTTATGAACTAAGAAGAAGAATTACCAAACGATTGCATAAAAATTATAACGACGATCGTAATTCAAAATTATTATTTTTCGAGTTCCATCAGTGTTACAGACCAAGAACAGCTATCTATAATCTCACTGCGTAGTGCACACGCACTGACTCAGTTCCGGAATTCGTTTCATTCGTAGCTGCCCTTTACGCGTGTGGGGCAGCACTGTTACGGAGCGATGACGTTTCTGCTCTGCACTACGGTGGGTTGCAACGAATGAAAAACGCTATAGAACTTGCCCCGGCAGGGGCGAGGTCCCGCTCGGGGAGATAGCCGGATGTCACGTCTCAGATGGGGAGGAACACTGCCCATTTCCGGAATATATTATGAACCACACTTGTGATATTAATGACTCAAGTAATTGACGCGTCCGGAATGAAAATTCACTCACTCGCTGCATGTATTAATATTGAACCTACTTGCTGAGTCCGAAATAATGAAGTACATAAAGTTATATTTCCTATAATATAATTAATATTACTTCTGGTCCGAAATTCATTTAATGCAATTATGTTAATTCTTATTTCAAATAAATAAAGTCGAAATGTAGAATTCCTTCGTTTTGCAGTCGATTTACTACAAATAATTCAATTTATTTCATTTTTACTTTCTAACATTTAAATAGAAAATAATCCATTGTTTTGTTTAACATGAATGACCTCTTGTTTGTGGAAAAGTTGTAATAGTAGCGTACTCCCCCTAAATAAGTTAAATATTTCACAAGCAGCAAACATACTATTGTTAGACTACTTGAAATAAAGTATTCGCTTCATTAAAAACCCATGGCTACTTATGGATATATGATAATCTCTCGTTACAATTTATATTGGTTCGCCTGTGTTGTGAATTTCGTGTGAGTTCATGTCATCTTGATCAATGTTTGGGACTTGTTTATAAAAACAATTGAGCAAATGTGGTATATGTCTTTTACTTTGTATCCGGAAAATAGGTAGCGGAATTAGAGAGTAACGGTGCCCCTGGATGATAAAGATTATGTATGGTGAAAATCGAAATTGAAGTGTAAACAAAAAACAATTTTTTTCCCGAATTTAAATCCATGTACACGGAGTATTTCGCGCAAATGAAAAAATGGTGTTGTCAGCTTCTCATATAGGGCTATAGGGCGTTTCAATAAGGACTTAAACCTTACTTTGTTTCGGGTTAATATTATTGTTTAAGCATTTCCAAACAGAAATTTTCCAAACGAGCTATCTTATCCGTTTATTTTCGTTCTCGCGGCATTGTTATTTTGTATGGCTTGAGGGGCTACCTTTTTTCTCAAGACATGCCAGACAGTCGTATGTGGGACGAACATCAGTCGAGAAGCACACCAGATTGATTTTGTACGGCTGGAAATAAAGCTTTGACTCACTTGCTCTACGTCGTCAGACGCATGAGGTCGTCTTGAGGATTTGCTGTGTATTACTGTAAATCTAGTTTCATTAAAACACTTATGCCACATATAAACAGTAGGCCTATAGGATCTTTACCATTACGTGGCACAGATGTCGTAGACTTCAAATTCTCAAACTAAAACACGCAGGGGACCGTTAAAGGAGGGACAGACCCAGGACTAGAAAATCTTTTCTGAAATTGCTGCTAGCGCTTGCAGTGCCGCGATTATTTCCTACAGTACCAAGTGATTAAAATTTGAAATATTTGCCTTCAAGATGGAGCCAAGACTAAGTCTCTGGGTCGTATGAACGAGTTTGTACGAGCATTCAAACTTTTAAAGTCATTTTCTTCAAGATGCTGTATAAGTATATGTTTTAACACTTTATGTCGAATATTGACTGAAGTAATTCTTGCGATTTTCTATAGATGATAAAGGTGTTTCTAGAACTTTTTCAGGCGTTCTAGCCGACTGTGACCCTTACAGTCTACCCCCGTCAGTGTAGAATCGCACAGCATCTTCTGACATAGATGTGAATGGCTTTGTGCTTCTCATGACGATAAACTACGACACGCGTATTAAATATTGAGCCGTAAAGGTAGATGGTAAATTTGCCCATTTCGGTATAGAACCAAATGGCTTGTTTTCAAAATATCCCGCCTAAATGAAAATATGGGTAAATAATAGGAGTTTGTCCCTTAATAAAATGTGTTCTTTAAAGATATATTTTAAAATAAGGTAATGTACAATTTTTCGACAATTTGAGTACTCTTGCCTGAAATTGCGCGAAATTGTGCCCGAAAATAGGGCGACAAAGTACGTGCTGTTTCAAAACCTCTAGTTTGTTGATTGTATAGCTCAAAATCGGATAATAGCGCATGAGAAAAATTCTCGAAATACCTTTATCTATAGAAAATAGCAAAAACCCCTTAAAGTCAATATTTATAGGGCCAATGTGTCTAAAAAGCAATATACGAACGTAAAAACACATTTTTTCCTTTGTACAAAGTACTCCGGGCAAATTGATTCAAAGCCGTCGAAAAACATGTTTCCTTCACACTTCAAACATGATTTTCAACACGAAAAATTTTGTATTACCAGAATAATCTCCGAAAAGTTGTATATATTTTCACTCTTACTTTGACGTTTAGCAAAGAGTATAGAATACTATAGTAGTTCATAAATTACAAAGACAATACAAGTAGATTACTATAAATAAGTAACCGATTAAACCAACAAATATGCATTAATTTTTGTGTGTGCGGCTTTTTCAGCAAAGTCGCAATTTCAAATATGGGATTTTTCATTTTTGAAACGTTCGATATTGTTGAATACTACCGTTACATTTTTATTCTTAATAAATTGCTAGTATATGTAACAAGCTTTTATGCTTTTATGAAATGTATGCATTCATATCTTTGCACGTGAGCCTTGTTGCGGTTTCGTAACCTACATTGCTATCTTGTGACTGCAACAGGCAACGCATTCATGCCCCGGGTTGTTGAATGATTAATGGTGCGTGGTATCAGCAACGTGTGAAAGGCACCTCCCATTCAGTTCCACATCACACTACGCCCATCAAAACATCAGTCGTGCACACTAGTCACTTCCGTGAGTTCGATTATCACCGCAACATTTGTACGAGTTCGGCAAACATACTTTGCACGTCCGGAATATGGTTGCGATTAAGCACAGATGTTGAACATGTTTTTGATAGTATAGCTGCTGTCGTTATCTGCTCCGACTATTGAACTTGTATAGTGATGTTTGTGCACATAGAAAATACGAAGAGGATGCGCCATGTTTCCTATCACCACACATCTCTATTCACAGATTCATGGAGTTAAAGATCAGTAACTCTAAAATATGAAAAGATTACATGGAGTCATTATTTATACGATCTAATATATTTTGAAATGACGTTTTGCATGAAAATTTGTAGTTCAAAATTTATTGCATATCACTATTGTTCTAGCCACAGTTAAATGCTTCCTTTCTATTTCAAATACTATAATCATTTGAATTTTTTACGTTTTGAAGCTAAATGATGTAATTCCGAATGACGAATTTTTTTTAAAAAAAAAAAATTTTTAAAATTTGTTTTAGAATTATGCTTCCTTTTATTATTATTATTATTATTATTATTGTCGTTGTTGTTGTTGTTGTTGTAACATTATGTATACACCTTACTGATTCATTGCTAAATCCACATGGAGGGCCACAGGGATCAATTTTAGGCTCTATTCACTTCCTATTATAAATATGTCCTGGACTATTCGAAACGAAGGAACAGTTCTCTTTGCGAATGATACGAATATTCATTGCAATAAAGAAACCGTAAATAGTACAATATCAGATTTTCAAATTGGTTCCGTAACAACAAATTAATAGCAAATGAAAAAAAAATTCAATAAATTTTTCCATTTGAAATAAACAATTCTTCACTCCATTGAAAATGAACAGTTGCCATTGACTAATGTTAAGTTAACAAAAATTTTAAGCCTCTCAATTCAATCAAACCTTAAATGAAACGTCCATTTAAATGAATTGAACACAAAATTAAGCTCATTAAGCTACGCGTTCAGAATTCTTTCAATTCAGTCAGCTTTCATACTGCTCAGTGTGTATATTTCGCGAATGTTCATTACCCCCTGAGGTGTGGCATAATATTCTGAGGAAATATCTATTAGAGCTCCCAGACTTTTAGATTACAAAAAGAATTGCACGAATAATAAGCAAATCTTTATTAATCTAGGAATTTTACCATTACATTGCCTCTTGATTTACGAATCAGTGGTTTTTGTCAGAAACGACTTACTCAAGGGCGGGAATATATTTTCAGCAAACGCCCATGACCAGAACTCTAAACTCGACGTAGTAAACATATTCATCAAGTGAGCGTGTGTCAACAGCTCACTACAAAATATTAACTTACTATACATGTAAATTATTTTACAACACTTGGCTAGCTGATATTAAACGATTAAATTCGATACAAAAGTTCAAGTTCCCAGTAAAACTTCTTCTGATGCATAAAAGTTTCTATACAATTAGAGACTACACCGATCATCAAAACGGAAAATAATATCAATTTTAACAATGATATTTAATGCATTATTTACCATCCAGATTGTATAATTCTAAACAACTCAGCTTTTGGGTAATGACCCCCATCTCGATCATGTGTTTCGTTCAGTTTCCATGATCCCTGGAGACAATACTGAGATGTCCTGAACTCTCTTGTTTTGCTTCTGCACATAAATGTAACTTCATTTCCTGTGCAGTCTTCTAGAATTCAGCGGGAAATATAGCCATTGAAATTATCGTTCTCCATGTTCTCGTTGGAGGAAGTATAATTCCTTCACGTAAAATATGATGAGGTATAAGAACCTAAATCTATAGCTGATTTGTCCTTGAAAATAAATTTTATTACCACTGAGTGAATATTTTGTCATAAATACTTGCCGAAAACTCTCAGTTCTTTATTCTGAATTCATCTTGTATACGGCTTAAGGTAGGGATCCCGGAATTCGGAAATCTGCACATAAGAGACTTCGCCCCCTTAGCACGTCACAAGTAGTTATAATTTTTTTTTCACGTAAAATAAATAAATAAAATTATTATTATCTGAATGTTGACGTAACTTTTCAAAACTTAGAAATAATGTGAAAATAGTAAATATTTTGATCTTCAAATTTCTGGCATCGTTTCTGGTATTGACCTCTCGGCGTGGCTGAATATATTCATTTAATGAAAAGTTAGCTTCTAATTTGATTTGGGAGGAAAAAGATATTCATTGACATGACAATTATTATTATTATTATTATTATTATTATTATTATTATTATTATTATTATTATTATTATTATTATTATTATCAGAATTCAGAATTCAGCGTTCAGAATTCTTGCAAATTCAGTCAGCCTTCATACTGCTCGTTGTGTATACTTCGCGAATGTTCATTCCCGCATGAGATATGGCATAATATTCTGGGGAAATACATCTTATAGCTCCCAGACTTTTAGATTACAAAAACGAATTGTACGAATAATAACCAAATCCCACCCACGTGATTCATGTAAGCCTCTCTTCATTAATCTAGGAATTCTACCATTACCGTGTCTTTTTATTTCCGAATCAGTGGTTTTTGTAAAAAATGACTTGCTCAAGGGCGGGAATATATTTTCAGAAAATGCCGAAGTCTATTACTACAACACTCGACGTAGAAATCATATTCATCAGGTAACAGTATCAACAGCTCGTTACAAAAAATTCACATACAATACATGTACATTATTTTACAACACTTTGCCAGATGACATTAAACGATTAAATTCAATAGAAAAGTTTAAATCCCAAGTGAAATCGTTTTTGCTGCATAACTGTTTCTATACAATTAGAGACTATACTGAGCATCACAAGAAAAGTAACATTTTTTTACGTAAAATAAATAAATAAATTATTATATTAAGAGGTATTACAAATTATATTCATTTGAAACAAAAAAAATGGTTTTGATAAACATTACCATATATTTGTTACAAAATATTTGTGTACAATTGCATGCTTATTTTATTTCACTAGCTTCCATCCATTAATTAATTGATTGATTCGTGTTTCCGACGACATACACCGCTATGGTCACTTGTCCTATTAGATTCGTGAATAAATAGTTATTTTATCGTGGAACGGGACGACATTACTCACCTTCTGGATTGTGCGATCCGGTGCCGTCCTACACGTTGACTTTCGGGGATTTCTCCCTCCCAACAGGACATCTCCCCAGCGGAGACAAGCTCTAACCTCCCGATTGGTCTTCCGAAATACGTTGGTAGTGCACTGTATACAAGTGTGTATGTGTGCGTGCGTGTGTGTGTGTATGTGGGCCCGTGTGTGTATAAGAGTAAGGGGACAAAACAGGGCAAGGAAGAGGAAGGAAAGACTGCGCGAGCGGCCAGGGAGCGGCTGAATTGATCTAGTCTATATAGCTAGTGTCGAAAATCCGCCATCATCAGGACTTGAATTCTATCACCTTCCGGCCAAGAAGTCCTGACTAACTTGCTTTGTTCGCAGGAATATGGCAATAGAGTTGTGTTATTTTCTAAAACTCTTCATACACTTACTCTCTGTAAGAGCCCTTAGTAATTAGTACTGACTTCTCACTAATATCCCTGTATCTGTATATATTACTCTTTTGTTTGACCGCAATACGCCTTTTGTGCTTCACTATGTCTTCTAATACTGTAATGTAGCCTGTTCTAAAACATAATTCCGTATCTATTTCGACCGATATAATGTGAATGAAGTGACGTTTCCTCCCAAACGTACATTTTATCTGTGATAGTTAATAACATTTTCTAAAAATGTGTTGGTAATGAGTCGCACTTGTAATTGTCGTGTTCAGGACTCTACATTCTCTTATACCGTTCACTAGAAGTTTTTAATTGGTCAGAAATATTGGGAATATAACGTTTAACGTTTTCGGAAAGCGTTAATTTTCTCTTTCTACCCGAGAGAATACAATTTGTCGGAATATGAAGTACAAGAGCTAACGTAGCTTTAGCAGGCTTTATTACTGGTTTTGTCACCAAAATCCATACGTAATATCAACGACAAACAACTGTGGATTCTACGGAAGTTAAGACGTAGATGATTTATGATATTTAGCATTCCCCTTTAATTAAATAAATTTTAGTAATATAATATAAATACATACCCAATTACTTTCTTTTAAAATAAGTGCTTAGATACGAACTAAATTACTGGGCTCTCAGTGCTGATACGAGTTCACATTTGTTGCCTTTCATAAAAATGTTTATCTACCTGGGATTTCTCGAATTCCACGCAACCTACTGCGTAAATTCCATTTATTTTTCTCTCCGTAAAAAAATCGGCGAGTGAGATTGTGAAGAGAGAACGCAGATTTACTTCTACGCAACATTTTATTTTGTCGCACATCCCGGCGAGACCGTTTAGCTTAGAGGCTTATGGAACACCTGAGGCGCAGATTGGCTTAGGGGCCTATGAAATATCTGAGCGTGGGTTCGATCTTGACTGAAAATCGTTGTTATTAAGAGCGGGACGACCTTCCTTTTTTACATGTAAAAAATGCTGGCTCCTAAAATACTTTCAAAAATTAATCTCTCAAAAAATTCCCTTCTTAATTAGATTCCATATTCGCTTAACTGAGAACGTTAAGGAACGCATAAATATTACTGATTCCGTCGTGACGCTCCGTGGCGGCTAACGAAAAAAGTCAAAATTTGCCGGCAAAGCCGTGAACCACAATTTTGCCCATTTTTTATATTGTTTTTTTTGGGGGGGGGGAGGAACCTGAGCTGCTAATCATCTCAACTCTTGAGTTGTTTTTCTGAATTTATCTTTATTTTCTATTAATTTATCAGTAATTTTTATTTCATTCAAGCCTTTTTGGATTAATTTAAACCAATTGCTCTTAGGTTTTCAAGTTGAAAATAACTCAAACATTATTATTATTATTATTATTATTTTGTTGTTTTTATTGTTGTATATACAGGAAGAAAAGTTCCCTTTCAATAACATTTTTATAAAATACTGTATTGTAATGAAATGTAATTTTATAATTATTTTATTCACACTCTGTCGAATAATGCACAATATCTTCCCCTCATCTTTCTGGCTGGGTCCTTTCGTGCTCGTCGAATCCGCGCAGATTTCGCAGCGTTTGCCCCTTCTGCGCCGCGACCCCCTGCAGGCCGCCGCCGGCGCCGCGATCGGGGAATTTTTCACCTCTAGTCAGGCGCACGGGAGCTATTCCTTAGCCCTCCCTCCACCCCTACCCCCTGAGGAGTGGTGGAGGGGAGCTCGCAGCAGGAACTCGCCGAGGCCTGCGCTGGCGCGCGCCACGTCAACAGGAAGGTGGGCGGGGCGGGACGGGGCGGCGCGGGGCGGGGACGGGGGCACCGAAGGGGGCAAAGTTGATGGAGTTACGAGTCGCGCTCTCGTGCAAAGGACCCACCGATCAAAAGCTACGACACTCGCCCGCCGTGCAGCAGAAGCGTTAGAGAGCGGAAATTGGGAAGGCGGAAAGAGAGCGCCCGAGGCGCGGTGGCTGGCGCAGTTGCGATTCGGCGCGTTCGGTGAGTTCTTGAGACGGCGCGAGTCGCACGAATTGTTTGACTTCGAGGTCATCGAACGTAGGCTTCTCGTGTGGTAACAAAAATCCTTGAAACAGCGAACACGCTTGCTTTCCCTGGGGAGGGAAGTGACACATTTTTGACAAAATCTACGGCTCAGGATTGATTGTGTTCACCAATATCAGAGTTTAAGCTTCGTTGGAGGTCTTTGCTACAGGATTATAGTCGATTCGCCTTTCAGAAGTGAATTTATTGATCCCATAGCAAAATAGCAGTACTGGTGTCATCCTTTTGGGGATTGAAATAGTTGATAATTCCTCACGTCATTTCCAAAGATATTCGAACAATATCCTAAACAAGGGATCATAAGCTAGGCGCGGTCCTTGCTGCCAAGTCCTGTACCTATTCCAGTTCCGATGAGCTGGCGATATCACATCCCTAAATACTCTATCTTCAATATATTACTCCTACTCTTCATTCGCAACTAAGGACAATACCCCGACACAGCTGGAGCGTTAAGATGGTGGGAATAGAGGGGTAAATTGATAGGACCGAAGGTGGGGACAAGGCAGGCGAACTGCGGATTCGTGGGCGTTCTCAGAGGTTCTGACTAGCTTAAGTTTCCATAAAATGTTTGAACTCGGAGGCCAACAAAGTTCTAATGTGAAAGAAAACACCTGGAACAAGCGTTAGATGTGTCATGTCTCGCATAAGTCCCGTCAAGTGCGATTCAAAACAAGTCAAACGAGTGAGATATTACTGTATTACTACTTAATATAATTTACCAATCCCTATACAGTATGAGAGTAAATCCTGAGCGTGCGGATGTTCGTATGTGCGGTTCCGTCCCTCACGGTTAGACCACTTTCCGTGCACCAATCGAGACATTTGAGGTGTCATTTGAAGCGTCTTGGTCTCCAATGGGGAACTGATAATTTGTTTTTGGGTCCAGTCAGAAGATTAAAAAAAATCCAAAAACGTGCTTTTGCGTGTTTTAGCGTGCGATCTTAGTGAGTAGATGGAGAATTAAATCAATACCACCTAAATAGATCTATGTAGGTGGCGTTGATTAAACCCCAGTACCCGTGGTTATTTGCAATCCACGGCGCCATAATTTTTACCAGAATTTAACCTTCGAGAAGATTAAAAAGACTGTTGTACCCGAGTTTGCGGGTTCAAACCCGATCGAAGCCATGGATTTTTAAGGGCGAAAAAATCCTTCGTACGCCTTCCTTCGAAGGGGAAGTAAAGCCGGCTGTCCCGTGTATTAATTTGCTGCATGTAAAAGATCCTCAAGCCTAAAAAGAAGCCTCTGAGCAAAATTGAGATCCGCCTGTTTCGTCGCCCAAGATAATACCTCCTTTCTCCGCTAGATGGTGAAAGGAGCGTAGCGAAATTTGCGTGGTTAGACGGAAGAGCGGGCCTGATGGCCCGAGTCTCGCCACGTAAAATAAGGCATTAACTAACTAACCCTGGTTGTTTACAAACCAGCAATATGAAATGAGAATCTCGCTACAGAATTTGTCAATTTTTAACATTCGAAGTATTTCATGTGTATTTTTTATAATAAATTTGACAATTACCTTGGAACATTGAATTTGAAGAAAATGATGTAAATAAAAAAACAGAAATGTTAGTATGATACTAGACAATACATTTCTTAAGAGCGCAAAGATTGATTTTCAAATTAATATTACTTAAAACGTATTCACCTTATTCACATAAACATACAAAATAGTAACATATTAATGCTTTTATGTATTCGCTTTCAGAACACAAATCATACTCAGTTTGTGGAGTTTTAAAATGTTAAAAAATTTGCGGAACAAAATAAAAACGTGAAAGGAACTCAGGGGAATCCAAGGTAGTTCTAGAAACTTTTGCGTCTGAATATTTCGAACTAATTACGAATGATCTTATAATAGGAATAGAGGATATAGCAGAAGAACAGATTACAAGTGATAATTTATGTTCATATTAGAAAACAAGACGTTAAACTATAGCTGTGTTAAATTCTATCTACTCGCATTATTCATACCTGCAAGTATTTTTTACGGGGATTAGAATTTTGAAATTGAGGTATTACCAGATCATATCCCGTATGGAGTTAATATACAATGTCATTGGGTGTTGGGAGTTGAGCGGAAGTATAACATTATCAGCTACTACGATTCATTGGTTAGTCCAATGCCAGGTACTGTAAGAAATATTTGAACAAAACTAAGCATGAAAGAAATGTTCAACCCATGAAAATATTTGAAAATAATTTACAGCGTCGGTGACGCCATAGTCAACTAGTATTAGAGTAGAGACTTTAGACTTCGTAGACTTTAGACAACATTGGAGGAGTGTGTTACGATTAATTAAACTGATAAAGTTTATCGATTTCAAAATTACCGCTTGTAAATGTGCGGCAGTTTTTCGTCACATGTTTTCCCGAACGCCTTTCAAAAGAGAATAATAAAGTTTCTCAAAAACATTTAATCTCGTTATTACCGGAACTGCGATATTATATTTTAAAAAGGTGGACCAATCAAACCGAGAACTGACTGCATTTTCACAATTCTTTTATATCCTTTAACATATCAGGCAGTGTAGAGTTGCAACATGACACCGCGCCGTCCTTTCAAAGCAATTAAATGGAATGAAAACGACTCGCAGGCTGCCTTGGAAATACGGTTGTGCGCGGGCGTTTGTCGCAGCCATGCATGCATGAAGAAACTCAGCGTATTCGTTCTATACAGGACTCCTTGTATTCGCACCCGATTCGCACGCATTAGTCTCTTTTAGCGCGACAATGAATGAAACGGAGCGTGCTTGTGTGGGAGGGGACGCGGTCCGGTTGCACGGCATGGGTGGGGGGGGGGAGGAGAGGAGGGGAGGGTGCGTTGCGAGTCACGAATCGCGGAGTCCTCCCCATTCCCCAAAGTCCTCGCCCCGCGCCCCCACATTCCCTCCCCTCCACGCACGCGCCGAAGGGCGTTCGCGCTGTCCTACGCCTCCGTGTCCCCGTCCTCTCGTGGGTCCCCTACTATGCCTCGTTTCCGCGCGGCCCTATCTGCCTTTCTCCTCCAACCTCGGTTCCCCTTTCGCCACAGCGAGCCCCTGCCGTTCCATTGTGATGCTCTGGAACTCCTACAATTGTCATTTTTGCGACTTGGTCCTTTGTGTGCCTGAGCCTACGCACGCCCAATGTACTATTTCCCACTGCTCTGCTTGTGCCGTTTGTTAGCCTTTGCCCTCTGAGAGGCACAGACAGCGCTTTCATGCATCGTATTCTCCTTCATCCCCCTTCATGTCGACTCTACTTTTAATCCTTCCACTTTCATTTGATTCTCGAACTTCATTCATGCCTTCTGACACTCCCATTTACAACTCCACTGTTTCGCTCACCACACTTTTTCCACTCTTTTCCATTTCACTCCCTTTCCCTGCTCCATTTCCAGATTTGACACCCCAATGACCGTGAGTGCTCTTGCCACCTTTGAGAACATTTTCATCTCCCCACGGTTCACCCTCTCATTCACTTTGTCCTTCTGCCTTAGTACTGACACCCATTTCTTTCTTAATGGTTTTTGTACAACACCACGCCGCGTTGCTCGTGCTTGTCGTGGATCACCCACACTCGCGTCCGCGTACGCTTTCTGCTCTACCCGCTCCGTCAGCCATATTCCCCGTCTCGCCCCACCCCGTTCCATCCCCACCAGCTTCCCTGTTCCGACCACTCTGCTCCACCCCGTCGATCGTACCGGACATGTCCCCATCCCACCACTCTCCTTGCCCCCCCTGTTCACCCCCCTCGTTTCCCTCTGCCCTCGTCGTCTCCCATCTCGTCTTCTCGTCTATCCCCCCGCCTCGTTTCACCATCCTGTCTTCTTTCCCAGACACGCCATCCCGTTTCGTTCACCCAGTCTCTCAACCCACGTACGTCCCCTCCCTCGTGCCCTGGGCCGATCCCCCCCTACCGCACTGTCATCATCCCTCCGCGCTCCCCTGCTCTCCCTCCCCCGTCCTCGGCGCGGCGCCCCCATCCGCGCGCTGCCATTTGTATAGGGATTGTCAGGCGCGCGTTTTTCACGGGCTTCATTCGGTTTCGCAGCTAAGTGCACGCTATTATGAGGGGCGCTATCGAATTTACCCGCGCGGCTGACTTTTTTGACCGGGAACCGGGTCGAGGAACCTCTTTGGCAGGGTGGCTGGGGGGGGGCGAGGGGGAAGGGAATGGGAGGCGGGGTGGAGGAGGAGGAGGAGGAGGCGGCGAAGGGCGACGTCGAACGCGCGGTCAGCGCCGCATTGAACGCGCCGCGTTGATTCATTTGAGTGTCAATGAAGTTCATTAAAGTCCAGATGATTGGTGATGTTATTGGGCGCTCGGCGATGAGTTATTTCATGGGCCGGGCGCGCGCCGCCGCCGCCGCCGCCGCCGCCGCCACCACCGCCACCGCCTCCGTCGCCGCCGCCGCCCCTGCACGAAGCTCGCGCAGTGCCGCGACGCGCCCCGCCGCGTCGGTGCCCGCGTTAAAACATACGAAAGCCCACGCCGCTGATTAGCGCTCTAAATATGGCTCATCCGCCGGTCGTTGGCTCTGCGGCGGCGGGTGTCAGCGCCCTTTCGCTTGGCTTGCCAGCGCCACGCCCCCTTTGCCCCCGCCCTCGCCATCGTTCGGCCCCGTTTTCTCGCCCGGCCGTTCCCTCCGCTGTCCCCTCCGTTCCCATGGCTGATTTCTGATCAATCTCTTATGGTTCATTGGCCCGTACTTCGTTCTACTTCATGTTGCCCTGTGGCAGAATATAGGAATATTAACTAACGAGTGGTCTGCTGAAGCAAATATACTGAACGAAGCAACAAAAATCCGTTTTCCTAACATGTAGTGTGCATACTTTTTAAGAATAATAAATGAAATACTGTCGTATATCACTACAACAAATTAAATAGTTTAATAAAATCGCCTTCACGAATACTTCAATAACATATACACCTCTTACATGGACGGAGGCTGCATTTTTTTCTTTCAGTTTCAGTGGACGCTTGAAATTGGAATTAATTATTATATATATATATATATATATATATATATATATATATATATATATATATATATATATATAGTGCGTCTGTGTGTGTGTGCGCGCGCGCGCGTGTGTGCGTGTGTGTGAGTGTGAAATACGACTGGGATCCTAGAGACCCCAGAAACCGTGTACAGATTGCACCTCTCCCCATAGTACATTAGACCATTTTAACTGTTTTTGACATTAAATAATTATGTTCTGTGATTATCCCTCTCTCATTTCCACAACAGTTCTCCAAATTCCCTGTTTGTTACTTAGCAACGCAACGGTACTCTCACATCTGTCTCTATCAGTACATTTTGTCTTTTTATGCAAATACTGAGTGATGAACAACAAACTGCTTTTAATGTACTTATTTGCGTGCAAATGGGTTTGTGGAAAATAAATCCACATCATGACAATATATAGTTTTAATGAAAATATGAATTAAAATGATCGTCACTTTGTTGTTAAAAATCGTCTAATGTTATCAATAGATGTTGGAAGTATCGTTACATTAGTTTTCATAATATCAACGTACTCGGTACTCAGTCCACAGACGTCGCCCTCGATTTGATTTGATTTTTTCATGTTTCCGGGCACGTCAACTGCTTTGGTCATTAGTCCCGTTAGTGTTGTACATGTTTCTTCTCGGGATATGCGCAGTAATCTTTCCCCGCTGGATGGCGAGATCCGAGGCCGACCTACCGTCGGCTAGTGGGGTTTCCCCCTAACCAGGACTCTCCCACCAGCGGTGCACCGCCCCATCCGGGGCAAGCTCTAAGCTTCCGACCGGTCTCCCGGAATATGTGGTAGTATAGTGCATGTTAGTGTAAGTGTGCGTGTGTGTAAGAAGAGAGGATAGGACAAGGAAGAGGAAGGTCAGATCGCGCGTGGTCCGTGGCCCGATTGGTAGGGTACTGCTCCGGCATTCGCCTGGTGTTGATCGGAGAAACCACGGAAAACTACCGATCACAGCAGCCGGCCGCTAGAATTCTCCTTCAGACAGCAATTGAATTCGGCCTGACTGAAAAGCAAGTGTCGAAAATCCTGCCACTATCAGGACTCGAACCCAGGACCTCCCGGTCAGAGGCGCTGCAGTGACATCAGTTGATGCACTGAGCTCCCGCTCCCGGTCGTCGCCGTCGATCTCGTCCTCACCATCACCTGAGGTCCTCACCACCCCCTCATTGGCCTCTCGCCCCCGATATCGCCCGCGTCCTCTTCTTTCGTCCGCCCTCGCACTCCACCCAGATGCTGTCCCGTCGCCGTCCTCGTTCACCAACGGCCCTGCCTCCAGAGACTCCGGACGCAATGTGACGCGCCGAATCGGAGCTGCATGCAGTGAAAAGTAGCTCCACAAAAATTAGCGGTGAAGTGCACAATTAGGCTGCGCGCGGCGCGTGTTATAGTCGAGTGCATAATTGGCTCAAAAAGTTGAAAGAGAGGGATTATCGGCGCTTTGAAGTAGCGGTGGATAATTATGCATGCGATACGGCCGCCGCCAATTAACGCGGTGAAGCCGTGCGCCGCCAGCGGCGACAGAGGCCGTGGGGCAGGCAGGGATGGGGATGGGGCGCGGTGGAGTGGAGCGGAGAGAACGGCGGGTTGGGATAGGGAGGGTATTGGCCACAGGCTAGTGCCGACGGAGGGGACGGGGACCACCAGAGCGGTAAGGGTCGCAAGGGAGTATTGTGAAGCCAGCAATTGGATTTGGAAGGAAGGGCTGCGTTGTTGTTGATTTTTTTAATTATTATTGTGGTTCTATTTAAGTAGTTGTTGATGCGTTAGACACCCGTAATAGAAAAACAAACTGGTGACATGTATCAATAGAGCAGTTTATCTATTTACCGGAACAATGAAACACCAGTAAAGCAAACTTTTACATTATTTTCGATTACGTTACAGCTCAGTTTGAGTCTTCACTAACATCCGGGTGCTCAAACTACCGGAGTCTTTCTCCGTTATGGGAAATAGGCCATATTGGAACAGAGTACACTGGTCGACAGTCGTTTTGTTAAATGACTAACTGTAGCGGTTTGTAGTTTGCTAAAGTCAACTACATTCACAAGTTGGCCACAGGGCTCAATTTTTGTGTAAACTCACATACACTATAAACGATTTCCCCGATAGTCGTTAATGCTGAACCGATTGTTACTTGGAGGTTTATTAAAGACTGTGGTCGAAAACAATATATAATATTGTAGAATTCACTAAAGATATGAAATAGTGAAGCAGTTTCCGGAAGTGCCAAGTGCGGTGACTCTCATACACGACGCGACGACTCGGCGCGTTGGTAAGAAAGGCATATGAATTATATTTTGGGTATCGAATCGGTGAAGAGAACAAATTGTGTGCTCATTTGCTGTGCGTTTTGTGAATCAATACTTAGTAGTTAGCTTAACAGAAATTCGTGACATAAGCTATTTTCAAATTCCCATGTTATGGAGGAATCCAAAGGACCATTCGATGGACTATTATTTCTGCATTAAGAAAGTTCCTGGAATAACAGGTGAGAGTAAGAAGCCCATTCAATATTGCAACCCCTTCTAGCTTTTAGGCCTGTCCCACACAATCGTACTTCACAGCGTCAACCTTTAAATTGCAGCGCTATAGGACAATTGGAATTTGCTTCCAAAACTTCTGGCGTTCAAGATTTAAACGTAAGTATCAAAAAGGCCGACACTAAAGACCCAGATTTCAGTGAAACGTCTACTTCGTAGAATACGACAGTCAGGACTCTATGATCTAGTTTATGCTCTAAACTTGTCGAATCGGGCAGAATTGTTGGGGTCCCGATTAAAGGGTTGGAACTTCCTTCTGAATGGAACTGCAATTATTTGTACTGTGTATCGCCAATGTGTACAAGATCTTCGATACTTATTCTCTGAAGTAGGCAATCTAGTGAATTGGGTAAATGTTGATGCTTTACTGAGTGATTTGACCGTGACCATCATGATTCTAAAGAATGAAGGTTGTGATTACTTTAAACTCAGTTTAGAGAAGTGCTTATTCATATTGGCAATGAGAAACAAGTGTATCCTGTGGGCACGTTTTGTTGATTTTTCCTTTTGCTTGTAGTGGTAGTAGAGCTTAGGGTGAGTTTCTATTTTGTTAACAATACAGAAAAATCAAATTTTATAATTTTGCAACGAAAATATCTAGTTTTTTAAATGTTAATCCCTCGCTTTTCAAAATTATTATTATTATTATTATTATTATTATTATTATTATTATTATTATTATTATTATTATTTACTTATTTTTCATCTTTCAACTCTTAATAGTTAAATTGTTGGGAAGGGATTCTGAAACTCAAGAAAGCGTGCGCAGATGATTTTCTCCCCCATACGTCACATACAGTTTTAAACTGTTTTTGACTAAATAAATAAATAAATAAATCCTCTTGCCTATGTATCCCATAAGAAAGAGACGTATAGCGTCATGAAACATTTTTATGGAAAACTAGCGGAACCTGGCAGACGTTCTGTCCTTCATCTCCCTCTTTCTCCCACTTGAGCACAGAGCATATGCATAGCTGCCATTGGCTCAGAGGGATCCTACGCTATTTATTGCTGAATAAATGAATTAATAGCACATGCAAAATTGCCATCGGCTTTGATCAGCCCATGGCAGTGGTTAAAATGAAGCGCCATATTATTCTGCAGAGCAACAACATAATTAACAGCATATAAACCTTCTCTCCTTCATCTTCCTCTCCCTGTCTCTCTCCTTTTCTGTCTCCATCTCCATCTCTGTCTCCGTCTCTCTCACCGTCTCTACTTCTCCGCGCTCTCTCTCCGTCTCTCTCCCCGCGCTGCCAACTGTCAATGCTCTCAGTTTTTCTCGATACGGCCGCTTAAAATAGTCTATGTGACTTCAAACACAGTAGAAATAAATAAGTTTCGTTTGAAACGGCCAGCTGAAACCTTAAAGAACATGATAAGAGCGTTTCTACGCTGTATATTGCTGAATAAATTAATTAAGAGCACACGAAAACCTGCCACCGGCTCAGAGGGACTCTATGCTATCTATTGCTGAATAAATGAATTAAAAGCACATGCAAAACTGCCATCGGCTCTGATCGTCCTGTACGTAACACATTAACCGTCTGGGTGAAAAAACACGTGGAACTTTCATGGAGATCGGTCACACGGTGTCGAGATTTACCGCTCTTATATATATCAACATCCACTTATAGATAGTGTAGAATATAATAGATAAAATACTAACAGCCTTTGTGGGATCCGTGCAGTGATTTGAAAGTTACCGCACTTTTGTTAGGTCTCCAACAGTGAAATTTTGCAGTTTTCTATGCGAATTCGCAAGATCGAAAGCGACTTCGGAAGATCAATAGTAGATATTGCAAAATTTATTTTGTGAAGAAGCACTGGCCCCACCGACACTTCGACAAAAAATGTAACTGCGCAACCACTTGCAAACCTGCACACGTATGTTTTCATCCCTTGCACATCAAATTCGGCTTGATGAAACATTTTGTGAAGACAATGGATAACAACGGGACAGATTTCCTGTACTTTAATTCCTGAGGATCAGTGAGGTGAAAAAAGGGAGTGTATAAGGACCTTAAATAAAGGAACTTATGAGGATCAGGACTTACAGGCACGTTTCAATGGTGTTGAAAAGGCTGCATGGAGTTCTGTTCAAAACGTCATAACTGATCTTACTTGGTAACAGAAACGCCTAGACTATGAGGAACTAATGTCTGAACTCCTTCACAATATTATAAGTCTCAGGTATATTATATGTCCCTTAAAATGCATTTTCTGCATACACACTTAAGACTTATTTCCTGAAAATCTTGGCGCTGTGAGCGCAGAACACGGTGAGCGATTCCACTAAAACATTGCAACAATCGAAAAAGGTGATTGGGGAAAATGAAATCGAAATATGCTTGCAGACTATTGATGGGCTCTGAAAAGATATGTTCCTCAAGCGAAATACAGTAAACAATTGTTCAAAACTACATTTTAATATATATTATTATATGTAAGTAAAATAAATAAAACCAATCACTTTACAACAGTAGGAACTTTTTAATTGCCTATTACAAAGAAACCTTGCTTCTTACAAATAAATGATCTGCAAATTTGAAATCAAAACACCATATTTCGTAAGAAACAACTATTCAATTCCATTTTACAGAAAAAGTAAACATATAGCCCTTCCTCATCCGTCCTGAAGTGACATTAAACATATAGTCTGGTTATTCCATCATTGCATAGTTTACATAATGCAATTAAATTCACTGATATTCCTTCACAGATAAATTATTTCATATTTCTTGTATTAAAAACGAATGTATTGAGACATATGTTTGCGGTCTATTATACCCATTATACATAAAACCGAGGCAAGTGATATCCTGGTATATTTATTTTTATTTCCTAAATACTTTCCGATCATGTGGAGATCGTGTTTAAAATTGTCTAGCTATCACGTGATAGAAAACAGTGATCTCTGATTTGAATCCTATCGATATTTCTGTACTTACCGTTGTATTTTTCTTGGTTGTAGTAACAGTAACTTGACAGTAACACTTTGAGGGGTTATTCGTCAAATATAAGATTGATTTAGAAAGGAAGAACACATGATTGAACAAATGGAAGAACACATACGGCAACTAATTGTGTTAACATTAGGTCATGAATGAGATTTTTTTTACTATGCTGATATTGTGTGAGTAATTTCCCCTTCTCTAACACACATAAATGCATACGATTTTGGGCAAGAGTAGAATGTGTCGTGAAGCAAGGATTGGAGTGGGAAGGAGAGGGGTGTTTTTGTTGTTATTGTTGTTGTGTTTTTTTGATTTATCAGTCGGTTAACCATCCTTATTAGAAAGATCCTGAAACAAACAGCTTTCATCTCACATGGTAACATACGTCGTGTGTGTTGGCCGTACTTTACCATCTCTCCCCCTGTGATCTTTTTACCTTAAATTTAGGATTTAAAATTAGGACAATAAACTAAGTGAATATCAACCGTTGATAGACAGAAATAATGTCATCCTACATACATAACGACGAGACGTGTTAAACGACGTGTCGTTTAACTACATTTACACAATAAAGTATAGATGCCGTTGGTACGTAACGCGCGACGTTATTGGCGAGAAAAAAACGAGATATGTTCCTTCATGCGCCACAAGATGTCCCTGAGTGTAAGTGTGTTAGATTAAATGCCGACGTTTTCTTTCATACCTCGCCATGTTTCCAACACAGGAGTTGTGTCTTTTTTCAGACTTCATGTCATAACGGAATGAAATAAGAAACAGTGTTCATGCTCTACCAGAACGACTTTCGTCAGTAACAGATTCTACTTAAAGAATATAGTATTCTTTGAGAATAGTACTCTTTACTCTTTGAATGTAGTGCTATTCTTTGGCTCTACTAAATCTCGTGTGGTGGTTAACCTGTCTTCAAATAACAGAACACTGGTTACCATTTTGCGTCGTATGATTTCCGTGGACGGTGTTTTGTTTACAAGTGATGAAGAGTATATTTGTAGTGTAGTATGATTTCTCATTTATTTCCAGTTATGCCGGGATAACGAAAATCACTTAGAAAATGTGTCTTTTTGTGACGATAAGTATATTTTGCGAGTGAGAAGCATGAAATGAGTGTCAAGTAATGCTACGACCACGTCTACACAACTAGAAGAATGACTTCTAATAAAAAGGTAAGTTATCTGTATGATGTGGAAAAGACGATCAAATGTGTAAAACAGTCATGCCGGTATTATTGTAAATATTATTGGAGTAATGTAAATATTTGAGTACCAACTTATCAAAAGTCTGCCAAAGTGTAATTATTGTAATGAGAAAATTCTTTTGAGAATTTTGAAGATGAAAATTGTAGGATGGTTTCAACTTGTGTTATTGAGTCATATATTAATTATTACACTGTTCTAAGGTATAATCAGACACAATTAAAACTGCTTGTAACTAAAGAAAGTTGCACTTTATTAAGTTACACTTTCTTTGGAAAAAAAAGGAAAATTATAAGGCTAATATTCTTTTTTAAAATTTATTTATTTTAGGTCGCATCAACCGCAAGGCCATTAGCAACCACATCAATTAAAATATCCAATATTCTTCAAATATTCATTTTTGCTTTTGTTTGAATCATATATCCAGCAATTTCATAGCCAACAGTAGGATGTAGAGAGTAATTCAAAGCATCACAAAATATTGAAAGAAAACTTTTAAAATAATGGCAACATTAACAAAAATAATTATATCAACACTTTAATTTATACATCAATTTCAATTTATATTTTTATTACAGAAAATTATTAAAAAATGTGTGATCTTTTTGTTAACTATTGTACTAATACTATTATAATAAGTAGTTTAAATTTGAACTTGGTAAAAACCTCTATAATTTTGTTCTTCAAAGTACTTTAATTGTAAATATCCTTAAAAGTACACAATTAATATAGGAATCTGTATGGCGTATTAAAATAACGTAACGTTTTAAAATATTTTTTTATTCTATTCTTTTTCATAGGGACAAAGCCTCAGTTTTCTACCACAATCAGTAAGATTTGAATGATAGAAATATAACGAAATATTGTGGGGCACTTAGTTTTGTTAGTGAAAGGCATGTGATGAAAGGTAATGGATGAAGCTGTTACAGAAAATGAAAATAAAAATACAAATTTGGCTTCTTTATTTCATGGTCCGTGACAAATTTGGTTCACATGCCATCCAGTGGTATAATACCCACAACTGTATTGAACATATAGAACGTCATAAAATGCATGACAAAATATTTAAAATGATGTTTCATTAGTAATAGTGATTATCACCGAGTTAGAAATTGTTTGGTGTATAGTGAGAATATGGAATATGAGAATACACTTAATCTGTATACAAGATTCAAGTTCTTTGTGATGTGAAATATGTTGGTTACCTGGAAAACTGGGACACAAGAGATATATGAGAGACGTGGAAGCTAAATCTTATGAAATCTTATGAATCTGTTTCCTAAAATTTATCTTCTAGGATAGAGGGAACGTATAGACCATGCAGAAAAAACAATGACACATAATAGAAAATATGCAAATTATATGAGCAAAAAATTTTCTTTGGTGAAAAAGAATAAGTACTTCTGAGCTATTAACAGAAGAACTTTAATTCTATAACGGTAGGAAAAGTACCCACAACCACGGTTTATTAATCAACACACATGCTGCGAGTATTTTTGCCCTCATCTTCAGTACATCTACATGAAATGAAAGGCAAACGGAAATTAATTTGCTCTATAGAATATTTACAAACAAAAAATTATAAAACTATAAATTATTATTAGAAATTATTGTAATTGCTATGGATTAATCATAAGAAGAAATGGTGGTAATTTAGGCCAAATGGAAGAGTGTGATCAACGTTATTAATTGGATTCTCACCGATTTTCCTCCCCAGTCTTTTTGTTACAAAGGCAGGGATTCCTAGTGCAAATGCAATATTTTAAAAGATAATGGAATATAGTATAGCGACAAAATAAAACACAATTACAGTGCTTTTGATAGACTTCTGTCAGAATGATTGAATGGGCGTTCTCAAAACCCCAACGGAAGTTTTAATATGGTATGAAAATGCACGTTCAGGAGAAGGGTTTAAGGTTGCAGATAAATGCTTGAATATTGGGAATACTAGCAGACTTGAAGTTAAGGGTGAGCTTGGAATAGAGATCATAGATAAAGTAGCCAAAATAATAAAGAGAATTATAAAGAATCAAGAATTCAAGGGACATGACTAAGATGACTGGTGTTGGGAAGTATAGAAACAATGTTATTCTCAAGTCAAAAGTAAACCATTGGCTACAATGCGCGATCTCGCTTCATATGTATTAACGGTAATTCGAACAACCACCACTAAGGTTTCAGAGCCCGAGATACTGTCCCTCCTGCAAGCAGTGCAACATGCCGTAATGCAGCAGGACAATGCCCGACCGCATGTGACGAGGAAATGTAAGCTTTTGCGAAGAACGAAGGGTACTACTGCTTTTTATTTATTTATTTATTTATTTATTTATTTTACGTAAAAAAACAGTTAAAACTGCGTATGACGTGCTATGGGGAAAAGTGAATTGTGTGCACATTTTCAAAATTCTGTGATCCCTACACTGTCATATACTACTTAAATTTGGGAAAAACTCCCATATCACAAAATCTATTTGCAAGGATTAATAAGCAATAAATATTGGGTTCTTATCCATGTTGTCCTGCGGAATAATACTTCCTGCCGTGACAATATGGAAACAATAACTTGAATAATTGTATTTCCCACTGAATTCTAGAAGACGTGCACAGCAAATGAAGTTACATTCATGTTCAGAAGCAACACAAGGGGCCATCTCAGCATTTGCTCAATGGATCAGGGGAACTGGACGAAAAACCTGATCGAGATGGGGGTCATTGACCCAGAAGCTGCGATACAATACTTGTTACATATTGTTTAGAATTATACAGTCCAATGGTAAATAATACATTAAATATCACTGTTAACATTAATGTTACTTTCCTTGTGATGCTCAGTATAGTCTCTAATTGTATAGAAACACTTACGAAGCAGAAACGATTTCATTTTGGATTTAAACTTTTCTATCGAATTTAATCGTTTAATGTCATCTGGCATCATGCTTCCCTGGCCTACGCGTTCGCCTGATATGTCACCCATCGAACATGTCTGGGATATGATTGGTAAGCAACTTTCTCATTCTGGTTCTCCTGCAGTCACTGTCGTTGCTTTGTGGTCACGCATAGAAACTGCGTGGCAGTATGTTCCCCAGCAACATATCCAGGTTCTCTTTGAATTCATGCCATGACGTCTCTGACGACAGGCTTTGATGGCAGCGCGTGGTGATTTTACATCGTACTAAATTCTCGAGGTCAAAATACAGGTACAGTTCTGTAATTCTAGTCATTTGTATATTGTGATATTCCTCATCTTTGACATAAATTTCATTGTAATAGTGTGTCTCGTTCTTTGTGTTGCAAGTTTAATAAACACGAATGTAAATGTATCAAAAGCGAGGATACATTTCGCCTAATTCTAGAAAACACATTTCTATCTGTAAGCGAACTACAGATTTGATTTTATAGTATTTTTAAGAAAAATATCCACATCTCTGGCTCTACTGCTCCCACAAGTAGAAACTGGTGGTGCTGCATCCGCACATAATTTCTCGCTGTTTTTACGTTTGAAATTGTCGATAATTCAGAGTGTTCAACGAAAATGACACCACTGGAACAAATTACACTTAAATCTCCGTCTTCATCTGCGTGGTTATAAAAAGTTAATTATTTGGAAATTGTGAAAATACAGTGTGTTTACCACAAATAAGACTAGCAAAATTTTTTACTGTCCTTTGACAATTCGAAAATGAAATTTAACGAAAAGAATTGGGCCATATTTCGAGAAAACATTATTTAAAGAACAAAATATTACGTGAAAACCACTCATATTTTCGAAAAATTATTCATGGTCTCACTTCATGATATGTCTTTCAAGAATAGGTTTCGTTCAGGACAAAATCTCTTTCTTGAATATTGTGTGATATATATATATATATATATATATATATATATATATATATATATATATATATAGTCTCTCGCCAGTCGGACAGTCTCTCGCCAGTCGCAGAGCCGAGCGGACGTGTTTTACTAAGCGCTCTACCTGCTGCAGGATGGTGTCGACGGAGCAGTGGCGCGCGGCTATCGGCCGCTGGGTGAGGGGCTACCTGCCGCGGTGGCGGTGCCGGGGACAGCGCGGGGGCTGGGGCTCCTTGCGAGCGTGTTGGGCGCGGCGGTGATGGCGGTGCTATTGGCGACCCGGTGGGTGGGCTGAATCGGCCCCCTACTAACGTCGATATCATCGAGGACTATCAATAGGAACCATGGGCTTATTGATAGAATCGATGTGTTGCAACCAGGGTTACGTCGGCAGAGGCTTCGGGTGCAGTCGCTGCAGACAGCCAACGAGCGGCTGGTTCGCAGGTGGATTACCTTGAGAACCAGTCGCGACGCTAATATCATTGTTACTGGCATCCCAGAGAAGCGGAACGAGTCTTGGGCGGACTCGGAGGTGTATCCTGGATCTTGCGGGCACTGGGGTCAGGTTGGAGCTCCAGGATATCGAGCGCGCGCACCGGACCGGGCGGCGGCGCGAGAGGACAGCCACGTATGATTGTGGCCAAGCTGGCCTCTTTCAGGAAGCGGAGGAGCTGCTGCGTGGGGCCCCGGGAGTATCTCGCCCGGAATGGCGGGTGCGCGTCCGTGAGGACTTCAGCTGGGCAGTGCGGCAAACGCGTAAGGCGTTAATTCCGCATTTGCAGGAGGCGAAAGCGAGCGGAAGCAGGCGTCGATTCGTTTCGACAAGCTTGTCGTGGCAGGGCGCAGCTACGTGTTGGCTGAGCTGGCGGCCCGTCCGCGGGCGTGGGAGGGCGGGGCGACGGGGTCCCGTGAACTCGGCGAGGGCAGAACCCAGTAGGGCGGAAACCCCTTCCGGGCAGCGGGCGCCTCTTCGCGGCCGCCCCCCCGCGCCTCGGCCGTGGCCGCGGCCGCGCCTGCGGCTGCGCCTCGTGCTGGGGCGGCGCGGACGACCTCTGCCCCCGCGGCATCGCGGGGGAGGCGTCTCGTTCGCGTTCGCGTCGGCGGTCGCGTTCACGTTCCGCCGGACCCCACGGCACTCGGCGAGTCCCGGACGCTTTGCGGCTGACAGCCTGGGCGAGGACCTCTTACGAGGGCGATGGCTGCGGCAAACGTGCAGCAGCAGGAAGCTCGCGGTGAGCCCGGGACAACGGGTCGCAAATGGCAGGAATAGGCTTTAAGAATAGGATGTTGGAACATCAAGGTCTGAGCTCTAAGCTCGAAATCAAGACTTCCATGGGTACATAAACACATTTGATATTGTCGGTCTCGTTGAAACTTGGTGGAAGGAGGGTGAGACTTTAAATGTGTCTGGTTTTACAGCCATATGCAAAACTAAAAACGTAGAGGGAAAGGGTAGAGTACCCGGAGGTGTTGCGTGCATATTTCAGGATAGGTTAGTGCAATTTATTTATGAAATTACAACAAACTCCGACAATTTTCTTTGTATTAGACTAGTAATGAAAAATACAGACCTCGCAATTGTATTTATATACCGTCCCCCACAGGGCTCGCGTTATTATTCTCCAGAAGCTTTTGGTGAAATCAATAATTTCTTAGACTCGTTGAAGCAAAGGTATCCGAATACTGATTTACTAGTCTTAGGTGACATGAATGCTAGAATTGGCCGGGAGCAGGAAGTATTTTCGGAGTTCGATCGGCAGAAGCGAGAGCTAATTCTAGAAAAAGCAAAGACTCAGTCATCAATAATGAGGTCAGGATTGTTAGAATTATGCAGAGATTTAATCTGAAATCTTAAATGGCAACTATGGACAGGATACTAAAGGGGAACTAACTTTTATTAGGGGGAATGGGGTAGTGTAATAGATTATGCTCTGTTGTCTCATGAAAGAATAAACAATTTATTAGATTTTGGAATCGAATTACAGGCAGAATCACCATTTGCCTGTGTGCGTTCATTTAGCAGTAAATGCTACTGAACTGCCACAGGCAGTGCACGGCAGAACAACAAACTTCACAATAGCAAGACGAGGGTTTTTATAGGGAAAAGAGGAAAAGCGACAGGAATTTGCAGAGGCTATTCTTAACTCGGTGGGGGTGGGCGCGAGGAGCGGTCACCGGAAAGGCAAACAAAGAATTTAGAAGGAGACTCTTTCCGCAGGGAGGGCATGCGAATGTGGGAGGGGAGGAAGGGTACTGACCAAGGATGGTTTAGCGAGGAGTGTCAGGTGAGCAGGCGTGAAGCAATAGTAGCTTAAGAATGTTCAGAAACAGTGGAACTGCGAAGCGAGAAATAGTTACTTGTTACTCATGGGCAATACGAGGCCACAATTAAGAAATCAGAAGAAATCTTGGCAGGAGAGTGAGACAGCAAGAATAGAGGCAATTTTAAGAAACAATCATAATAAATCAATTTGGGACGTTATAAGATCACTGCGTAATAAAGAATGTAAGTAATGCAATTTCACTAGACGCGTGAGAGCAGTACTTTTCAGGGGCGCTCAGAAATAGCGAATATTGAAACAGGGATATATATTATCACGGACCAGGATGTCCCTGAATTAGACGAACCGATAACCTGGAATGAAGTGAATAGGGCTATGCTACCATGAATAATAAGAAGGCAGGCAGCGCGGACGGCATTCCGACACAATTTATTTCGGATTGGCACATAGACCAGAGAGTATTCTAAATTTATTTAATGCAATAGTTGATTCTGGATCGTATCCAGAAACGTGGAGTACAGCGATCCTCAACCAGTCTTTGGAATAAGGTAATACGAATTGCCCACAAAATTATCGGAATTAGTCTTTTACCAGCGCTGAGCAAGCTATTTTGTAAAATGCTCAACGGGCGACTGGTGAATGGGCGGAAAAGCACAGTAAAATATCAAATTGCAAGCAGGCTTTAGGAGGGCTTCGCGACTACCGACAATATCTTTGTATTAGATACCCTAGTAAAGCAGGCGCTTGCGCGTAAACAGGGCCACTTATGTTGCATTTTTGTAGATTTCGAAATGGCTTTTGACTCTATCAATAGGAAGCTTTATGCAAAACTTAATGAGCTAGGCGTCTCACGTAAAGTTTTAAAGAGTGTTGCAGAGCATATACGAAGACGTAAATTTCTGTGTCAGGTGCGGTGATGGAAGTACAACGCGAAAAATAAAATCGACAGTAGGAGTAAGACAGGGCTGTCCTTTTCACCGCTATTGTTTATCTTGTTTATAAACGATTTATTGACGTGGTTACAGGATGGGATACATCTGCACTGAAGTGAGGGCCTGAACATTCCCGGACTACTATATGCTGATGATTTATTTTTATGTTCGGAGACTATTGACGGCTTACAAAAGTTTAAATATCCTAGAAACGTATAGTGAAACATGGGGATTAAAGTAAATATTAAAAAAACCCAAAGTAGTTGTCTTCAGAATGGATTTATCTGGGGTAACAAGGAGAGATGGTTTACGCTCGGGAGAGATTGACCGGTTAAAACATTTACATATCTTGGAGAAAAATTTTCCATGAATAGTGGATGGAGTAATCACATAGTGGCGGCGCAAGTAAGGAAGAATTGCGTCAAAGAAATCATTTGCGCAGTGCGCAGGGTTTCCCAGAATTGCCTTTAAAGGTGTGCGAGACGATGTTTAAATCGCTAGTTCTCCAGCAATGAATTATGGGGCAGAAATTTGGGAGTGGATAGGATAGATCGACTAGAAAGCGTCGAAACAGATTATTTCAAATTAATTCTCGAGTCTCTAGATTCGCAGCAAATGCCAGTCCTAAGAGAGGTCAGTAGTGTAGAATTTGGAAAGATTTTAAATGAACCATTAAACTTTGGATTAAATTGCAGGTGAACAGGCTGACTCACTTATAAATAGATGTTTCGGTGCAGTTACAGGAAGCAACCAACGCACTGGTCGTATAAATTAAACTGCTACTGGAACGTTCAGGTCGAAACGTTTCTCCGGAAATGGTGGAGATAGGACACGTGACATAGAACGGTTAATTTCGGATAGACTTGCGGATATTAAAGGCAAGAGATCCTGGCCAACGGCCGAAAAACGTTCGCTAGTTGCGCAAATTCACGCGAGTCCGTTATGGGGTTGCGAACGTTACGTAAACACACTGCAGAAGGCCCAAAGGGGATACACTGGTTCAGGGTCAGGGGTGGATGCAACGTAGATTAAAGGACTCGAATGGTAATGGCATCTGTGCTTTGCGGTGATAGGAAGACTGGATCCATATCCTTTTAATTTGCAGTGCGACCGAAGCTTGGAGAGGAAAATGGATGGAAGGGAAATTACTACTTCCCAACATAGGAACGTAACGCTTGCCCAAAACATTCTAGGGGATAAAGAGCTAACTTCATGAAAGAATTAGGAACATTTCTCGAAGGTTCGGACCACTAGAGAAACGGAAATTAAGAGTGGGAAAACAGCAGTGGTTAGTACGAGCAGAGCCTAGACTGGAGAGAAATATGTAATAAATCAATAAACTAACAATAATTAAGTTAGTCAGTAAGTTATGTTAGGTTAGTAAACAGTACAAAAAAATAAAATAAAAAAAATAAAAAAAAAAATTATAAATTGTGATCAATTGTTAAGTATAAGTAGATAAATAAGTCAATAAAAAATATATATATATATATTAACTTAAAATAATTAAAATAAGTTAAAAAAATTTAAAAATTAAATTAATTTAAAACAAGTTAAATAAATTAAAATAAGTTATATCAATTAAAATTAAATTAATTAAAATAAGTTAAATAAATTAAAAATAAATTAAATTAAAATAAAATAAAAACAGCTAAAAAAAAGCACATTAGGGGCGAAGGAAGTAGGAATCAAATGTTAGGGCAGAGGCGTTGGTGCGGACGATTTTCTGTGGTGCTGTTTGTTTTCAGGTGCAGGTGGAGGCCAAACACTGGAAGGAATGCCTGACGCCGCGCAAATAAATAAATAGTCTAAAACCGGATAGAGTAGCATGCTCGGCTTCGACGGCAGGTTTTCCCCCTTCAGGGGTTTTCCTCAGCCGTACCTTATGGTCTCGTTCCGCGGCTTTGGGGGCGATGGAGAGCCATTTGGGGTGAATACCAGAAGGCAAAAGGTTAGAACTCGGTAGAATGTAGGTATTGTAATGGCTTAAAGGCCTTCGGCCTAGCCACATTGGATCAAGTTTCTAATTTGGCTGTAATAATTACCTATTAAATAAATAAATATATATATATATATATATATATATATATATATATATATATATATATACACACTCTTTTAAAAAATTTAATTAAAATACGGCAAATGTACTAAATATAATTGATAATAAAATATTATTTTTCTTTCATTGTGTAGAAACAGTTACGCAACAGAAATGATTTACTTAGTACTTGTGTATCAATTTTAAATGTTGAATGAGATTCAGTAATGTGTTTTACGAGTAAGTAACGTACGTATATTGTACGTGAATTTCCGGTAAAGAGCTATTGATACTAACAACTAATTAATATGATTCCAACGATGTGTGCTGTAATTATAAATATCTACATTGCATCAAAATATATCATCGCCCTTAAATAGGTCTGTTTCAACAAGTGCAGATTCTGAAATAAATAGGCAAGGCAATGGTTAGATTCCAAGTTCACTGAAGAAAGGCCTACAGGATTCGTGTGGATAGCATTTCCATATTATTCGTATAATTCTGTCTGCAATCTACAAGTCTATGTACTAAAACATAAACTTCCCTAAAATATTACGCCGTATCTAAGATAGAAATGTACAATTGCAAAATACGGGCAATGAGCTACACGAAACTGACTGAATTTTAAATAATTCCAAATGCGTAATATATTAACTTAATTAAGTGTTCAATTCATGTATGTGGATATTCCATTCGAGATGTGAGTTAATGGAGAAATCCAGAAATTTTGTTACTCTAACAGCAGCTGAACTCTGAAGTCACATAAGCAAACTTCAGAATTGTGAATTCATCATGTGGGACATTGTTGTTTTAAGTTACAGAAACATACATGGGAATTAATTTTAGTCTATGATGTTATGTGCACATTAGTTACAGTGTTCACAGGACGATAGTTGATTAGTCTTACTTCAGAAGCGTAACTTATTATCTTCTCAAAGCTGTACCGAATTAGTGACAATATCTCATTTAACAAAACCGTATTGCTGTGGGCAGAAACTTAAAAATAATTTTACATCTCACAGTTGCATTACATTAGTGTAATTTTGAGAAACGTTAGCATTGTTAGTCAAACTAAGCACAGTGTGTTATATCTATACATTCTGAAATCCAATGGGAATAAACGAGTCGAAGAAACAAGCGAATTCCAGAAGGCGTCCGCAGGACCGAAGGGGGGCGTGCCTAGCGCAAAAGCTTGGAGCGGCCAGTGGGCAAGAAGACCGATCGATCTCGGGTATTAACAAACGCGCGAGCCAACGAGGTCGTTCGCTTCGCAGCAGCCCTGACAGAGGATCTGCAGCTGCCCACGAACGGCTGGAGGCGAGAGCGGCCGCGCGGACGGGCAGAGGGCGGCGGCGCGAGGGGGGCGGAACCGCATGCGCGTGGTTGCCGCTGGCGCGCCTCCTGCCGGCGCTGCCCCCCCCCCCCCCCCCCCCCCAACCCCACCCCCCGGGGCGTGCGCCGCCCACCCTTGCTCTCCAGCACCAACCGCCTACACCACCCCTGCCTCACACGCCCTGAGGCGGCCGACACCCTCCACGCCCCCAACGCCTCCCAGCGGGGATGGCTCACTGCATCAACTGATGTCACTGTAGTACCTCTGACCGCGAGGTTCTAGGTTCGAATCTCGACGATGGCAGGGTTCTCATCACTAGCTAAATAGCTATGTGATATTCTGACTGTCTGAATGAGAATTCTAAACGCCGGCTGCCCTGATCGGTAGTTTTCCGTGGTTTCTCCAATCAATACCAGGAGAATGCCGGAGCAGTACCGTATAAAAGAGTCCGCGCGTGATCTTTCCTTCCTCTTCATTGTCCTAGCTTCATCCCTTACACATACCTACACTAACATGCACTACACTACCAGACATGCCGAGGGCCAGTCAGGGCCGGAGAGCTTCTCCGCAGGCGTGCCACTTGTGGAAGATACCGGTTTCGGGGAAACTAGTCGGCTAGTAAGCCGACGGTAGGTCGGCGCTGTATCTCGCTATCTAGTGGGGGAAGATCCGACGCCGTCCGACGCACCCAGACGCAACCGGACGCACTCTTCCCGACACCCCAACGTCCCAACGCTAAAACGCTCCGCGATTATTCACGACGCTTCAGGACGGTCCATGACGCTCCCCGATGCTCTTCGTCGTCGTCCCCCCCCAAAGGCCTCCCAGTTGCCCCCAACTCTCTTCAACGCCCCACAAGACCCTCAAGGCCTTACCCCCCGTCGCACCCACGCCGTGCCTTGCCATTATCATCTTGCGGAAACCCTCTCGTGCCTGCCTTATTCCACGAGTCTCCACCCACAAGGCAGAAAGAGCATTTACTGATCAACCGCATTGCATCATCTGCATGTCGATCAGCTGCCTCACCTTGCATCGTCACCCACGCACCCGTGTTCCGGCACCCGCAACATCCACGCCGCCGCTCTCGCCCGACCTCATCGCACTCGATGAGACTGCCGGGGAAAGGATAAGTTTGATTAAGCTACTTACTGCTGACCCACACAAACGAGTTGGCTTTTAAGCCATTGACCACATTCTTTGTTTGATGCCGTGCGTACTAGATAGTTTATATGAATTTCTCAGTTTGTTGTCGTTCAATGTTGATTATTTTGTCCAATAATTCTTAACAAATAACGTTAGTGCTTTACTACTAAAATGATAAAATGATAAAAAATACCAAATGAAAATGTGTAGTTGCACAATAATCTACACTTCATTGTACCATACAGATTAGTATGTAGGAGAAAAACTATCATGAGAATTATTGAAGAATACATTAATATTAATGGACAATATATTTCTATACATTAATACACGTTTATTATTCGGTACAAAGGCAAATAAACTCTTCTCTTCCTTCAGCACTCATATTTTCAATTAATATGAAAACTCTTGGGCATTTTTCATTCCAGAATATTGCTTTAGAATGAATACGAGGAATGCTTGCCGTGTTTCGCCAATTGAACATAACTGTCACTCTCGAATCGCACCATTATAAAGACTGAAGTGTGGCGCAAAATCTACGTAGCGTTGAAACATAATTCTAAATTCATGAACGTCACAAACAACCAAAAATTATTTAAGCGTCCTTTCTCTCAAAACAAACAGAAATATAATAACTTCAGCAATGCAACTCACAAAGGGAGAGAATATTACTTTACCTTCTCGTTACCTTTTTCTCCTTTCCTTCCTTTTCATCCATCCTACTACCGAATTCTGTGAACTAGTTTTATTTCGTGGATAACCTTGACATTATAATTTCGGAATGCTGGGAAATAATGGGAAACACATTGGATTACGGGCATTGTGCAGCCTGCAAGTCAGCAAAGAACACGAAATTCCGTTAGCAACGACAGAATTCCAATTCCGCTTCTAATCACAAGCATCCGGTGATAATCAAATTATCCGCATTTCTTCCTTGCGCGACCCACGCGGCGGACAGACACGGACAGTCGATTGCGGCTACAAAAGATCTCTGACGGAGCGAATGGGAATATATGTCTCTCCAGCGGATCGCATCAAACCACTCACCAAGCACCAGGGTTTACATCCCTGTTGTTAATTTTGGTGGACACGGGGGGTTTGCTGCGGTTTTCTTTTGAGGTTCTCCCGTTTCCCTGTCTTTCATTTATTCATTCCTGCTTCACCATTTCCATCGTTATCATCTCATTTATTATCCGCCAAACCATTTTATTCTGGTTTGGCAGAAAACGATTAGACTTTGAGGACGGTTATCAAGGTCTCTCTTTGTATCTCTCTTCTATTTAAACACGTAAAATTGATCAACCCTAACGAGGTGAGTCAGGGTCTGTGATTATTCGCGCTGGAATATTATTATTGCAAATTATCATAATATTGAAAGATGTGTTGCTCTGCTATTGAACATAGTTTTCACGTCTTTTAACCTCATTAATATGGAAGGTCTCTCTCAGTTTTACTGTTCCATAGATACATGATGTAGGTGATCATTGCATCGCTAGCTCCTAAGAGTGGAAGAGCTCACAGTGTACCGTTCTAGAGGGCAGATATGTCAAGTGAGGTTCGCACTGGTCCATGGTGCTCCACCCGCGTAGAATAGATCCCAGGTGACAAGAGAAATTATCTTTCAGTTCAGTTGGACTCTAGGATTTCCATTCAGGTAACTGACACAAACCAACCCATACCACAGGTAATTACAAATTAATATAGAGCCCGCGAGCAGTGGCTTCCTTTGCAAAAATTATTTCATTTTGGAAAAAAAATTAAAAATTTGAAAAGAAATGGAAATCGCATCGCCCGAAATGATCAAAGAATAATTATTCCGAAAATTCTCTGTCAGATAGTAATGAAAGTGTTTTCCACAGAATGCATTGTTCACAGTAACATTTTTGTGTTTGCAAAGAGCACGATTAGTACCTGAATGGGCTGAATTTGAAGCAACCTGTTTCAGATCTTTCAGTTACAGATCTAAATGCGTTCCTTCAGCGTTTGCCGAGGGCACAACATTGGTGTAGTGAAGGCTTCTCCATCACAGAGCCGAACTGGCGAGGCATCTCTGATGGATATGATAAAGCACATATCAATGTTATCAAAAAAATAATCGTAATAATAAAATTATTCTTATAATAATTATAATGATAAACCGAAATTCTACCTGTAATTATTAATCCACAAATTCAAAATCTCAACAAAATCAAACCATATGATAATAAATAAAAACCCCAATTATATCTTAAGCTCTCACTATGAGGCGTGTTATTTTTCTTCCCTTACGGAAATCTGCATACTATTTCAGAAAATCAGGTTGTAACAACGATATTCCACATCATGTTACAGCTGACTTACAGAAGCCAATTTTGAATTTCAGTGCATTTAACTGCCGAAAACCAGACACGCTCTGGACCCAAACCTAGTATCTGCCAGACGACGAAATGTTCAGTTGTGGATACAAGACTCGATAAGTTTTGGGATTCAGTGTTGGGAAATGTAGAGGTGCAAAGATCTCCCTATTACTTTGTAAACGTGTATTCAGTTGAAAATGTTTGAATTATCTCTTGTACATATTTCTATGTTCAAAATTATCATACTTTGCATCTACAGGCTTCCAACAAAGAGAGCTATGGATTGTACCGCTATCTTAGAAAAACTAGAGGTAAGAGTGATACAAAACTAGAATTATCAGTTTAGATATTTTACCGCAACCGCCCACCTGCAAACACTCCAGGCCGATCCCATTCCGTTTCCGCGGTTGAACGAGACAGTAAGAACGCAAATGCTACTTATGCGTATTTGCCCCATCATAATAACAGAAATTTTCCAAGCAGGGAAAGAAAATAGGGAATTTTGTAACTTAAAGGAAATAATTACCGTGAACAATTTAATTACAAAAGAAACTTATGAATCAATTGAAGTACAAGTACACACATAATTACATGGAATGTCTATACACTTGATCTCGCGATTGTCTCTTCCAGGCGCTTCCAAATGCCTGCCTTCCACGGCAGCTGACTCGATTGGTTGTTTTCAAATCACGCGTTCCGCGGGAGTAGTTCGTTCTCAGCCCATGATATTCAAATCGCCTGCTAGCCGGCTGGCGTCGCCATTCTTAGTTTCCCGGAATCGCAAGAGTTCACGTCGGGGCTTCGGAGAATTTCGCCCCCAAACGGCCGGGCGGACAATCCAAGTGTGCTCACTGTTACTCTAAGGAAAGGACCGGGGTGCCACCGGAAGCGGTAGCTCAGTGCATCAACTGATGTCACTGCAGCGCTTCTGACCGGGAGTTCCTAGGTTCGAGTTCTGACGGCGGCAGGATTTTCAACACTAGCTTTTCAGCTAAGTCGAATTCAGTCGCTGTCTGGAGGAGAATTCTAGCGGCCGGCTGTTCTGATCGATAGTTTTCCGTGGTTTCTCCGATCAACACCAGGCGAATGCCGGAGCAGTACCCTACCAAACGGGCCACGGACTGCGCGCGATCTGTCCTCCCTATTCCTTGTCCTATACCCTCCCCCTTACACACACTTACACTAACATGCACTACATTGCTACATATTCCGGGAGACCGGTCGGGAGCTTAGAGCTTGTCCCGGCTGGGGCGGTGCCCCGCTGGTGGAAGAGTCCTGGATAGGGGGAAACCCCACTATCCGAAGGTAGGTCGGCGCCGGATCTCGCCATCCAGCGTGGGAAGATCGCCGCCATATTCCGAGAGAAAAACATGCACTTCACTAACGGGACTAATGACCAAAGCAGTTGACGCGCCCGGAAACACGAAAAAACCAAACCAAACCAAACCGGGGTGCCGTGCGGCGCGGTGCTGCACCGGCGGCTCTCAGTGGCAACCGGCGCTCAGCGGGTTCTAAAGCCCAAAGCATGGCGCATATATTGAAAATTAATTAATATTATAATTACGATGCGCTGTTTCACCTCAATATTAAAATAAATGTATCTTCACGAATCATACTTAATTTAAAGAAGACAATCGATCCAATAATAAATGGCAAAATCATGCGACGGCGGTGGTGTAACATTTAGCGTATCGGTCTATTATACCGCGAGTTCGCGGGTTCAAACCCGATCGAAGCCCTGGATATTTAAGGGCGAAAAAAATCCTTCTCACGCCTTCCTTGGGAGGGGAAGTAACGCCGGCTGTCCCAAGTAGATTTACTGCATGTAAAAGATCTTCAAGCCTAAATGAAGGCTCTGAGCTAAATTCAAATTACCTATTTCGTCGCCCAAGTAATACCTTCTTTCTCCTTTAGTTGCTGAAAGGAGCGTAGCAAAATTTATGTGATCACACGGAAGAGCAAGCCACATGGCCTGAGTCTCGCCACGTAAAATAAGATATTCCTTCCTTCCTTCCTTCCTTCCTTCCTTCCTTCCTTCCTTCCTTCCTTCCTTCCTTCATTCATTTATTCATTCATTCATTCATTCATTCAAAATCACTACTAGTTATGAAAGTGCAACAAAAAACTTACGATGCAGTGACCACCATGTACACATTGTTACTATTACAAGAAAAAACAAATAATAAAAACCAACAAACATACAAACAAATAATAAACAAAATCATAACAAACAAATGAAAACAAATAAATAAAAAACAAATAAACACTTTTGCCAGCCCAACTATAATTAAAATATTATATAACCATTAAAAATAAGAGAGAGTATCTAGTGTTGAATCTCCACTTTTTAAAAATAATTCCATGAGTATAAATGGGGCGGGTTCACGTGTACTTGTGCTAGAAAATGTTTGTTACATTTGTGCGATGGGGTTCAATATTTATTTTGTGTACGTATTGTGCAACGGCCGCTGTACAACTGTTGAAGGCTCTTGGACAGTGTCGGATATTGTGGATGGCTATCGGAGCTCATCAGCACTGGTTACGACCTGCGTGCCAAACCGTTGCGTGGGGTAAACTGCAGGCGGTAAGCGATGCACGGTGGCCGGGCGGCGGCGATGGGGGCGGGGCGGGAAGGCGTGCGGCGGGCTCGTGGGGCGCCGGGCGGGAGCGCGGGCGACGTCGCCGTGTCAGTTTGTTCCGGTTCGCCCGCCCCGCCCCGCCCCGCCCCGCCCCGCCTCGCCCCGCCCCGCCTCGCCCGCCCCGCCCCGCCCGCCCCGCCCGCCCGCCCCGCCTCGTCCTCGTCCTCGTCCTCGTCCTCGCCCCGCCCGCCCGCCCCGCCACAGTCCCGCCCGCCCCGCCCCGCCCTCGCCTCGCCCCGCCCCGTCCGCCCGCCCCACCCGCCCCCCCCCCGGCCCGCCCCGACCCGCCCGCCCCGCCCGCCCCGCCCCTCCCCGCCCGCCCCGCCGCCCACTGGCGCCCCGACGCGGGCCGTCGCGCCTCGTCGTGCGTCGGATCCGAGCGCCCGCCCGGAGACACCTTGCGTGCTAATAAACCTCAGCTCCGCGCCGCGATCAATAGAACAACTTCCATATCGATTATTGGGCCGCGCTCAGGCCATGTTCGATGTCATTAAAAGCCCGCCCGCCCGCCCCGCCCGCCCGCCCCGCCCCGCCCCGCCCCGCCCGCCCCGCCCGCGCCCGCCCGCCCCGCCCCGCCCCACCTCGCAGCGCGGCGGATCTCATGGCGCTGCCGGGGCATAAGCCCGGACTCATTGCGATTACGGTCTGGCCCGGAAGGGGGCCCCGGGGCCGGTGCAATAGAACGGCGGGGTGACTTCCAGAGGAGGGGCAACTTTCTCAGATTCATTGCTCTCCTTTTTGGCCTCCTCTTGGAGGTCTGTGAATGTATCTATATTACGGTGTTTGGCTAATTTGCTTACAAGGGTGGAATTTCAAATTTAGATTGTAACAGTTTTTCTATTTAAAAGAAGGGTTCATGCAAAAGTTATTAATGTTTTTGTTTTATTTCGAAAATATTTCAATCTGTGTTGTATGTATATATATATATATTATATATATATATATATATATATATATATATATATATATATATAATAGCGTATGGACAATTTCTGACTACGCTAAACGTTCTCTTCCGAGGCCCAGTCATATTCTATCCTGGAGAGAGATTAACGTGTGTGATAATGGGGATCATGGGGACTATATCACTTGGTAAGACAATGTTGTTAAACCTTCAATTATGACGTGCTACGATGATGACTATGAGAGTGGATCGTGAACAATCCCAGTTCGCATTCGCCTGTATGACCGATTGAAACTACGAATACCCCGGAGAGGGTGGCTGGCCCGAGGAGCAAACCCGGGCTTCCCGACTACGAAATCAACACGCCACGCCCTGAGCAACTTCACTCGGTTTATTATTATTATTATTATTATTAATTTTTTTATCAAATTTTCCTAAAAAATCTTATTGCTACCTTTCTTCAGGATTTTACTTGGTGTAGTGAAAGAGAAGAGGAACGGACTCCGGAGCTCAAGAAAAAGGTTCACGTATTGCACTCCGCCTCCCCGATACGTCCGTCTACAATATTGAACTGTTTCTTTGTTAAATTATTGGTGTCTTGATGCAACTTGTATATTTATACTTCACACACGTATTATCCGCGCCCGTTTTCTTGAGCCCCCACTTTGCTAGTTGCGACGGGAGTGGGGAGTTTGGTTACTTTGACAAAAGGTATTTCATTTCAAATCTGTAGATGGTTTTTTGACGCCAAATAGTTTCTATTATACGAGAGCTGAGTGGTTATGAGATTTTGTCTACAACGCTCGTTGCTATCATATATTCTTAATTCAACGAATGTTGACAAAGGAGTGGGGGGTAGGTATTCCTGGGCTCAAGAAAACGTGCTCGTAATAACACCTGAGAATGCGCCTCTCCAGAAAAAGCGTCTTGGTGTGCTATTAGTTGATGTTTTCCCGCAGTTATAAAAGATAAAGGAACTAATTTTGCTTTGTCAGTCAAAAAATCGATTACAGCTCATTATTCTGTGTACAAGTGACGAAATCACAAATCGGAGTTTTGAAAATATTATCTAAGAATTTTAAGTCTGTCTTCGAAGTTTTTGTGACTGCTTAAAGGGCCCGGATCCCTTTGAATGGAAATTCAAACGATATAATCATTGATACAGTTTGTAGAGTTCTCCTGAGTATAATATTCCCATCTTCACCTTGATTTTAGTCGTTTTCCAGCGACACTGTAAGCAAATGTTGAGATGATTATTTGTTTTCTTCTAGAAAATAAAAATAGTTTTACTCTCCTTAAACGCCATACGTTGTTGAAATTGCTTTCTTCATTAAAATGTTGCTATATGTTACAAGAATGCTTTCTAGAGTATATATCATTGCCAACTTTATACGTTTTTCCTACATTTTCTGTTATATTAATTGTCACGCCTTTGCAGAAGTTGCGAAAAAAACGTGACAAAGGTTTTGAAGGCATCTGTACTTCCGGAGGTATCTGTGTTTAATTCCTCGCCGTTCTCCATCTCCGAGGCCGCACTGCCGGCTTGGCGTTTGAAATGAAATAAAATCGGTTTTTAATTGAGAGCTCAGAGAAGTTTTATTTCATAATTGAAAATAAACGCGCTAAGCTCCGACCCATCCAGCGTTCTTCCTCTGCCGTTGGGTCCTGTAACAGGATTAGCGGCCCTCGCTCAATCGTATAGAAAATTCATATAGAAAAATAGCTTTCGAATCAGAGAAGATGATTACTTGAGCACCTGTAAGTTACTCATTATCAATTCAGCTTTCTGTTCCATCTAACACACAATCTGTGTGATGTGGAAAAGAATGTGATTTCACAGCAAAGCAAATATAAATCTAACTAGTATTCATTTTTTACCTGTTTTTGTATTAGAAGTCGAATTGAATTAAGTTAAATGTGATTTTTTTTGCAAAGTACAAACATCCAAAAAACAATGTCGAGAAAAGTGACTGGGATGGCAAAAGGATGGCAAAAAGTGACTGGGACGTAATGGCAGTCCAAGATTGAGTATGCCCAACGTCACATCATACCCACTTGTTATTTCCGCTGAAGGCGTAATGACGGAAATTTCAGGAGTAATCTAGTGTCGGGTTACCTCGACAAATACTTAATAACGAACAGCAAGCAGTGATTCTGCAAACATGTTATTCTTCCCAAGTTCTAAATAATAAGAAATAATAAGATTCCTAATATCGCACTTGAGGATCAGAATGAAGTCTCTCTCCACCAATTGCGACGTAACGTTTTTCTTCTATTCAATATCCTGAATAAACAATGAAACTAGCCCTGAAGCGACTGAATCGTATTCGCACTCTAGAGAAGCACTCTGCATAAGTAACGGTGCAATCTATTACGTTGCTCATTGTCTACGCTATTTACTATCAGCCGCTTTGATTCGTTCCCAGAGGTATCTTTTTCATGAAGCGGTACAGACAACGGCTCAAGCCGTTTGAGCTGAATGTTTGTAATCATCAGTGACCCAAAGGGTGGGTAAATATATTAGTCGGTTTGTGAGTGTTCCGATCGCTAACAGAGCATAACAAAATTCAACCTAGTCTCCCTCAGTTTACTCCTGCCCAGAGGTACAGGCAGGGCGTGAAACAATGCAGTCAAATACCAGCTTCAATGTTCTACCGTACACAAACTAGTTTCGTGTGACTGTTGACGTTCCCAATAATTTGATCACGTCCTGTTGTTAATGTGATTCTCTCAATCTACATGCATTTATCCAAGTACAGTTTATCGTTTCTTCAATTTTTTCGCCGAAAATGTACATTCAAATGTAGAAAAAAAACGCTGTCACTATATGACATCAGCATTTCATCCTTACAAACCTGGCTGTGCCAAGACTACTGAAGCTAGAAACAAGAAATTTAAAAAATATGGTATTATAGTAACTGTAGTAAACGTCTGTTGTCTGTTAATTTTATCTTCTTACCTACTACTTCGTATTAAACAGAAAGTATGTTAATGCTGCAGTGGAAACTGGCATTTTTTTTCATCAGATAAACTCGAATAGTAGAGCCCTGTATCGAAAAAATGGATAACATATGTTCCTACTTCCTCTAACGTGTTGTGTAGCACAATCCTCGTTTTGGGTTCTTGAAACAGAAAAAAAATATTTACGGCAAAACTCTGTCCGTCGTTCCATCTGTACAGATTTCGTCAACCCTAAACGGTTGCGCCTAAACGGTTCAGACGATTTTCTCCGGAATTGATTTTCCCCGATGGATCTGACCAAACTCGAATCTCTGCAAATTTCAAAAGTATATTTTAGTTTTCAGGTTTTCGGAGTTAGTTTTCATAAGTATATTTTCGTTTCAGTACACGAAGCCCTCACATTTTTTAAATTTTCTCAAAAATGGCTTTAAATCTTAAGATTAACTTTTTTCCTCTGATAGATCAAGGGACGCGTAAAAATGGCAAAGATCTCATTTTCTTAAACTTTTTAAATTAATTTTTTCTTTTCAAAAAAACTTTAAAAAGGAGCCTCGTCGCAGACGACAGCTATCGCAACCGTCTGCGCCACAGGGGCCGGCTTGTTATTGTTATTATTGCCATTGTCATTGTTATTATTATTACTATTACTACAATTTATTTTACATGTAACTAAGGCTGCAAATGAAAAGCAACACACTTAGGCTACTTAAATTGAGGTTCGGCAGGGCGAGCGGGAGGTTAGGCCGGCGGGTGGAACGGAACTGGGTGAGTGCCACTACCAATGGTTATTTGGGTATTGATTGTGTATTAACCACCTTCACTGTGCACTCTTCAGTACATCAATAATATTCAGTACAAAAAAGTCGTATCATTCTGAAAGAAAAAGATTCCTTCCTGCACCGAAAAAGGGATTAACTTTGAAGTTGGTCGAAGTCAACCTGATCATAAAACATAATTTTTCGATATCGTAAAGGGATCATTTCCGCAAAATCGCTAGAAGTTCCGTCGACAAAAGCCTACGAAAACAGCCATCATCGCCGACGGGGTCTATAGACAAGCTGCTATTGGCTGATAGGCTGCGGTCGCGGTTTGCATTTTGACGATGTGAAAGCCGCCTCCCGAATGTAGCGAATTTCCTCTCCCTCTGAGCTACTCTGATGCCCACGCGGTCGCTGACATCCCCGACCCCATCCCCGTCGGTCGCTCACTTCTCCCATAATACACGCAACTCGCCCCCCCCAGTCCCACCTCTCGGCACACTACGCCTCTTGCCCCACCGCAGCCTGTCGCGATGTGGGTGGCCCAGCCGCGCCCTCTCTCCTCACCAGACCCCTCTCCTTCACTCATTTAACCCTCATTTAATCACCACCCACCCCTCACCATCCCCATTCCTGGCTCTTCACCCGCTCGCCTCCTATCCATCCCACATCCCACCACATTAATTCTTCGTTCCGCCACCCCTCATCGTACATCCCACCTCGCCCACTTTGCTACCCTCATCCACCCATCGCCTCCTCTAACCCGCACCGCCTAGTCAATAAACCTGCCTGCTCGCTTGACCAGCTCATGTCACCCCGGGCATTCTTACCTAGCCCCCGTCCCCTTGCTCCGCCGCATCCCTTCGTTCCGTCACGCCCTCCCGCCCAGTTGCGGCACCCTGTCCCGCTCCTTCCCCCCCCCCGCGACCCCCTCCTTGCCAGCCCCTTCGCCTCACACATCCGCAAACCCTCCCCCACCCAGCGCCACCCTGCCACCCCGCACTTTCGGCCCATCCGATCGCCTCGTTGCCACGTTTCTTACACAGTGGCACCTTCTCCACGTTGTGCCTCACTTCACCGTGTCCCTTCGGCCTCCTCCCGCCCCGCCCCCCCCTCAACCCTCATCCTGGTCCCTCCCCCCTCCCCGCCCCTCCCGTCACCCCCCCCGTCGCCCGCCCCCGTCGCCCGCCCCCGTCGCCCGTCCCCGTCGCCCGCCCCCGTCGCCCGCCCCGTCGCCCGCCCCGTCGCCCGCCCCGTCGCCGCCCTCGCCCGCCCCGTCGCCCGCCCCGTCGCCCGCCCCGTCGCCCGCCCCCGTCGCCCGCCCCGTCGCCCGCCCCGTCGCCCGCCCCGTCGCCCGCCCCGTCGCCCGCCCCGTCGCCCGCCCCGTCGCCCGCCCCCGTGGCCCGCCCCCGTCGCCCGCCCCTGTCGCCCGCCCCGTCGCCCGCCCCGTCGCCCGCCCCGTCGCCCGCCCCGTCGCCCGCCCCGTCGCCCGCCCCGTCGCCCGCCCCCGTCGCCCGCCCCGTCGCCCGCCCCGTCGCCCGCCCCGTCGCCCGCCCCGTCGCCCGCCCCGTCGCCCGCCCCGTCGCCCGCCCCGTCGCCCGCCCCGTCGCCCGCCCCGTCGCCCGCCCCGCCGCCCGCCCCCGTCGCCCGCCCCGTCGCCCGCCCCGTCGCCCGCCCCGTCGCCGCCCCCGTCGCCGCCCCGCCTCTTCCGCCCCGTCACTCGCCCCGTCACTCGCCCCGTCACTCGCCCCGTCACTCGCCCCGTCACTGCCCCGTCACCCGCCCTCGTCACCCGCCCCTCACCTTGCGCCTTCATCGCCCCTCAACCCCTTCGCCCCCCCCCTTTCTATCGCGGAGCTGGTGCCCGACGCGACGCCGGCATACTTTACGGTTAGCGGGCATGACAGTGATTGGAGTGGCTGCTGCAGCGGGCACCCCCCCGCCCCCTTCCGCCCGGTCCCGCAGGCCGCTGCGCGTCCCATTGCTCCTGGCGGACAGCGCGTCGCGCGCCCTCGCACGCCCCCCCGCGCCCACACCCACGCCCACGCCCACGCCCACACCCACTCCCTCCCGGCGCCGCTGGCGTTTTGATGGGCGAGCGGGTGGCCGGAAACGGGGCGGAAGCGGGGCGGGGCTGACGGTGCGAGGACAGCGTCCAGCGGCCCGAAATTTCCCGCAGCGGAGCCATAAGGTGAAGCGCAGACAGGAGTCATTCACAAAGGTAAAAAAAGGGAGAGAGGAATGGAGGTAGGGAAGGATTACGACGGGGAATTAGGGGGGAAATAAGAAGGGGAAGTGGAAGGAGAGAGAAGGGGTGGGTTGGGAAAGGGGGAAGGGGGGAAAAGGGTTGGAAGGAAATGCCGGAAAAGAAAGGGAGAAATAGAAGGATGGGTGATGGAGTGGTGCGAAGGAAGGAGTGAAACCCTGCCCTCCGGGAGAAAACAGCGAGAGGGGGAAATTGAATATATTGGTTGTCTATCCTGGTGATAAATGTGTAACGAGTGAAGATTCACGATCATTGTATGCGTGGCCATTGTTAATTCACGTTGGAGAAGTGTACCAAAGTAGATGCCAAGAAATATTCGGCAATATACAGCATTATTCATCATACACGCCACTATGTAAGCAATGGGAATCTTCACATTGACCATTTAAATCTCTCTAGAGACTAGACAATAGTGCCAGAGAGAAGGCAGGCTTATTTCGTTTTACGAGGGACGTTTGGATCTCTCGTACTAGGACGTTTGCGTTGGGGAGAACTGAAATTAAGCAAATTACTGTTGTTACTATTACTATGAAAATGTAGCTGACTATGATAACAATAACATGCTTCCAAGAAGGGCTGAATATTCACGCGTCTGCAACTGAAAGAGACGGGGAACAGGAATTCACTTCGTACGCCATTAGATAGGATAACCATGATGTAGCCAAACTCTGAGCCCCACTTCTCATTGGTCAGCGTGCTCGCTTTCCATGACGCAATCTCGGGTTTGATTCTCGGCCGGAGCAGATCATAGTGTGCGCTTTCCTTGCAATGTCCCAGTATCTGTTGTTGTGTCGATGAGCATAGCTCACTTCTCAGGTTGAGAAGGCCAAAATACGGCGTAGGGATATCTCTTTCCTAACTACGTGTACCGCTTACCCATGGCCGCAAAGCCAAGACGCGGCTGGTGAGTCTTGGCGCCCTCAAAACACACAAACAGCCATACTCAGGCGAGTAATCTGCGAGAGGCCATTTCTATTCACTGCTATTACGCATATGTTATGAAATAGCGAAACCATGTAAAAAAGCTTCAGAAGGAATTCTATATTTGATAGGTTGTGAATCCGTTTAAGGAAATTGAAGTTGACGATAGACACGAACCCTTAGAGCAATATAAAGCGTAAGAGACATCTTTAAAATGAACCAGAGCAGAAAAGTGACTACATGAACGTTTAAACAAGTGAACGAAATTTTTGAAACGGATTGATAAAAATAGTCATACAAATTGTAACAAAAGTTTGTTGTAGAATTGTGCCACACTGTAGAATTTGGCAAGTTACTAGTATCGCTTAACATGTCTGCCAAACATTAAGTTAGATGCATCATCTGTGCATTGCATTAGTGTATTTTGTGATTACCTTCAATTTTGTGTCAACTGTCTTCGTTCCGACTGCATCGGCGTCATGGGGCGAGCAGCGATGGGTACGATAAGAAGATAACTGCGGGATTCGAGTCCCGTTTAAGTAATGGATGATTGCAATATGACATATTGGCACTTGCATATGACATCGTGGCACTTACATTCACATGCACTACACTTTGACACTTGTCGGAAAACCAGTCGGGAGCTTAGGGCTTGTCCCGGCGATGCCTCGCTGTTGGGAGATGACTGGTTGAGGAAAAAATCACCGAAAACCGATGTAGGTCGGTGCCGGATTTCGCCAGCCAGCGAGGGAAGGCCACCGCCACCTCCCGCGATAAAACCTGCAATACTTACTGGATAATAATACTTACGGGACTAGCAATTGACTTATCCGGAATCATTAATAAATCAATTCAATATGTGGCTGTGAGTTTATACGTGGCTTCACACACTTCCACATATCTCTTTGCCCGTCCTTAATCATTCATCTGTCAACTTTCATCCCATGATCACTCTATTTTGCATTCAGTGAAAAGTAATGACAAACCTCAACGACAATTATCTACACACACCTCAAGGTCACCCGACCATTCTCAATAATGTGGAAGGCAAAGGGAAACCACCACCGCGATTACCTACACAACCCACGATCACTCCCCGATTCTCCATACAGTGGTGGATAATGGCAAGCCACCACTGCCCTTACCCAAACACCTCTCTTGATCATTCTCTTGACCGGGAGGTTCTAGGTTCGAGTCCTGACGGCGGCAGGATTTTCGACACTAGCTTTTCAGCTAGGTCGAATTCAGTCGCTGTCTGGAGGAGAATTCTAGGGGACGGCTGCTCTGATCGGTAGTTTTCCGTGGTTTCTCCGATCAACACCAGGCGAATGCCGGAGCAGTACCCTACAAAACGGGCCACTGACCGCGCGCGATCTGTCCTTCTTCTTCCTTGTCGTATCCTCTCCCCTTACACACACACTTACACTAACATGCACTACACTACCACATATTCCGAGAGACCGGTCGGGAGCTTAGAGCTTGTCCCGGCTGGGGCGGTGTCCCGCTGATGGGAGAGTCCTGGTTAGGGGAAACCCCACTAGCCGACGGTAGGTCGACGACGGATCTCGCCATCCAGCGGGGAAAGATCACCGCCATCTCCCGAGGAAAAACATGCCCTACACTAATGGGACTAATGACTGAAGCAGTTGACGCGCCCGGAAACACGAAAAAATCATTCAATTAATCAATCAATCAACTTATACACATTGCCCTACCATTCTTCATTTAGTGGAGAGTAAAGGTTAATCACAATCGAATTTACCTAAACACCTCTCATGATCTCTCTACCATTTCTAGCAGTGGAAAGCGAAGGCAAACCACCACTGGAATTACCTGCACAGGAAAGGCGACGATACACAGTCATAAGACGTCTCCTTCGCCATCACTCAATGCGTTTTGCACTCGTCATATTCCCCTGGAACGGAATCACTGGCGCTCACAATTATGTTCCTGAGCATTCATTTTTCAAATTAACTAGCGAACCCTTGGGAGTACTCTCAGATGTGAAATCACGCCCTGCACCACTCCCTTCTCCGTCCGCCTTCATCCCGTGTTTATTTGTACAGTAGTTATTTATGATACGAGTGGAAAAGGGACATATTTTGCGATTAAGAAATGTTGCGACATGCGTTTGATAGGCCGAGTGACGCAAGCCTATGAGCAAAATAAACTCACATTTACCGCGTGTGTCACACACTATTTTTAGACAGCCTTACTGACTTCCCTATTATGTTACTTCAAAAATATATATCACTTAATTGTATGTTGAGGTCAGCAGAACAGCTCTAATTGTTACATTGCGGTCAGGCGAAAGTATTTTATTTTCTTTGCTGCATTCACAGTTTTATCTGAACATTTGGGCATCGTCTCACTTTTAACATTAGTGATAAAAATTGAACTTTTAGCACGCTGTGCATGCCCTGAAATAACATCTACAAAACTAGGGACTACCTAAATGTATATAAACATTATTTATAATTTAATTATAGGTTTAAAATAAGTCTGTACCTGACTACATGTAACTCGACATTGGAGGTCTCAGAAGAAAAAATCCTGCGAAATTGTAATAGAAGGGGTTCAAAATCTCATGTAATACATTTCGGCCTGAGGAACATACATAGGTTTCAAGGCCATTAGACCCACAATATTCGTGTTATCGATGTGTCAGGAAACGGATCTTTAAGTAGAACGTATGATGTGGATTAATTTGCACCAACTCCACGGGACCAGTTTTTTAAACCAATCCTTTCTGTTTATTAAACAGTGCAATTCGTTACCTCTCCATGAACTTTTTACATCTCATATGTTAGCATTGGATGGGAGTGGGAGGAGCAAAATATACCCTGCTACAGAAATAATGCAAGTGTCTCAGTATAAATGATACAACTGCTACTGCATATCGCAGATTCGAAAATGATAACTTGTTTCATACGAACATATTGCGGAAAATTTCATGTAACGGAGTTACGCGTATTGTACCTGCAATTCCTTATGCATAGATGTTCGAGTGCTCACGTTCTGACGCAGTCAAGGAGACGGTATACTGGCATATATATTTTTCTACTATACGTTCGTGAAATCATTTTCGACTTCAGTACATGCCCTAGAAGTTTGTAACATTTATTCTGGGGCATTCGGTGTAGGTTATTGCTTGCCTTCCGGAAATGAGGAGACAGGACACGGCAAGAAATCTGCATGCCTTCGCAGTTTTCTCTTCTTTCCGGGGAGCACGCGCCACCTGGATAGCTGTCAAGAGCTGGTGACATTTTGATAGGGGAGTGGGGGAAGTGTGTGTGTGTGTGAGAGAGAGGGAGAGAGAGAGAGAGAAGGAGAGAGAAACAGAGAGAGGAGAGAGGAGGTGTAATGAGACACGGACGCAAGGCAAAACCGAAAATGCGAACCCCAGCGGAAATAAAATTTCCTCGCAGATATTGTTTTTGCAATGGCGTTTTTCACTTACGTCGTTGAACAAGGGCAGAAAGCAAGATTGCAAACTCACCGGTGAATGGTAGCAAGCGAAAATCCACGTTTTCAATGCCTTTCATAAGTAGTCTATGGATAAATGTTGAGGAGAAATATTGTTTATACTATAGGTAATTTATAATTTAAATGAAGCTGACACTAAGACGTAGAACTAAAATAAGTAGAATACTCTACTGAAAGCATGGTTAGTTTTGAAATGCGCTCATAACCATTGGCGAATGCAGACAGAAGACACCACTTCATTGTCTGACGGTATTTATTTTGTACTAATACACTGTTACTTTACCATTTCATTATTTGGTGGTTGCTAAAAGAACATCAAATATATTGAAATGAAACAATCGTGGTATTCACAATGGTGATATGAATGAAACAATGATACGAATGAAATGTGAAGGAAACAATCGTGGTAAAATACATAAGGACGGATCTAGAACTATATATTTCATTGCATTTTTTCATGCTCGTGCATGGAATCTAGAACTTCTTTTCATTGTTTATTAATTAGGAAAGGTTACTTCGCTGTACGGTTACAGCAAACAGCAGCAGACTTTGCCGTACACGTTCCGCAAACAAAAAAATCCGTATAAAACAAATGGGTAGTGTAAAGTAGACGAAACACTGGGAACATGGCTGTCGCGTCGCATATTGGGAATGATTGTGAGAGTATGTGTTTGTACGTTTGTGAATTCGTGCTTGGAAATAATGAACCCAACTCGTAAAAAATTGTTTTTGGCGCCAACATTTCATTCGTACGCTAAAAACACATTTTTTCTTATAGTTATGAAAATAATTATTACAAGCCGATAAATTTAGCATAGTCATCTGCAATATGTGATTTGATTTTAAAACAAATTATTGCTGCTATCGCATTTTGCCCTGGGAAATATCGCAGTATGACGGCCGAAAGGTTAGCAACAAATGTGCCTAGGTTCAGTCTTCCGGGCAGCCATGTATTTATTGAAGCCAGCCGTAGGCACGGAAGCTTTCGCAGGTCAGGTTAGTTCCCTGCACCGCCAACTAAATGTCAACAGTGTAGAGCATTACTTGTTAAGTGAAGAAAATAGTGTCTAGGACTGTAATGTTAAGCTTCTGAATAAAATAAAAATATAAACAAAAATCAAATTTTATATGTTTATTAATACGGAAAAATTCTTTATTCTTCGTTTTGTATAGAACAAAGTTTATTATTCAAAGTGGCTTCTTGAATATTTATCTATTTATTTATTTATGTGTTTTTATTTATTTTACGTTAAAAAGTGTGTGATGTGCTACGGAGAGAAGTGAATTCTGTGCATGTCTCATCCCTTTCGTGGAGGAATAATACTTCTCGCCGCAACATGAACAATAATTTGAATAACTATATTTCCCACTGAATTCTACAAAAAGCGGAACAGGAAATTAAGTTACATTTATGTGAAGAACAAAAACAGGGATCAAAGGAACAGGACGAAAAACCCGATCGAGTTGGGAATCATTGACCCAGAAGCTGAAGTGGCAAAGTGTTCTAAAATAATGTACATGTATGCGAATTTTTTGATGTGAGCTGTTGATACTGTCACCTGATGAATATGTTTACCACGTCGAGTGTATTGTTATAGATATTGGCGTTTGCTGAAAATATATTCCCGTCTTTGTAATTCCTTTCCGACAAAAAGCACTGAATCGTAAATCAAGAGACAATGTAATAGTAAAATTCCTAGATTAATGTAAGCTTACAAGAATCACGTGGGTGAGATTTGCTTTTTATTCGTACAATTCTTTTTGTAATATAAACGTCTGAGATATAAGATGAATTTCCTCAGAATATTATGCCATGGAAAATTCCAAAAAAACGCTGACTGAATTTAAAATAATTCAGAATGCGTAGCATAATGAACTTAATTTTGTGTTCAATTCATATAAATGAACGTTCCATTTGAGATTTGACTAAATTGAGAGACCTACGCATTTTGTTACCTTAACATCAATCTATGGCACACGGTTTATTTTCATTGGAGAATAGAATTTTTTTATTTGAAACGGAAAACTGCATTGAAACCGTTTTCTTTTCATTTACTATTAATTTGTTATTACGGAAGCAATTTGAAACTGTACGATTTACGGTTTATTTATTGCAAATAATATTCTAATCATCCACAGCGAGCACTGTTCTGACGACGGTAGGTCGGTGCCGGAACTCGCCATCCAGCGGGGGAAGATCGCCGCCATCTCCCGAAAAAACATGCACTACACTAACGGGACTAATGACCAAAGCAGTTGACGCGCCCGGAAACACGAAAAATAAATCAATCAATTAACAATTGCGTTGAGGTACACGTGCAAACTGAATAAAATACGTATTTCAGTAAATGGACCTTCAGATCATTTGCATTCACAAAAAGTTGCACTATATCTGAGAGATACATTGCGGGCACTGGCGTGAGTCTACCTATTGCGGGCACTCCCGGGTTAATATTTTTTATTCCAAAATATCTGTAATTGTACAGAGGGTGCGAGCTATGCTTCCAGTGGCGCACCGAGTGAACCGGGTCGGGGCCGGCAAAGGAGGCGTTGGGGACGACAGACAAGGAAAGAAAAGAAACTTCCGGAAGGGGAAGGTAGGGAAAAAAGGGCAAGCAAATTAAAAGAGTGGAACGGGTGCAGAAGCCGAATGCACGAGAAGGAACGCCAAGGAACGGAGTAGAAGAATCGCTAAAGAACGGGGCCATGGGCGCAACGAGCAGGAGCGGGCTGGGAGAAGAGGCGGGGAGGTAGCTGGGAGCAGCGGGACGGGGCGAGCCGTGCGTCGCCGCTGATTTATCAACCTTTTATACTGATCCGGGAGCGCGCCATGGCGGAGGCACCGGCTTCGCGCTGAAGGCGGAATGAGACTGAAAGCCGCGTCGTTTTAAATGGCGTGTAAATGAGGCCATTTAATGTTTCTGATGTGTTAAAATTAACAGCCTGATAAGTAATCTCGTTAATGGAATGATGGAATGCGGGGGTATAATTAGACGGAGGCAAGGGGGGAGGGGGCGGCGCGGGGCGATGGGCGTGGAGGGGGTGCGAGAGCGGAGAGGAGGGGGCGTGGCGCTCCGAGAGCGAGTCCGAGATGCTCCTCATCTCTCACGCCTCCATCCCGGTCTTCCGCGTCCTCACCCTCCCGTCCTCACCCTCCCGTCCTCACCCTCCCGTCCTCACCCCTCCCGGTTCCCCCTCCCGTCCTCCCCCACTCCCGTCCGCCCCACTCCCGTCCTCTCCCTGCCCACTTCTTTCTCCCCTCCCGAATCCGTTCTCACCCCAGTCTGCCTTCACCTCCACCACACCTCGACCAGTCCACGCCTCAACACATTCCCGCCCGTCCTCGTCCGAAGTTTCCCTCCTCACCGTTCCTATTTCACGGCGCTCCGCCCGCGACTCGCGTCCTGCGTAGCGCTTCTAGCCCAGGTCCCCCGCCGCCTCTTGCGCTCCGACGCTGCGGTGGCGTTCGCCACTGGCCGCCGGCCCGCGCTCTCAATATTTGCTCCAGTCGGCCATGTGCGCAGGGAGAGGATTACGCTTATCAAATTATCACGGATGCGTTGCGGCTAAAGCATGCGAAAACCCAGAGTTTTCGGCTGCATCTTCGTTGTTCAAATAGTGAATTAAGTAACTGGGAGTAAAGAGAGTTTTGTTTTGTGTGTAGAAGGAAGATTTTTCGCTCGTTGTTAAAGCGATATTAAATACTCTGCGTAATTAAGAAGTGTTCTCGTTCTCGTCCAATTATTGACGTAGTAGATAATGTGAAATCCTTTTAGGAAAAATAAATATTTTTTCTACCTTTGGAAATGAAAGATATTCAATGTTGCTTCTTTTTTTATAATCTGACTATATTTTGTAGTCTTTGGTAATTTGTAGAAGTGTGATTAATAACTGAAATAACTCTTGTTATTAACCTTTCATACATAGTAGGATTTCTCCACCAATACGTAGAAGTTAATAATATTAATGATAATTTTAATAATAATGAAAATAAAAATAATAGTAATAATAATAATAATAATAATAATAATAATGTTTGTTATTATTGTTTTATATTATTAGTGAAAATATATAATATATTGAAATATTTGATAAATATTGTACTTAGGGAAACCATTCCGGTTGCCCGGGTATTTGTTAGGGCCAAATAAACTTTTTTTTACAGATATCTTTTAGTTTATTTTTCATAGTATATGTGATGTTAGTTCGATTCACAGAGAATACTTTTTCGATCGTAAACATTTAGGTAGATTTATTTGATGTAAATATTCTGAGACAGAATTAGTATTTTCCTCAAAGACATTCATTTGAGGGAGCTTGTCCAATACTTGAAATAATGGACAGTAGACAATATGATGGAATATAATAATGAGAATAATAAGGTTGAAAGGGTTGGGTTTAAAAGCTTCATGCATTCTTATTTGATGAGTCTTTAAAACTGAAAATGTGATAAATGAATCGATTATGGAAATCAAGAGTAATTGTTAGAACATGCTAAAGTTTATCACACCTACTCCAACTTTGGAATCATTGGGAAGACCATCCCCTCATTATAATAAAAGTGATAATAATAATAATAATAATAATAATAATAATAATAATGAACTGTCAGTTTCAGAAAGATTCCAGCTCTTAGATTCTTTGGAAGGATTCTTTTTGTACGAATTCTTTTTATTTTCTAGCTTCTCGTGAAGTCGAGATACTTGTTCACTGAGTTTTTTATCATGCTGCATAATTTTAAGTGTAACATAAGGATATTTTGAACGTCCTTTGAATGAAATTGAATTGTGATAGCTCGATTAGTGTTGATCTAAATGCATTACATAACTAACAAACAAGCGCAAGCAACAGCGTTATAAATAGCGTTAAGAATTTTGCTTTCTCAGCGGCCGCAAAAGCTATCCTCAAGCGCCAGCAACATCTCTTGGGGACTGCCAGCAGAGCCACCCCCGACATACTAAACGCTAAAAGCTAAACGTTGCAAGCAGTGTCTGCTAATAGTTAAGTCGATAACAGCGCGAGTTGGCAAGTGCGGGGGTGGGGGTGCAGGAGATAGAGCGCCGCTGAGCCAGCGAGCGGTCCCGGGTGGAGAGCAAGGAGGGGAGGGTGGTTTTTCCCCTACTTCAGCGTCCCCCGCCCGCGTGACCGTCGCCGCGCCCACGCTTGCTAAAAAAGCACAGCGTCGGGCAATTGTTTGTTATGCCAACACCGCAGCCCCCAGCCCAGCCCATCGTGGAGCGCAGTGCGTGGTGGCGGCTGCGCTAAACAGGAAATTGTACCCCGCCGACCCTCATGGCGACCCGCGGACGGCGCCCCCTTCCTCACTTACGCGCTCGCGCACCCCTCGGCCCCGCCTCCCCCCGCCGCGCCGCGCGCTCGCCGCAACGCCCCTGCACGCACCCTCGCCCACGCCCTCGCCCACGCCCTCGCCTCTCCCGCTGTGCTCCGCAGCTCTCTCCGCCGCCGACTCCGCCTTCTTACCGCTCTATCCCTGCTTTGTTTCGCTCGCTTGCCTGGGCGATCTCTTGCCATCCCGACCTCTTCGCCTTGCAGCTCTTTCTACCGTTCTTATTCTCTCTTTCTCTCTTTTCTCTCTCTTTCTCTCTTTCTCTCTCTTTCTCTCTCTCTTCTCTCTCTCTTTCTCCCTCTCTCGCTTGGCTCTTTTTGCCGCTCTCTTTGTGTCCGCCACTCTCTTTTTCTTACCGTTCTCCTTTTATTGTAGCTTTCTTTTCTTGTCATTCTATATATTCATGCCCTTTCTTTGCTGACGCTATCTTTATGGATAGTATCATTTCGAGGCGTTGAGGCTCTCGTTTCCTTGGCTATTTATTGTCTTCGCCGCTTTCGGTCTCTCCCTGTTATCTTTTGCACAATGGTTTATTTTCTTCAACTGCACCCTTTTCTCTTTGTTCCGTTTTCCTTCCGGCTTACTTCGCTCCCCCTCATTTTAAATTTCTCTCAGCCCTTTTTCATTGTTGCCTTCTTGCTCTCTTGTTTGTTGTCATTCCACCTTCATCCTTTCCTGTTTCCTCGCCGTCGTATCCCCGTTGCTGCTCCCCGTCCTTCCAACACACTCGCTGAACTCCACCTCTACTGTTTGCAATTTCCTCTTGCACTCTAAGCCTGGTTGCCCGCGCTTATCTTCAGCCCCGGCCATGGTCACAAGTTCCTTCTTTATCGGGACCATTGCTTCGCGTACGACACTTACCGTCGCCTCATGCAGGCCAGAGAACAGGATGCCAAACTCAGATGGCAAGCGATGTAATACAAAGTTTATGAAAGAATACAGCAAGTTTAAGCCTTTGGAAATAGTTACCCGCATCCTTTGAAGTCACAGTCAACGATTCAAACAAACTGTCTTTTAACATTATTTGGATCGTTTTATTTAGAATTGTCTACATTTTATTCTACACGGATTCATTATTTTCTTTTTCCTTATTTTAAATAGATTTTCGACGCTCACTCACTAAGCATCAAATCTGCAGACGTAAAGCCATCTTTTCCGGTCACATTTTTCATTCATATTGGCGTGGAGCTCCCTCACGCGCCTCCCCGTTTGCTTCTCTCCGCGCACGGCGGGCGCTGCGGCCAGCGCTGTTACCCTCCCCATTAAGAGATGAACGTCCCTTCATTCCGCTCGCTTTTCCACACAGCTCTCGCGCCCTTCGACTCCCCGCCCCTCTTCGTCGCCCCGCCCTCCGATGCACCTCGCATCATTCTCCGCATCTCTCGCACATCCACTGGCGCGCTGTGCGGCACCGACTGCTTCTCCGCAACCCCGGTGCCCCGCCTGCCCCGCCTCCCCCCGCCACGCCTCGCCCCGCCCCCTCTGTCCGCCCCATCCCCCCGCCCGCCCCCCCTCTGCTCGCCCCGCCCCTTACGACCGCCCACCCACTCGCCCGCCCCCCCCTCCGCCCTCCCACCCCTCTGCCAACCCGCCCCTTCCCGCCCCCCCTCTGCCCCCTTCCCCCCGTGCCCCCGGCCCCCCCCCCCCCCCTCCCGCTCTGTCCCGCTCTGTCCCGCTCTGTCCCGCTCTGTCCCGCTCTGTCCCGCTCTGTCCCGCTCTGTCCCGCTCTGTCCCGCTCTGTCCCGCCCCGCCACCGGCTATGGTGGTGCAGAGCATCCACTGATGTCACTGCAGTGCTTCTACCGGGAGGTTCTAGGTGTCCAATCCCGATGATGACAAAATTTTTGCCACTAGCCACAGCGTTTCTTAGAATTCAGCCATTGTCTGAAGGAGAATTCGCCGCCGGAACTCGCCATACATATCGGGCATATCACCGCAATAAAGCATGCACTACACTTACGGAACTAATTACCTTAGTAGTTCACCCGCCCGGAATCAGTCGTAGTACGCTCCCCTCCACGCCACCCCACGCCGCACCACTACACCGCACGTGCTCCTTTGGACGTCTTCCCTTCTCCACGCCTGGCGTCTCGCCACCCTCGTAGGCGTCCTGCTGCGCCTTCGCCCAGCTCTCGCGCCCTCCAGCGACTCCCTCACCGCCGTTCCACCCCCTCCGAGCGCCGCGCCGCGCCGCGCCGCGCCGTGCCGTGCTAATCCGCCGCCGCACGCCCGGTCGCCCCCCGCCTGGGGTCGCGTCGTCTGTCGCCTGTCGCCTGTTGCCTGTTGCCGGGCAAATAATTCGCGGGGCGGGATGTGCGCGGGGGTGGGGGGCGGGGACGCGCAGGCGCCCGGAGAGAAGAGGCCCCGGTGGCCGCGTTCCCTCCCTTGCCCCCCTCCCCGCCCTCGCCGACCGCGGCCCGCGCCGCCCCACCCCCGCTCCCGGCGCAACCCTCCGGATCTCGTTAACGGGACGACCGATGATTTCCCCAGTGTCCGGCGGCGGAGTGCAGGGGGCGGCGGGGGCGGGGGGGGGGGGGGGGGGGGGGCCGGGGCTAATGGGGCGCGAACCCCCCCCCCGGCGCCGGCGCGCCCCCCGCCCCTTGCACATCACATATCCTCTTACACCACAGGCCCATACACGCTTCGGTCACCATTTGGGTGCCCTCTTGCATCTCCTCACGCCCCTAGGGTCTGTATGCTGTTTCTATCGACATTAATGCATGTTCCCTTACATACCCCATACTTGTACGAGATCGATAGAATAATTCATATTAAATATGGGTAGAATCATCGATAAACTCGACGGCAAAGGCATCGCCATGAACTGGATAATGTTGATGGCTAGGTCTCGAATTTATTCCTGATTAAGTACCAAACATTTACTCGTTTGTGGCGCCATTGTCGCTAAACATAAACTAGTTTCTGGCGGTCATGATGTCCGATTGAATCCAGGTGGTAGAGAAATTGTTCTAATCTTTCGCCTCCTGATCCTCCTCATTATGCAAATACTGAGAATCTCCTAATCTTTAGATCTAGTCAATTAAATGAATATTTAATTTCTCACTCATAAATGTCGGATGCAAACTGCTATTGTTTCTGACACAAATGATATAAAAAATACTGCACCAATTTTTTCGTCCACGCCGCTAACTTTTCGGACAGAATAATTTATTTGGTATATTAAACATGCATAAAACATGTTTTCTTTCATTTAAATTTGCACTAACAACACAAATGTAATTACTATTTGAATCATATGCAATGAAAACTGTTCCGTAATTTGATGATTAAATTCCTGTATTAAATTCCTGCTGTTGTTGGTTTCCTTTCCAATTGTTTTTACTTCTGAAGTTTCAAAAATTTCCGAATCCAAAGTACATGTCCTCTGTTTGTTCTTTCATCCGAGTCCAAAATTCAGTCGTTACTCACGAATTCCACAAAATGGCTAAGCCAACCAAAAAAGGCATAAATAGCATGCCATCCCCGCCGCTCATACCACTTCCATTGCCCTCCCAACCCCCACCGTCCACACCTCTTTTACCCCATGTCTCGCCCAACTCACGCCCCCCTCTCCCACGCCTCCGCACTCCACCCCAACCTGGCGCCACCCCCTCCAGCACGTCTCTGCCCCCACATCTCCCTCTGCCCACCCCACCCCCACGCGCATGCCTCTCCCCGCCCACGCTCACCCCACGCCACCTCCCACACCACCACCACCGCCATTATCGCCAACGCCCCCTCGCCCAAGCCACGGCGCCACCCGGACGCGTTCACTGCCTGAGGGCGCGACAACAGCGTGCGAGTTGGCAGTTGCCCGCCCCCCCGCCCTCCCCCGCCCTCCTCCGCCCTCCGCCCCCTCCGCCCTCCTCCGCCCTCCTCCGCCCTCCTCCGCCCTCCTCCGCCCTCCTCCGCCCTCCTCCGCCCTCCACCGCCCTCCACCGCCCTCCACCGCCCCCAACGCCCGCGTTGCCCGGGGCGGCCGCGAGCTCGCCGCCGCTCGCAGCACGGCTTGGGCCGCGTGATGTATGCGACGGGGCGACATCGTTTCCGGTTTTGCGCGAGTTCGCCAATGTTGCAAAATGAGACGTGTTTGTTTCGTGACGCTGCGTCCGGAGAGGGAATGTTGAATTAGAGGACGTTGGGGGGAGTGTTCCCTGCAGCATGGACTTTTCTGTTGTTTTTTTTCTCAGCGAACGAGTGGACTATTTCAAACCCGGCCATACATGTCTATTAGTAAGGAAACTACATTTGGATGCTGTTTGCTACATGTTTTCTTGCTCGCGAAACGTATATCCGAGCCTTATTCTGAAGTAAATAGCTCTCTTAAAAGTTGGTTTAAAGCCACAAAAAATGTTTCGTACGTGGAGTTTTCTGTGTAGGTAAAAAGAGACATTTTCACAAATATTATATTCCAGATGAATCCTACTACTTGTTGAATCGGTGGAACACCTCTCCCATTTTACCCCGCGCCGTATTTAATTTTGAAACCTCCCTTACCTTTTATGTGAATTTGCATTTCGCGAATTTGGGAACAAAAATGCTGAGTATCGTAGTTTGCTTTATTCTTGTAATTCAGCGAGATGATTTAAATATAAATTCCAATTAAAACGACCGAGAATGTTTAGTTTTTGTAACCCACTGTGGATGCGGGTAATGGCCTCCCGCAGCGGCGTTGGCGGGGATGGAGCGTGGGTGGCGGGAAGCGGGGAGGGGGTGGCGGTGCGCGCAAACCGCTCGTTGCGGCCTTGCCCCCGGGGAGTGGCGAGTGGAGGAGCGGCAAACGGGTGAGGTTGGAAGGGGGAGGGAGGCCGGCGTGTGGGGATGAGGCGGTACGCACAACCGCTCATTCCAAGCGTGGCGTCCTCTCCCCATGCCCGCTCTCGCTCCGCTCCTCAGCCGACGCCGGCAACGCCCCCGCACAGCCAACTGCCCCGCCCTCCCTCCTCAATCAGCCTCAGACACCCTTTCAGTCTGGGCGCGCCCGCTTCACTCATCTCACTGGTATCTTTATTCCTGCTCGCTATCTTCCTTCGGCGTTAACCTCACCGGCGCATTCCTAACTACCTTCACCGTCCGAAATAACTCCGCCGTCCTAAACACCTTCACAGCACTAAACATCTTTGCCACCTTTGTCCTTGCCCACCACGTAACACCTTTGTCCTTGCCATCGTTGACGCATTTGCAGTCTTTGCCGCCTTTGCAGTACTTGCCGCCTTTGTCGTTCTCACTGACATTGCCGTCCCTGCCGCCTTTGCCGCTTTTGTCGTCCTTGCCGACTTCCCCCACTGCCTGGCTCTCGCTGTTCTCGTTACCCAGGCCCTTCATGCTTGACCGCCCTTATCAACTACAAAATGAATCCAAAAGTTTTGAAAATTGTGTGCGTTAATTATTTTTTGATCGTATAACTTTACATTCGTAATATTTGCCTGTGTACAAAAAATGAACGTTTAAATTTCTATGTTTAGTGTATTGACGAAAAGGTACGATATTTACTTTATCAGAGTAAACTGTCTACAACGAATCTCAAAGGACTGTATGTGATATGAGGTAAAGTATTGAAGCTCATATAATAGTACGCTATAGAGAGATTTTTGTTATTAAGATGCCTGGCAAAGAAAACTTTGGCAGCTTGACTGGTAATTGATGTTTTAAACGGTTTCCTCTGAAAGGGTTTTAAACACATTGAAGATATAAACTTAATTCTAGTGTTCCGGTTATACTGGAATATTAGAGCAGGAAATTGAAGTGTAATAAAATAGATTCACTTGTTACCCATAAATAAAGAAGTGCTAGGAAAACCTGCTGCTGACCATGAAATCCCTAATTTTATTTGTTCTTGAACTACCATTTTTGTCTTATTTGACACTTATATTTGCAGTTTAATTGCTAATTTACGATATATTTGTAGCCACGGAAAATTTCTCCAATGCATTCTGGAAACCTCGTCGTAATTAATTGACCTACCTGCGTTGTAAATTCTTTCTCTTAAATTCTCCGCATACCCTCGGCAACAGCCGTCCCGGCACTCATCAAACACTTCAGTGAATGGCCACTTCAGATTGCTGACCCTGTTCCTCGGTGCAAACAAACCATTGGGTGGCCCTTAACGAGCACGTTACCACCGCAATGCTTTCTCTCGGCGAGTAACGATGTACTCCACATATTTTAGAATCAACGCACACGGGTAAATTGTAGTATTTTTTGCTTTTCTCGGAAGGAAACTCTTGACATATTTTCAGACATTCACGAGAGCACCGAGCACAATCGCTTACTCTACACCGAATGGAACAAATAAACATTCCTTCGACTTTCACGTCAAGCCCAAAGCAATTGAAACCAAACGCTTGCGGAGCGTAAACGCTGTAGCTTTGAAGCTGTGAATTCCGAGATTCAAATCCCGCTCGATCAAATTCCCGTGCACATTAGTTGGAAACCAGTCGTGGTAAAAGAGCACACATTTTCTCGCCCGTATTTTCACGCAAAATTAAGCAAAAAAAATTACGAAAATTTGTACATTACCTTATTTCAAAGCCTGTCTTTAAGAAACAGATTTCATTAAGGGGAAAATCTCTCTCTTTAATATTTTAGTTGTAGGAAGACTCCGAAAACATTTTGAACTTTTGCAATTTTCGAAAAATAAGTGTTGTTACCGAACATAAGACCTGCACCATTCTCCCTAACGTCCTCCACACTATCCAAGAACAAAATTTAATCAAAAAGGATGGAACAATATTTTGGAAATTTGGAAAATGTTCCAGGGGTTTCATGTAAAGTACTCCTCAAAATTGAAGTATCGGTTTCAAAATGAAGAGGCCATGGCATCAGCCAGATCGATTGTCGAATATCAATTTAGGCAAAAATCGGCTGAACCGTTTAGCTCCTACCGTTGTTCACAGACGGAGAGATGTTTTGCCATCATTCGATTTTTCGGTATCAAGGGCCCATAAAACATGAATTTCGGCTACACCACGTGATAAGGGATAATTTTTCTAAGCTTAACGACGAGATTTATCCACTTTTTAGTTATCAGGGCCCTGTAATATGAGTTTTCTTCCGAAAATTCGCAGGTTTTTCGCGCAGCATTACATAACTTTCTATCTACTCCATAGCGAGAGAGTAAAAGTAAGTTCGTTCTAGGTTTTCTCGACGTTTTGCCATTTCAACTAACTCATTACAGCCGTCATTTATATCATACTCAACATAATTACCAGTCGATCAAAATGATTCGCCCACTTCAGGTAAGGCAGTTAGAAGTAGCACAACAATAACTTTTGTGTGGGTGAGACTAAAGGTTGTCGAGCCGATTTGGCTTTTTTCAATAAGGAAATTTTCTTTTATGCTGGACTTAAAATTCGTTTTTTATTTCTTGATTTACAATTATTTTTAACTTGCTCAATTCAAATATTGAGAAAATGTTTTTATTGACAAAACTATACTTGATGACAGTGTTTACGGTCTGAAAGAAGAAACTGAAATCCCACGAGTTCCACATTGCATGCGACTGGCTACAAAACTTGGAGACTGGCATCATAATAAAGATCGTTCACCGAGTGAACGGCGACCCGTGATAAAGCGATAAAACTACTAATCTTGCATCCTTCTTTCTGAGTACCGGGAATGAAATCCCAGTCGATCGATGTGAAATTTGTGGGGCGGGACTGGAAGGGGTAAAGTGACTTTTTCATGGTTCTCAGATTCTCCTCGACTCTCATTCCACTATCTCCTTCATCTTTTTATTTTCTCAGCACATCACGCCAGGAAGAGCCGACGATATTTCAGCTGATACCCTGGCTACTCATCTACGAACAGTGTCTCGTCGACATGCAATTCACCCCTTACATTAAATAAATAATGGCATTTTCGTTTTATTATTATTATTATTATTATTATATATTCAGGAACTCTGGGGAAAGTAAAAGAAACAATGAAACGTTCGGTTTTGATTTTAAAATGCAAATATTTGATCGTGTTATTTCACCTATACTTACATTGCGCGTACCATGAAACATTTGCGATTAATGTGCTGCGTTATGCAACAGCAACTTTTTTGCAATTCTTGATTTGTAAAAAATGTTATAATGTATACCTGCATCGCTAAGTAATTGCAGTATTGGAAAAGACTGTTTTTGTTAAAAATATTTAATTTGTTGCAGTATTATACGAGTGTTTTATTTATTGATTTTAAACAGCGTGCAGCATTTTTGCTGCTGAAAGCCATTAGTTGCCTGCTAAAATAAATGAAAAAGAAACAAACTAATTTGACATGTTTCTTTGACCAGTATGCTCAGAAATAATACTGTCGTTACTTCCAAACCAGCACGATAACTGGATAGCGACAATTAAGTATCAAATAAAGCTCAATACAGAAGGTCCATTAAACAATTTGGAGCATTAGTTGTTTCAGTAGCTTCGTGTTAAAAGCAACTATGCGTAAACCAGTTTAACTGCGACAATTATCGGTTGTGCTAACGCTATCAACAATTTGAATGAAATTCTAGAGACCATTGTGGCACCTAGTTTGATTTATTTCGATTTATTTAGTTAAAAATAGCATTTGATATTTAGATATTTATTTACTCAAAAGGACAATAAAATCTGTATGAGGCGTATGGGGGAAAATCATCTGCGCATGCTTTTTTGAGTGTCAGAATCCCTCCTCAACAATTTAACTATTAATAGTTGAAGGATGAAAAAACTTTATATTATTTATTAAAATTTATATTTATATTAATAATATTAAAAATTTAAAAAGCATGAGATTAACATTTAAAAAACTAGTTATGTACAAAATATTTTCTTTCCCGAGTTATAGAAAACTTATTTGTGACGATAAACGAACTGCAGATTTGATTTTTCTGTATTACTAAAAAAAATAGAAACCCACACTAAGCATTACTACCACTACAAACAAAAGGAAATCTCAACAAAAATGCGCATAGTGAAGCTACATTTACGTCGAGAAGAAAATCAAAAGGCCATCACAGCATTTGCTCAATGCATCAGGGAAACTGGGCAAAAGCCCAATCGAGATGGAGGCCATTGACCCGGAAGCTAAAGTACAATACTTGTTACAGCCATATTACGTCACCGGGAGCGGTTTCTCAGTGCATCAACTGATGTCACTGCAGCGCCTCTGACCGGGAGGTCCAAGGTTCGAGTCCTGACGGCGGCAGGATTTTCGACACTAGCTTTTCAGCTAAGTCGAATTCAGTCGCTGTCTGGAGGAGAATTCTAGCGGCCGGCTGCTCTGATCGGTAGTTTTCCGTGGTTTCTCTGATCAACACCAGGCGAATGCCCGAGCAGTACCCTAACAAACGGGCCACGGACCGCGCGCGATGTGTTTTTCCTCTTCCTTGTCCTATCATCTCCCCTTACACACACACTAACATGCACTACACTACCACATATTCCGGGAGACCGGTCGGGAGCTTAGAGCTAGTCCTGGCTGGGACGGTGCCCCGTTGGTGGGAGAGTCCTGGTTAGGGGGAAACCCCACTAGCCGACGGTAGATCGGCGCCGGATCTCGCCATCCATCCAGCGGGGAAGATCACCGCCATCTCCCGAGGAAAAACATGCACCATACTAACGGGACTAATGACTAAAGCAGTTGACGCGCCCGGAAGCACGAAAAAATCAATCAATCATATTAAGTCTTTTTTTAAATTATACAATACAAATGAAAACTAATTCATTATACTATATCATTGTTTTGTTAAAATATTTTTTTTTCTTTTTGATTATCAGTATAGTCTCTAATTGTATAGAAACAGTTATGCGGCAGAAAAGATTTTCTTTTGAACTTAAACGTGGGTACCGATTTTAATTGTTTAATGTCATCTGGCAAGGCGTTGTAAAATTGTATGTTATTTGTTGTAAAATTTGTATGTGACGAATGGGGGAGAGCATCTGCGTGAGTTTTCTTGAGCTGCAGAATCCCTTCTCAACATTTAAGCTATAAAGAATTGAAAGGGGAATAAAAGTTTAAAATATAAAACAAACCAAATAAATAATAAAATTTGAAAAAAGCGCGAGGTTATTATAATTTAAAAACCTGATAGTTTCGTTCCCAAATTACAGAAAACTTATTTGCATCGGTAAACTAATCAGAGATTTGATTTTTCTGCATTGCTAACAACATAGTAACTCAGTCCCACCTCTTCCTACCACTACAAGCAAAAGAAGAGCTCAAAGAAATGTAGAAAATAATCTTTGAATTTTGTCCCGATCCTCTTGTTGATGCTCTGGAAAACCCGTGCCCTGTACGAAACGCAGCCCTCCGTCCCTCCCCGCCTCCCACTAGCGCCGCCTCCTATCGATACTCGATAGACGCCGTGCAGCATCGCTTTCCCTTCCCCAGCAAGCTAACGTTCAGACGGTTCTTCCTGGCGCTCTTGGCAGTAGGGTTAAATCGCCGACTCATGCGTGCTGCTCAAGTTTAAAGTTTTGATGCGGATATCGATTGTATTGTAGAAAGGACAATGACAAATGTATCATGATGCTTCTCAATTATACATGGCAGAAGGAGCTGTGTTTACAAAAGATTTGGCAATGGTACAGTAGATACACAAAATGCTAGGATGTTATTTTGGTTTCTCTTAGTGCCGAAGACATGAAGTGGGCGGAAGACAAACGCACTTCCTCCTCCTCCTCCTCCTCCTCCTCCTCCTCCTCTTCTTCTTCTTCTTACTGTTATAATAATAATAATAATAATAATAATAATATTATTATTATTATTATTATTATTATCAAAAGGAGAGATGAAAAGAAATTATATTGTGTTATATATATATATATATATATATATATAGTATTCATTTCACATTAATCATTAACTTTTACAAGCAATAATAAATTAAGTGTATGAGTAGAATTTGGTTAACCTGCTTGTTTTTTATGTTTGATGTAGAGGGAGGCTCCTGTGAAGAGCTATGTTAAGGTCTTCATTTGCGAAGAAGAAATTACGTTAGAACTATTTACTGGACTATGTTTATAATGTACCTACCTCTTCACGAGAAATACTGGATTTCATACATTTTTCCCCGAATCGTCCATCTCTTTACCTCCACCGACGCGCACGCTTGCACACGTTGCCGAATTGCGCAATCCATCACTTCCGCAACCTGCCCGCACTGGCCAGCTGCCCCGCGTACTCGCTTCCCCTTCCCCGCCGGCGCCCCCGCCCCCGCCTCGCCCCCGCCCCGCCCCCGGGGCCCGCCCCCAACCGAAATCACCTGGGCTCCCCTCCGCCGCCCCTCCACTCCCTCCCGCCCTGCCCCGCCCCCGCCCCCTGCCCGTCGCGGATTCCACGCGCGCTCCGCCAGTGATTCGGGGAGGGTAGCTGCGCGCTGTGCGAGGGCGGTCAGCAGGCCGGGAAGGGAGGGGTCGCGGTGGAGGGGGAAGGGGAGAAATGTACTAGAAGCGGCGGCCGGGGAACGGACGTTCGGAAAGGGGAGACTTCTAGGTCGTGGAAGTGAGGAACGTGAAAGGACGAGGATAGATTGGTTGGTGTTTTCGGGCGCGTCCCGTAAGCGATGTGCATGTTATATGTAAGTGAGGTGTCTGTGTTCCTCCCAGCTGATGTTCCGTAAGTGAGGTGTCGGTGTTACTCCCAGCTGATGAGGCAGACTCGGTGCCGACCTACACGTCGGTTTGCGGTTTGATTTACCTCCTCCAGGCCTAATCGTCCTAGGTCAACTGGCCTCCCGGTTTGTGTTGTAATGTCACTGTCTAAGATATGTGGAAGAACGGGGATGAGGAAGGAATGATCGCGCACGGTCCGTGACATCTTACGGTACCGTTCCGACATTCGCCTGTTTTTGATCGGAGAAATCACGGTAAACTTCTGATCAGAGCAGTTAACCGCAAGTTTTCTCCTGCAAGCAGTGGCTGAATTCGACCTACCTACCTATCTAGTTAGTATCGAAACCAGCCACAGCGGGAATGGAACCCTCCGGTTCCCTCAGGTCAGTAATGCTGCCTCAGTGCCAACCCAGTTGGTGAGAGACATGGACCAAAGGAGACATGGACCGGATGGACGTCAACAGAAGGATCCTGGACATAAGGAGAGCGGATGTGAAGAACATTGAAGCGTGGAAGATGTGAGGAACGTGATCGGGACATACACCATGTTTATCATTTACATGCCACCAGTCAGTCTCCTTTTACTTCAAGTTACTTTAATCATCCCCTTCGCTTAACTCGATGAAGGCATGGTAGTAAAGACGTGAATCTTTAAATATCTCCTGAATTGTGGAATTACATAAAAAATTCACAAATTTGTGCTGCGTCAAATTAAATTTCAAATATACTATGCCTCTGTAACCATTATATTAACACGAGAAGAAACTAATTAAAATTGAAATTAATTAAAATTGTTTTTTTTGTTTTCTAATGCTTTCAGTTGTTGCTGCTTGTGCATTGACTGCTTGTGCTGATAAGTCAATATAGAAACTTGATTCAAATAATTCTTTATCAAATTTTTACACTAGTTAGTGTGAGGAAAACTTTCTTTCCGAAGCGTGCTGTTCTTAATAAACTGCGTTTTACAAAAAGTTCAAATCTTTTAATAACATTTCCATTTTATGATTTGGAATACATACTTTCTCGAAATAAGTACTATGAATAAAATCTAAATGATATGTTTTCAAATATGCTGCCTGGAATGTAAATCATCTGTTATGATACTCGAGATAGTGGAAAACCATGTGAATATCCTATCAAAAAAAGGTAAATCGTATATCCGCTCATGTAGCTCATGTTGCCTGTCATTTCTTTTTGTTATCAATCTGCTTCTAAGCCACTCGTACTAAAACGGAGGTATACGAATTCTATGTCAAGTTTAGTACCTATGTCATTGTTCTGCAGTAAATGATTTATTACGCGTACTTCAAAATGCGTGATGTATAACGTGTTAGAAACAAATATTTGGTCACGATTCACGAATGTAATGAACAACATGGGTCAAAATTCATGCGCATGAACACATATTTTGTATTTAAAAGCCTTTCCTTTGTCAACAATTATGTCAAGGATTATCAGTTGACACGCATTACGTTGTGACTGAATGTCTCTAGAGCATAGAGGTGCCTCCCTTTTTTTACTGCAATGTCTAACGAATAATGTTATTAAGATTTTCATGTTAATAAACATCATTAACCCCAAATGGCTGCTCTAAAATCCCAAATAGAGTTTGCTAATTTAAAATATATAATTAAATGTTCTTTTCTTCTTTTTTATAATAAAGGTATAAGTTTCGTTTTTAGGATTTATTAGAAATAAAGGAATCCGAACTTCTCTAAACGTGTAATATCGTCAAAATTTAAGACAGAAAATGGTATATTATTGTTCTAGTTATATATCTTCGTTATACATGAACATTTTTTGTAGTAAATCATTAATACTAAGAAAATATAAATAACGATGAATAATATAGTATCAGGAGAACATATGTCTCTCTAAAATGTTACGAAAATTAATATTATTTTTCTATTATAGTGATTTCTATCACAATTGTTAATACATTAATACTTTTTACGTCAAGAAGTTTCCAAAGAACACTTTTCATTGTCTGTTTGCGTTCGACGGGGCATCGGCCTCAAACATTCTTGTCACGATCCAGGAAAAACAAGAGGGATTGCTAACAATACTGAACCACGTTCACCTCCAACTAGATCCACCAGTCCAGACAACAGACTGTTTTTACCCACAGTTTATATACTGGCACTATATAGCAAACGGTAACAAGGGTTTGTGCGCGCATAAACTAGACGTCTAAACCGACGCAGCGAAACAATTTGTGTCCGTTTGTCGAAGGTATTAACCCGACGTTTTGCGAATGCGTTTGTACGGTGCCTAAAAACGTTTCAAATGTGGAAACAAACCCATTCTTGTGCCCTGTTATTTGGAAGCCAAGCGAAGCGAGCAAATATTTAGTTTACGAGATCCAGTGCTCCCGTTTCCCTTACGTAATGGGGAAAATAAATTTGACCGGTTGCGTCACCTTAAAGTCTTCTCCGTTCCAATGTCGGAGAACACTTGCACGTTTGCACGTTTGCTTTTTTTTTTTTAGTTTGTATGATTACATTCCCATGTACATCTCAGGGGCATAAAGCAAGAATTTCGTTCTATTATATTTACTTCTTGCGCCATGTATTGCCAATATTAGCACACTACACGCGTATTTATTTATGTGGTTACACCATGGGTCTTTAATCCATTACAATGTTTGCATGGTAGATTCATTATAAATAGTAGATTCAATGTAAATTCATTCATAGAATGGCAACATTCTATAACGTTGACAACCTTTAAGAGTTTAGGGTTTTAAGTTGAAAAGTCTCAATATGATCGGAGAAAACTTGGTAAAAGTTTAATTTGAGAGCACAACTGTACGTTTTCTATATTTATTACTTTCTCGCCTTACTTCGTAAAAGCGAGAGTGTTGTAACCGTACGCCGGTAATCGGCGATTATTTGAGAGAAAAACTCCTTAACATATTACTGCACTCTGGTTACGAAAGAATGGATAAATTTTGTTCCTACATATAAAAAATTACTTCCTCTATCCCGTTGTGTAGCCAGAATCCACATTCTGTGCGCCTTTAATAACAAAAATCTATTGACGGAAAAACATCTTGTCAGTCCGTCAGTCTATTAATCGTCAATTTTAGCGTGAAAACCATTCACACGATTTTCTCAAAAATTGATACTCCTCGAACTATCTTAATCAACTGAACACCCTGCGAGTGTGAAACGAATATTTTGAGTTTTGGGAGTAGTTTACATTAAGCCTCAATGTTTTCAAAATGTTCTCAAAATGTTCTCAAAATTTCTCTATTTTTTAACTTTGTCTTCTGACTGCGTACACATCACTTAAAAGTGACTCAGATCTAATAGTCACAGTCGAAACTCCTATTTCGTCTACAATTGCAAAAGTTCAAACTTTTTTCCGCCTTCCCTACAACAAAATTATTGAAGATATTTTTTTTCTGTAATGAAATATCTTGTTCAAAGACATTAAAATAAGGTCGTGTACAATTTTTCGAAAATTTGAGTAATTTTCGTGTAATTTTGCGGGAAATGTAGGAAATTTTTAAACTATTATTTTCCAAAAATCTACTCCAATTTTTCTTTAAATATTTTTCTCGTATATATCAAATGACGATAAAATTCGTTCTGGTCCCACTTTCGTTGAACTCTCAGTATTGTCAAGAATTGGAAAAAATTTACATGGCAAAATTTCTTTATTGAAGATATAGATTTTTATCTTAAATGCTATCTGTTGAAAATAATAGCTTTACAGAGGTCATGTAATATTTTAAAAAACTAGTCTTTTTTGCGTTATTCCTGCCTGAAATGAAAGCAATTTATAAAAAAACTTGTCTCATAAACGGCTCAAGTTTTTACCTTTTCGTGAACATATGCCTTTACTTTTATTTTGTAACGTGCTGCAGTCCGTCCATCGCCTGCGCATTGCTGTTCTATCACGCATTGACCCAGTCTCCGGCATCGTGGCCCAGTTACTTGTGAACGTAACTCCCCGCTCTTCTGACTCCCTCCCTGCTCCTTGGAGTCCGTCCCTGCTCCTCACTTCCCAACCACCTCCTTCCTGTCTCTCTAACCGCCCATTCCTTACCTTCTCCACACTCCCTCGGCCATGCCCTCCCAACTTTGCCCATCAGCCATCCACCCTCTCGGCGCCCATCCCAGCCCTTCTCCGCCCTTCACATTCCATCTCGCACCGGCACGTCCCCCCTCCACCCGCCCACCCCGTCCCCCCACCTCGCCCATCCCCCCCACCCAACCAACCGTCACCCCATCGCATTCACCTCGCTGCCACCACCACCACCTTTCCCCCCCTCCCCCTCTGCCGGGTATCCCCGTCATGCCTCTTGTTACCCTCCGCCACCACCCCCCTTTCCTGAAACCCCCCAGCGCCGTCTTTACCCCCGGCTAGCCCAGCACCGCCTCCATTGCTGCTGCTGCTGCTGCTGCCGCTGCCGCCGGCGGGGCGCTTGGCGCCAAGACGCGCCACGTGAGGTCGTCGTGCCGGGACCTGCCACATGCACGCGCTGTCGAGGGCGCCGCGACGCCGCGTCGCCCGCCCCGCCCCCTCCTCCCGCCGAGGGCGCACCGCCGGCTCGCTCCGCTTCGTCGTCGAGAAATTGTCGTCTCCCGGGCGCGCGTCAGGTGTCGCGCGGGGCGTGGGGCACGGCAGGGCGTGGCGTGGCGGGGTGGAGTGCGGGTGGCGGGGTGGGCCGCGGGGGCGTGGCGGGCTGTCGCGCAAGAGGCTACATTTCGCGCGCTGTCAGCGGCAGGCGTTGCCGGGCGCGCGCCTCCGATCGCCCGCCCCCGCCACGCCCCCACTTCAGCCGCCCACGCCCACCTATGCGTTGCCACCCTCACCGTCGGCCGACGCTGCCGCCAGCCGCCCTCGATTCCAAGATGCCTCGCCTGCTTGGTTGTGCTCTTATTTTCGTTTCTCCTCAATATTTTTTTGTCTTCTTTGTGACTGGTTTTCCACCGTTCATTTGTTCACCCTGACTGCATTCTATTTCTATTTCTTCCCCTCTCTAAATCTCGCAGTCACATTTCTTCTGTTTCTCCTCTCGGATCTGGATGTGTTAGCATAACTAAATAACGCTACTTTACTTCCAAACCGATCGTGAGCGCCTCTTCTGTTACCTGATAAGTCTTTCGTCTTATTTCGCAGGTGCGCTTGTAAAGGGGGTAAGTTTAGTTTTTGTCCAAAATGAGTATGCCAGGACATAGCTTTCCAATGTTACTAACATTGTGTAAAGAGGGATAAGTGACATTTCATTTTTCCCATTAAAATGTAATGGCAAAATTGAAATTTAACTGATCTCCCCTTATACAATGATAGTATTGTAGTAAAGCAATTCCCCAGCATACTTTCTGTTCCTATTCATCGACAGGTCCTTTACGCACGTTATCATTGTCATTGTCTTTGCTTCCTCATGCCTACCATTTATTTAGTAACAGTTTATTCTCATCCAGACATATATTTATCGTGACCTGTCCGCTTCTCTCCTCGTAAGACGCTTCATTGCTGCCCCATCCCGTGCTGTCTGTCCTCGCGCAGCCCACTTCCCAGGCGCCACCTAACGCCACCGGGCGTTTTCCCTTCAAATCCACCGCTAACCTTGTCTTACCCTCCCTCTCTCTCCCCCACCTCGCCTTCGTCGCCCCATCCTTTCTTCCTGCTCATCTCGTCCTCTGATCTACCTCGCCTCATCTGCCCAGTTCCCCGTCCCACTCCCTCGTCTCGCCTCCTTCCGCACCCCTCCCTCTCCTGCCCCCGCCCCCCTTGCTCCATTGCGCGGCGTTCGCTCCACCCAGCCGCATTTGCGTCGCAATCGCAGAGTCGGCTGCTTGAGAATTAATTGAAATTAAAGCTTATGTGTACCATTATAATTTCCCAGCCGCTCTCATAAATACTGCGGGACTTGTCAAGCTTAAACGCGGGAATTAATACCCACCTATCGGAGTGCCTTGAATAATTTCCGTTTCACGGCAGGTGCAACAGCGCGAGGGCGATGTGGAGGAGGGAGCGCGCGCGTTGACGGCGGGCAGAGGAGGAGGAGGGAGGGGGCGTGGCAGGGGGCGGGGCTGGATGATGACGGCCGCTGTGGCCGCGACAGCCGCATCCTGTTCTGCAATTAGGTTGCTCGTGAACAGCGCGGGCAAGTGGCGTCCACCCCCCATCCCCGCCTCTGCCAACGCTCGTGCTTCCCTGGTTGCACGGGGAGGATTCATTTCCAGGTGTGTTGCATCGCGCGGTGACGCAAGAGGTTGGAGGTGCGCCCACCAAACACGCTGACACGAGGATTCGAATCCAGCGTAACCCAATATTCAATTATGAATGTCCTATACACATTTATTTAATTCTGCTCTCCAACAACACCCATGTTTACTGTAGGCCCCTTCTTTCCATGTTCGCGTTTCGCTACTGTCAGAACAATTCTAAGAGCCAATGCTGAAAAACCATTTACTTTCGGATGGAGTTCCTAGTTTAATCCCTTTTTTCTTATTAGTAGTATTGTCATTAATATCATTCTATTAATAGTAAATAATAATAACAATAATAATAGCCAGTCCGGATAGCCGAGATCGCTAAGGCAGTAGTGTGTGGCAGTGGGCATCTAAGTAAGGCAGTGGCGATCTCGGCTAATGCTGATCCCCCTCATTGATTTCATGCAAGACTTGCAACGTGATAAATGACACTGAGCCCGTGCAAGTGCGTGTATGCGTGATCCAAGACGGCCGATTCGCGAGCAAAATAATAATAATAATAATAATAATAATAATAATAATAATAATAATAATAATAATAATAATAATTTTTCTTCAGATATTGTCATCAGGAATTCAAGGAGAGGGGTCATTTGGTACATCCCATCCCTAGCTTTATATATTATGAACTATACGAACAATCCGTGAGGTTCGAGGAATGACTGACCTTCGAGTTTTGGGAATAATTTTGTAAGGAAAAATACCTAGTTTTTCCAAACACTACTTTAGAGGTGTGTCAATCTGCGCCCGCACAACCATATTTATTTATATTCTGTTAGGCGTTTGTTGTTTTTTTTTTTTTTTTTTCAATTTCATTTGTGTGGCATCTGAATTAGATTCATAGTCTAAAGGGCCAATGTTGGGGTTGAGGCTTCCTCCTCACACCCAACAACTTGACACCTCAATGCCCTGATGAAGCCTGCGACATGTCAGGCGAAACGTCGGCCTCTCAGCACACTACGCGGCGTCACCCGGACAGCGAAGAAGTCAAAAAATGTAGTAACAGAAAAACATATTCAAGTAAAACCTTCAAGAAGACTTTACGCTTCTGATTTTTTTAATTTATCTTTTAATAAAGTGTTTCATGGGCTGAAGACAATCTTTCCTTTTCATGTTGCACGAAGAGAGTCACAGCCTCTTCATGAGATTTCTTATTTATTCTCATGAATAATTTGATCTCGCTATATTGTAAATACCTTAGTTAATTAATAATATTTATTAGTCAACAAAAACTCATTTTTGGCTGAAGTACATTAATTGTGATAATTTCCAATGGAGGAAAACTATTACTATTGTCACTGTTGTATGCATGTAACCATCTGGTAACGACGGATATGATTGCATGTAGAGTCGAACATTCTCTAATTTGGTACCAATTACCATTCACAAATAATACGCGAATACAAGAATAATGTATTGGAATTGCTCATGAAACAAGCAATAATGCATCAGTTTTTATTTTGTTGGAACGCGACCGCTGGCATTTTCGTATTAAATGCAGTGGCCATAGAAAAAAACTACAATGACACTTGTAAAGGTTTATCCTGGAGTATACAGGAGTCGAATTCACATAATTTCATTTGGGGACTTATTGACACAATTTTGAATGTTTAATTGAAGACTATGGCTTCGTATTTCGGATATTATTGATCCTTTCGTGATACAATGTTCTGGTAAAGACTGTGGAACATTGTGAATAAAATTACGGATTTATATAAATTGTTCGAACATCAATGGAGTATTGGCGCAAATTCTTCGTTCGTGTGGTTTATCCAATAAATTATAAGCAAAGCACGGAAAAGTATCTTATCAAACTGGTCACGGGTCGCCAGCCGTTTTTCCTTCCTCATCCTTCACTCTTCTCCCATTACATACACTTTCCTACACTTCACTACCGCACATGTCGGCAGCCCAGTCGGCAGTTGAGAGCTTGGCTCCACGGGGGCGATGCCCTGATGCGGGATGATTCCTAAGGGTGGAAAACTCTGCAAGCTGAAGAGTAGAGTACCGGTAGCGGTAGCTCAGTGCATCAACTGATGTCACTGCAGCGCCTCTGACCGAGAGGTCCTAGGTTCGAGTCCTGACGGTGGCAGGATTTTCAACACTAGATTTTCAGCTAGGTCAAATTCAGTCGCTGCCTGGAGTAGAATTCTAGCGGCCGACTACTCTGATCGGTAGTTTTCCGTGGTTTCTCCGATCAACACCGGGGGAATGCCCGAGCAGTACCCTACCGAACGGTCCACGGACCGCGCGCGATCTGTCCTTCCTCTTCCTTGTCCTATCCTCTCCCCTCACACACACACAGTAACATGCACTACACTACCACATATCCCGGGAAACCGGTCGGGAGCTTAGAACTTGTCCCGACTGGGGCGGTGCCCCGCTGGTGGGAGAGTCCTGGTTAGGGAGAAACCCCACTAGCCGACGTTAGGTCGGCGCCGGATCTCGCCATCCAGCGGTGAAGATCACCGCCATCTCCCGAGGAAAAACGTGCACTACACTAACGGAACTAATGACCGAAGCTGTTGACGCGCCCGAAAACACGAAGAAATCAATCCATCAATCAAGCTGAAGAGTAGGTCGGCGCCGAATCTTACGTTCCACTGGAGAAGAACATCATTCCACGCCTTATTACATGCCACATCTTACTTACAGGACTAATGACATGCCAGAAACAATAAATCAGACAATATTTCGTTTATACGCCTTCACGCAACTCTCGCTTTATTCTTGTAAAGAAAGTTCGTTCATCATATAGCCTAATGCTTATAATCTGCGTTGGTAAGTGGATTATAGCTTATTACAGATCCGAAATCGCGAACGGTTACCATGTCATTGTTAAGAGAACATTATTTTACTTCGGAAGTTCAGGGTATTTCACTCCTAGATGAAAAACGTCTTGCCGTTCTCAGGTGCTAAACAAAACTATTTTTCATTTCAACCGAAAAAAAATTAAGAGCACGTCCTTCATCACTACTTTAAATATATGAGTGGTCCATTTCCAAAAGCGCCCTTTTTCGAAATTTGTAGAAATTAAAATATTGGTACCACTCTCTTCAGTTAATCATTCTATAACCAAAACGACTTATAGTTACAAAACGCTTCCAAACCCGTATTAAATGTATTTGAAAATTTCGTACAGAATCTAAACGTGCCTTGCCCTCAACACAGAACACGTCATGGCTGATTGTAGTAACATGCATTAGTAAAGGAAGAAATGGAACCTAGCCATTTCCGGAGTATATGAAAAATGTGATTCTTATTTTCAAAAGTGCTCTTGTCCATTTGTCAATTGTATTGGTCACTCTGTTTTTAAAACTTCACTGTACATTTAATAAACATATTTTATACAATACGTTTCATATTGCACTGTTGGTTGTACCTTGATAGATATGCTGCATGAGAAAAAATACTTCAACGATCAGTAAGTTTGTGAAACATTATTTAAAGTTGTCCTATTTGTTGAGGCAAGTCCTTTTTAGTTTATTCAGTGTTTTTAGTTTCTTCATGTTTTAATTCTTCAGAGTATGTAACATCAATGGACAAACAACAGCAGCTGTCTACAAATTTTGAGAACGAGATTAGGAAAGTCTCCGATTCAGTAACTCTCTCGCTCGAGGGAAGAGGTCGCAAAAAATGAGAAATCCTCTCAGAAAGAAGAAAAATGTAAACAAAAATAAGTATTCTACAAAATATCTTTCCAAGCTTCCAACGCATGAACATGTAAATAGGAATGATTTTCATTGTTCTAAATTGTCCATGCTGCACAGTTGACGTGTTTCGGAAGCTCCCCCAAACATAAAGGAAATAGAACACTTTTTCTAATACTCGGACATTCCTTTATACCACCCGATCGGGTGTTCAGTAGAATAAACCAAAGAACAGAAACCTACCAAATGATTGCAACACTGCAGGAATACCATAGTATCATAAGTGTGTTACAGTGTTTAAAACTGGAAAAGGCTTTGACACACTGGACTTGAAAACAGCTGTTACGAAAATGTTAAAGCCATCAAAGCAATGATATTTTAGATTTTCAATTATTATAATTAGTTTATTACTTAGTTATTATTTCAGTTTGATTATTAAACGTGGGACCACGCAACTACAGTAACAATGATCGTTCAGGGAGAACCAGAGTACAGTGTGGAGTTACGTGTAGCAACGAGACGTTTTCAAGCCGAAAGTGGATGCAGAAGACATTACTCCTTCAAAAACGATCATCCCGTATTTGGGTGTCAATAAAACCGAATTTTGCAGGAGAGGAATGATTTCCAACGCTTACTGGATCTGCACTCTGGAGGGAACTAGACTGACACTTGGCATATAACGTAAAATTTACTGATGACTTCTGTCAGTCAAGTTTAGTTGCTCTCTGAAGATGAATATGAATGTATTTTTAAACAAAATCTTTAAATATCCAATGGCTGGATGAAAATACAACGTAGTTTTCTAACTTTAATAAAATGTTGCAAGAACAAAATGCTGCTTGTCCATTCCGTACTGTTCAAAATCGCCCCTGTCCACCATGCAATTTCAAAATGACCCTTGTCTAAAAAAATCTTATTTTAAACTAAACTAATAGGAAAATGAAGCAAAAACGTTCAATGTATCATTCTACAATTGAAAATAAACAAAACACTAAAGTTTAGTTTACCTTTTCTTAGCCAAAGTGCATTTTGTCACTTTTTGTAAAATTAACCTGCACGGATAAGAGTGCATTTGAAAATGACGACTCATATATGACCCCAGATTTGTTTAGAAGTAAAGCTCAACAGAACAGTGTTAAAAGAACATTGACGGCGCCTTTAGCCGAATTGCTTAACAGTACTCCGTGAAGTCACGGAAGTTAAGCAATTTGAGATATCAAGGGTAGGTTTATATAATATACACAAAAATATAAACTACACGTGCAGATGTCAGGGACTTTCAAGCAACACCTTATTTGCTGAAATTGATTGCATAGTTCATCCCGAAAAGGAATGCTGGTCTAACACGATTTAGAAATAATATATGTTAATTTATTATAATTTATTGTAATAATTTAATAGATTATTAAAATACCTTTGATTCGGTACCTCACTCATGGATTCTGAGTGTCTTCAAATTGTACAAGATCGATGGAAGACTCTTGAGGAACTGCATGTCAGAATGGAGAAATCATTTGCAGATTAAGAAGGAAACCTGCTGTGACGTGACGAAAGATGCTCATTTTTAGCAATTTAATGTATAATTTTTATCCCTGAAATTAATTTACCAATTAACTTGAGAATGATTCAAACGGTTAAGGATTGATGTAGTGCTAAATACTTTCAAAGGCAATGTGCCCAATAGAAGAAATGTTTTCAAAACAAAATTTTTATCCTGTGTAAAAATGATCCTACGCTGACTAGGATTTCTTGTTTTTTATACTCTCTCATGATATTTCACTCCGGTTCAACTAGACGTTTTGAATCTACTGGCAGTCATTTGAGCAAAATGAATATTCTGTACCAGTTGATGTGTGAGGCGTTTTTGAGAGATACAAATGAAATGTGTAATTCAATTACAACATTTAATTACAAGCCGCATAATTTACAAGTTTTGTTGGCACTGGAACTCGTTTTTGTGGTTTTCGTAGAGTGTTTTGATGTTCATTATGCAATATTGCGTATATTGTATCATCACGATCATCATTGGCCATTTTACATCTATTTCACTTCCCGGTTAATAGCTGGCGTTTCCTGACCTCGGTTAAATCATTCCACTGCGTTTTTACTTCCCAGATAGTCTGGACCGTAGCCTCCACACCTGTATTGTTCACTGGCTCGTAAGTTCATTGCGAGTGAGAATTCTCTGTTGCCGCTAGTGCCTCATAAACCCGTGGCGGCGCTTGGCGCTTGTTCCAGTTAGTGAGGTTTGTTGGTGGTCAGGTGGCTCTCATGTAGCGGCTCGTTACGGAGCTGACTTCCTCGGGCACGCAGGCAATCACACACGTTCCCCGCCCATACCCATTTTCAAACAGGCAGGGGACTGGGAAGAAACAGGGTTTAGGAAAGTTCCACTCGGTGTTTGGGACCACCATGCCCAAGGCGGGATTCGAACCCAGTATCCGCAACTGAAGTCGCAGCCGCCGCCTTCCAAAATGATTTTTTTGCTGTGATGTGGGAGCAGGTTTTTGAGATATACGGAACGTATATCTGTATATCATATAAATGTAGTACGCATTTACAAATGTTAACATTATACCTCATAAATTACAAGAGATACGTTTACTCGTTACTAGTTTTCATTGTGTTTTTGGATGCTTATGACACAATTATGTGTATCTTGTAATAGTAACCGAGCAGATAGAATCAATCATAAAATTTAAATGATGTGTATTTAATGAGACTGGTAAAACCCCGGTTATTTCTCTATTGCAAACTGCGGTTTCATATTCTGTAATCCTTATCGTAAATAACTGCTTTGTTTTCTGAACGTTCTCGAGGAGTTGGCAGTAATTAATCGTTTTTACAGCCTCTGCATTTAATGGGCACAAAAAGCACCCTGATTATTCGTTTTTCGGAGAATGTTCGAAGTAGTGCAACGAAGTAAATTTATATTCTGTAATACACAACCATAGCTTTTTATTTATTTTATCCGTTTTGGTTTTAAACTGATGTGAGTAGTAATGCTGACAGAAAAGTGGAAGTTGTTACCAGAAGCGTACGAATGTAACCTTCTTGTATTCGAAAAAGAAATCAAATAGAATGAAAATAATAGATGCATCAACAAAATCCAACGCAAAGCGATAAAATTAATGTTTCGTAATTTATTTGCATTCCAATGAGCTCAGAAATTAAAAAAACAAAACAAAAAACACTGTGTAGCCTCTGGCCATATGAGAGGTGTCGTGGATATCATTAGGTACTTACGAACTCGGGAGAAGAGTCGAAAAAGAATGCAGCGATCTTTTGGAATACATAAGAATTATTTTCTGCATGGTTTTGTTAAAACGTTTTCAGTGTTTGAGGTGTAACAAACGCATATACATTTTGAACATTTTCTGTTCTTTCGACCTTCTCCGCGAAACAGATAGCAAAGTTCATGTGGTAAACTTGTTCCATATTCTCTATGCTTCTCCGTGTTCAGATCGATGTCTTGGAAGTTAGCAGGACCATTTCACCCAATCACAAAACTGTATAGCTAATAATTTGCCGCCTTTTTGCCGTTATTGAGATGTGAAATTAATTAATTAAACACTAAATCCCTAATAAAAATATACACCAAACAATGCGCTTTTTATTTATAAACGATTAGTGAAGAAATCATATTGATATCGCCATTTTTTCAAAAGATATTTACAAAAAACGAAAAATAACACCTACGTTCTAATAGCGAGCGCAGTCAAGAAGGAGGAGACACGTTTCGTCCAAGACCAATAGCCGTAACAATACATACTCTATGCCAAAATTTGACTTTAACGGTGGCAAACTGTAATCTGCAATAAAAAAATTGCCGCGGACGGGCTAGTTTAAAATACTCAGGTTCAAACCCCAGAAATTAGTCTTGGAAGCTCCCTTCGCAAGGAAAAGACACGTTACCTCCTGAAAAAATTGCCGTAAGAATTCATACTCTACGCCAAATTTGCCTTTAACTGTTGCAAACTGTAATATGATACACAAATTTGCCGCGGACCGGTTAGTTTAAAATACCCAGGTTCGAACCCCAGAAATTGAAGTCTTGGAAGCTCCCTGCGCAAGGAAAAGACACGTTTCCTCCTGAACCAATAGCCGTAACCATTTATACTCTACGACAAAATTTGACATCAACCGTTGCAAAATGTAATGTGTAATAAAAACATTTGCCGCGGACGAGCTAGTTTAAAATATCCAGTTTCGAACCCCAGAAATTAAAGTCTTGGAAGCTCCCTGCGCAAGGAAAAGACACGTTACCTCCTGAACAAATAGCCGTAACAATTCATACTCTACCCCAAATTTTCCCAACCGTTGCAAAATGTAATGTGTAATAAAAAATTTGCCGCGGACGAGCTAGTTTAAAATACCCAGTTCGAACCCCAGAAACTAAAGTCTTGTAAGCTCCCTGCGCAAGGAAAAGACACGTTAACTCCTGAACTAAGAGCCGTAACCATTTATACTCCGCTCCCGGTGACTTTTAGGAGGGGAAGTAGCTTGCCGTGTGCTTCCTCACAGATTTCGAGAGAGAACACATACGTGCACTCGCGAGGCGTCTGTAGTTGAAGGAAATTTTTTTGCAAGGGGCAAGCACGTCGCAAGATTCACTGCGCATGAGGCGGTGGGTGGGTAAGAGAATGAACGTATCAGGAGTGAGTATTCAATTTTTTCCATGGCGATTTTGAAGGTTTGGATTGTTAGAAGCGGTTGCAAGATTTTATGTGTAGGCCACGCGAGATTTACTTTTTTAAAAAATTTATTTCTTCTCGTTCGACAAACTTGTCTTTCGAGGAGGTTAAATTATGAAATACATAGTTTTTTACTTTTTGGGAATGGCCATCCCTAAGCAGTAGTTTTTATTACTCGGAATAACGTAAACATTGGGCTAAAGTAAATGAAGCGAGGTTGAAGACCGTTTCAGTTTGACCTATTGACAGTTATGGGGGATTACGGTGTTATGAATCGGTCTTTGGGATACCTGGATTTAATACGTGAGTATGCAGCACTGCGACCTAGGGAGAAGATTAAGGAGCATGGGGAAGTGTGAAGGTTTTGGTAAACATTTTGGGCTATTTCTATTTATGTTATGTGATGGCTTAATGAAGGCACTTTCAATTCTACAATATTACAATAGTACATAATAAAGGAAGTCATTCAATGAAAAATACGCACGCAATTTGGATGAAGATTTTCACATGGATGACAGGAGTGAAAGCGAGGGAGGACGAGTTTGATAGGAAATCGGAAAAGAATCGGGATGAATGGAATGGTAGAGAGAACTGAAAGGAAAAAAAGAAAGAAAAGGAGAAAAATAATCAGTGAAATGTTAATAAGTTCTGTTAATTGGTTCATTGAGGTTTTGAAGAAGCTAAAATTGCGTACGTATTTTTGAATTACCCCTAGAAAAACTAGAAAGGGAGGGAATTTCGTCAGCATACAAGCGAAGACTTATCAAGTCAAGAGTTCAAGCCCTGAGAGAAACTGAAAACATTGAGAGATAATGGTAAATGATTTTGCGTATAATTCCTAATAATAATAATAATAATAATAATAATAATAATAATAATAATAATAAAACAATAATATTAACAATAATAATAATATTAATATTATTATTAATAATAATAATATTAATAATAATTATTATTATTATATTTTTTTAAATAAAGTTTTAAAAAAAATTAAAAATGCGGATATAATCAATTTATTTTTAAGAAATGTTAACATTTAAAATATTCCACAAACTAGCAAATTGGAAAATTTTAAGAACTTAGGAAATTTTTACCGTTTAGAGTACCCGAAAACCCGACCCAACATCTCTCACTCTTAAGCCAACGATTTATTCTACCTGTATGAAGATTCTAACTTTGAATGCTGTTATGTGTAAGGAAGTACACATCAGGCTGGGTTTGACCTTGCAAGACATACATAGTAAAATGTAAATTGTATGCCATTTTCCGTTTGCATGTGGTTTTGAACACTCCGAATTCACAACTGGATAGACACTAAAGTTGTCACGTATATGCAAGCCCTGACTGTAAAAGGACACCGGGGCTTAACGAAGTAATTACACATGACGACGGTTTTGTAATTGTAATGTATGCGATGCACATTTAAAGACGAACTTATTCCATAGGATTAAAAACGTTTTAATAATATAAGTACTACACGATTAATTATCAACGTCTTACCTAAACGAAGATGGATGGAAACATCGCGCAAGGCTCCGCCGCTGACCCCATGGGAACGTGACAGTTAACGGCCCGGGTTGATGCAAAGGAACGCTGTCCTTTGATAGCCGCGAGGGCCTGCAATATCCATACCTCTTAAGTTGACAGTCTACTAGGGGCAATAAATGTAGTTGGTTCAAGGTCTTTGAAGCCTCCTTACTCACCCTTGTGCCTGCCGCACTCGCACGATTCCTGTACGCCCAGTAAGATCCGTCCCAGTTTTGCGTCTGGGTATTAGTTCGTGGTCAAAGAATAGAGACCAGAGAGGAGAATCAAACCGTGTAAATGAATTGTCTCATTATAACGTCAGACAGTTACCGTGTGACAATTTTTATCTGTAGCTCTGCATCTAAAAAGCAAAGCACTTCTAATTGGACACAATGGATTTTCGATGCAGTGATGAAAACAAATGAAATTTCTAGAATTGCACGCAATGAATTTGACAATATGACGTCCATTGCTTTATGTTTTAAAAATTGGGGAAAAGCATCAAAGTTTTGTATGCCAACAGACTACTAAGCTTTGTTTGCCGTTGTATAAAATAGGGTAAATGATCTGGGTGGTTGGTTCCACAATATCAAATGATAATTATCGTTTAATGGATAATATGAGCAATATCTCATTTGTTCATCAGATGTCATTGAATTCACATTTAAGACGCTAAATGTTCAACATGGAAGTTCATGAATTACTAAGAGAAAGTCGTAGGTGTAATGCTAAATGCTCAGATAAGTAAAGAATTCTTTTATTACACTTCTTAACGAAGACACTCGGCAAGTTTCTGGAGACCTTCTACAAACAGTACCGACTTAAGATCTCTTAGTTCTAGAACATCTTTGTCTCTGGCAGTGCTTCTTTTGTTACAGGAAATTGGACGTGATGTTTTCCTCTTTTGTTGAAGACTTAAGCTCAAGAGAGAGAACTGAGTGTTTTCAGATCTTTTCAGACTCTTTCAAAAGGACCATTAGGATCAATTTTGTAAATATCGTGTTAATTTCATCGTGTTAACTCCACAGTTAGAACTGCGTTTCGGATATCAAAAAGTCCTTCGTTGCAACAAAAAAGGCTTTTCTAATATTGTTTCCGATTGTACTTTGTTTGATTTTTAGAATTAAAAGTAACTTTTATTAGAAACGTTTCATTAAAAATGAAACAAGTAGTTGTCAAATTACGATACGTAAAAAATAAATAAATTAAATCATAAAAATAAAACTATCAATTAATTTTCTTTAGAAATTTAAGATATGGCGTTTTCTCTTCTGCATTTCATACCTTACAACGAAAATTCAAGTTGCCTGTTTGATATTTTAATGAATGTTTTGCGTTTAAACAGATTGTAATTGTTGAGGATAGTGGATCGTGAATAGAAAAAATGTTTGATACTCGGATATTTTGCTGTATCATATTCTTACACTGTATTCAAGTGCAACAAAATGCTATCAGTTACTGATAGATAATTTAATGCGAACATCCATATGTATATACAAGTAAATTTCTTGCGGAAACCAAAAGTGTGAAATCTGTATTATGAAGTTGTGAGTTGCAAATATATAAACCGGGCTCCTGGAACGACAGGATAGTTAGATGTACTCCGAGATAGTCTTTAGTTTGCATTCACGTAAGTAAAAGCCAAATTCGGTCTTCCTCGTTCTGCCTCATAATACGTAAAATATTGAAAATGTATTTATTACCATTGAAACTCTATTAAAAATGAGAATGCATGCCATCTAAGACGATTCGATGACCAAGAGATAATTTCCTAACGATTCTCGCCAACTAAATGATATAGTCTTTAATTTTCCTGTTAATTAAAGCCTGTGTTCAGTAAAGCCTGCTGTAAGTTAAATTAAGTGGTTGTCCTTAAAATTGAAGGGTAGTTTTAATAAATAACGATTATGTCAAACTCTATAATCCAATCGACCATGTTTACATGGTCGATACGTTGAGCAGATTCACACAAAACAACTTTTAATTTCAGAATAGTATACTTTTTAACGTTTTCTCAATGAAAAAATTCTTATTTTCATAATTTAGGAAAACAAGAACCCAAAAATATCGAATTGTTCATAAACAAATTTTACATTTTCATGTCGTATAAGTACTTATTTACAAAGAAATTTGCTGTTTATTTTAGAAATAGACATATAAAAATGTAATTTATTGGCGACTTTAAGTTTATAATTTCCTATTGCGTGCTCCTTTAAGCATTCCTGTCCTTTGATTGCAGTCGGTGGCACAGTGAAGTTAATTTGAGTTGCAATGGACAAATAAATGAGATTAGGTAGGTTATCACGACAATATCTTTCGTTTTCTTCACAAATTATTGATTCGTATTAAGAAGTATAATAATTTTAATTAATAAATAAAGCTATGCAGTAAAACTTCTAAGAAAGCAACAAAAGAAATTACAGAGAAAAAAATTCAGATAAAATAGAAATATAAGATTTTAATTGGTCTTTTTCGCTGAGTATCTGTACTATATACAGCTAAAACTGCAGTATTTATAATATTGTAGTTTAAAATTTGAAAGATAGTTTACTAACACATTATTAAGAATGAGAATTTTCATGTCTTTTTCACAGTTTCCGTTGAATTATGTGTAGACTGTGACATTATATTCGTGTTGGTATTTACTTAGAAAATTACGATTTGTACATCTGGTCGATGGTTCAGACGTCTCCAAATAAATTATTTAAATGTCTATTGTCATTTAAAATTGTTTAAAATATGTATTAGGGTTGTATTCTGAATTCAATTTCCCCTATTAGGAGATCTCATTCAAAGTCCTCGACCACGCTTTCATTACAGTGTAACTCCATTCCACTGAAGTACAGTGAAGCGTCGGAATAATTATTGATTAACAATTAGGACGGCCGGTCATCCACTTTAAACATTCCTCGATATTAACTTTTTTCGTTACATACCTACATCATTTTTGTATTATGTTCATTTCGTATTACTTTTCCAATAATGCTTAAGTGCTTTCACGTTGAAAGTATTGTATTGTACCAAATATGCATCAGAGGATCCACGAGTATGCAGGAGCTTGGAAACAAAATGGCGTCGGGTAATGGATGAATATGATTCGCTCACAGCTTTGCTATGGAGTTGGCAAGTGAAAGAGCCCGACAGTATGTTCACGAAAGAATAAAAGGTATTCGTACTGTAGCGTCAGCGCCATCTAGGAATAACTTAGCTCTCTTTCTATAATTCAGGACTAAGCGCGATGCGCCAAGAAGAACACTAACAAGTACAATGACGGATGTGAGCTCACGTGCCACATCGGCCTCTATTCATGTTATTGATAGGTACCATTTTATAATTCTTTTTGACGACCAGTTATTAATATAATAGACTTTATTAAAACAATAATATAAACTTAACAAGTAAAATGTCCGTAAAACTCCATGAAAACTAGAAATTGTAGTTCAAAATAACACAGTTGATAAGGCATTGATTTTCTAAACTTTTAAAGTTACGTTGCGACCCTGTGGTGTAGGTTCTTGTTTTGTCCTTGAAGACATATATTAGTAACTTTGTATATTATATTATATTAGTAAACTAGTATTTTACATTAGAGAGTATAAGTCGTTAATGATAAATTAGAAGACGTAAAACAAGAATAGAACTCATATTTTGTCAACCAACAAAGCAAAGTACGACCTATTACAGAGATTTATTTGACAGAGTTTTCATTCGACAAATTTCCCCATTTGAATTATTTTCTTGTAGTCGTGAATGTGAGAAAATAATAGAGTTGTCACTACTTTTTATCACAACCGCGTAGATGGCAATTCAGGTGACAGCGGACGTGGACGCCAACCGAACAGCGAGGATACCGACGCAAGGCAGAGACGTTTTCATAACTCGAGCGAGATATGACAGGCTTTGGCAGGACACTTCATCGATCATTAATTTCCTCTAACCGTCACTTCATTATTGGCGAGGAGGCGATGACCCGCCAGGCTCCATTAATGAAAAGGCTTTCAAATCAAATGACTAACGGAGAGCCGTTGATGGCTGAAATTACGGCAACATGTGTAGGCGAAAATTCACTTGCACCTTCGATAGTAATATCGACCAAATATATTTTTATAATTATACAATATTATGTTAATATATATTATTATTTATATTACGAGTTCGGAGATTTTTCTAAGTCATCATCTACAAATGTTCACAAGTCCTTTAAAATGCAGTGTCACTGCTATTATTATTATTATTATTATTATTATTATTATTATTATTATTATTATTGTGGACAGAAATCAGGATCACTGCTTTATTTTTAGAGCAAGAACTTCATACTTAGTAATTTTCTCCGTCTCTGTTTTCTTTAGATTGTGTGTCGATCGTAGGGCAATATCAACAAGCATACCATCTTTCTTGTTCCTGTCAATCAAAACTATATCTGGTCTATTGAAAGCCACAGTTTAGTCTGTTATTATGGTCTGTCCCAATAAATGATGATATTTGCTTTCATTACAGGTGCTGGGTTGTATTTATTATACGGTGGAGCTTCACTATTTAATATTCCATGCTTGAGAGCCAATTGTTGATGGAGAATCTTAGTTGGTTGTGTCTTCCGAAGTACGCGCTCTCGGCAAGTGCGGAACATCCAGCCACTATATGTTCGATTGTTTCATCACCGGCGCCACGTGTCCTGCGTTTGTCAACCACGGGCATGATCATGCAATGTTTTATATAGTTTCTAGTTCAGCATACTCTATTTTGGATTGCCATTACACATCCCTCTGCTTCTGGGTACAGATAGCCGCCATAGCCATTGCAGTGGGGATGGTGTTTCAACGCCGGCGGCGCTAGCCGAATTCGTTTATTACGCTTCGTGAAGTCACGAAGGTTAAGCGAATTCGAGACTCGTGGGTTCCTGCTTGGGTGACCGGCAAGGAACCCCGGGATCTAACGGCGTTGAGCCCCTGGCGGAAGGGGTAAAAGGCACTGTCTGACTCCGACGTGACGAGACTCGAAAAACACAATAATTATTAATTACACAACAACAGTAAAGTAATGATAGTAATTACTTGATAACGGAGGATTATTCCAACAAAAGCGCTCAACGCCCAACAAGGGCTGAGAGACGCGTTGCGTCAACAACGACGCAACAAATTAAAAAAAAAACACACACACACACAAGATTCATGGATAGCTTTATGAAATTTGCCGTGCACTGCCTTTTGTTACCAATCTTCTAGATCTCCTTGAATTGTCGTTTTTCGTGTTGTTCCCGCTGCAGTTGCCGTTGTTCCTATGATGAAGGCAACCAAGTTTAGTGGAGTGTAACCATCATCTGCTTGTACAGACATTTTCATTAAGGCATTTTCGCACGAGAGTAACTTTTACTTCATTTCCCTTCCTTGGATTCTGCAGAGATTATCAATGTTTAGCTGTCCCCTTCCCCCTTCTCTTCGGGGTAAGTATAGTATTTAATAGACAAGTTTGCATGACACCTGAATTTAGTAAGGAGCATTCTAGTCAATCTATTTAATTCAGCGAAGTCTGCACACGACCACATGAGAATTCCGAAAGTATAGGAAAGAGTAGGGATTGTCCATGAGTTAATTGGTATGATTTGTATTTTTCTGTTTAATTTAGTGTTCAGAACTTTTGAACTCTTGATCTATACTTATCGGTCAGAGCTTTCTTCATGCTGAAATGATGTATTCGGTAGCTTTGAGCCATACCTATATATTTGTAAACCTTATGAAGTGGAAGTTCCTTGATGTCTCTAATAGATTCATTCTTTATATCGTCAGTGAACACTTTCACTATCCCAATTAGACTGTGTGTTTTTGACCGTCTCTCCACTCTGCTTAGAATTTAAAGTCATCAACATACAGCAAATGAGACAGGCGTGAGTTGTTTCTTTTGATTAATTTGTACCCAATTTTGCTGTTCTTAAGAAGTTTGGACATTGAGTTCATTTCTAGACAAAACCTTAATGGTGTCAGTGAATCTCCTTGGAACATTCCAGTTCTAATATGGACCACTCTTATATATTCCGATATATTCTCCTATATTATTATTATTATTATTATTATTATTATTATTATTATTATTATTTTATTTTTATTATTATTGGTAGTGGTAGTGGTAGTGGTGGAGGTAGTGGGAGTAGGAGGATGATGAGGATATTAGTATTTTTATTGCTATTATAATTATCATTACACTCATCATTTATATTGCATAGAGTGTAGGGAAATCTTCTTTCGATAGTAGCCTTTAAGTTTTATCAAAAATTTTCCTCTGACCACTTTATCTGCTAGTCTAGGAATTTAGTCCTACTATGTTAGCAGACGCATTTCGTTTCCATTGACATCGGCATAAAAACTAATAATTCTTTCAAAGTTTAGTTTTTGTTAGTTCTACTGAGTATTCTGCGGACAAACGTATTTATTGAGGTGTAGGAGTCCAATCATATTGAAGTCTAAAAGTGATTTAATGAGAAGATGACGGCAAATACGCGGATGTGAAGGTTGAAGAGATAGTAAACTGACAGGCAAGGGAAACCAGAAACTCCCGAGAATACTTGCAGGAAGCTCGCTTTGGCCACAAGAAAATTTCACGTGAATTCGACGCGCACCCAATTACGATCGCAGCCGAGGAAGGCCGATGTGCTAATCAGTATGCCGTGGTACACTAATCAACATTACTAACTTATTTTAGAAATATGAATCGAGATGAAAGAAAAATCTCATCAATGCGATTACTCAAAAATAAAATAATTAATACTAATGAATACTTATTTTCTGCATACATAAATTATATTTTACGTTTTTCAAGGCAATAGTCGCCCCGACATGGAAACAAGCCCAGGTCTCCTGGTTTATAATCAAATGCTCTAATATCAAACATACTATTCGTAAGTTTTAAATATAGTGAATAGTATTCGTACAAATACCCGTAAATTAATGTATTTTTATGTACATATAACAAGTAATACATTATTAAATATATTTTCGTCTACGATCCTCATTCAGTTATCATGATGGAACGTATCCTCTCCCGTGATTTGAAACGTAGCAAGGGTTCATCACATCGAATGTTTAAATATGAACACTCTTCATAACTATTGAAATCAAGCCGTACAAAAATTTACACATTTTCGTCTGCACTGTGTTTTAAAGTTTTCGAGTGAAAAGTCATTATGATCTTGAAACCAATATGCTTAGTACAATAATGTATTAAGTTATTAAGTATGCGTCTCTGAAATGGTGATAAATACAATGAAATCTGCCTTAAGCTATCACTAATAGTTCCTGCAAAAAGTGGTCACTTTTTTTAAGTGGTCGCTTATTCAGAGTTACGAGGTTACTGAAAGGTACATCATATCTTATTGTACCACTTCCTATGAAATTATATATATTCTATTCATTTTGAACGACCATAAATGACAAAATACAATTTAAAGAAAGTATTTAGGATCATTTGCTTCCTCCCGGTTCATATCAAAACACATCCTTGACTTGTCACTCATTCTCTTAGCGGAGAAACGTGCTTTCCGTCCTCGCTGAATCAGGCAAGTAACCTACATGTGAAAATGCAATTCATACAATTAAAGATTCTACAGAACCTTTACAATAGGGAGGTCTGACGAAGGAGTTAGCGAATGACCTTCAGATCGAATTCGCGTACTGGCGTGCTCAACGAGTCAACAGATTTACACACAAAGGAGTTAATTAACCATAGTATTGTCGCAATAAGTAAATAAATAAATAAATTTATAAATAAAGAAAGAAAAAGAAAGAAAGAAAAGAAAAAAGTAAATAAATAGTAAATAAGTAAATAGTAAATAAATAGTAAATAAATACAATTTTTTTGTATACCAGCATTATAAACGAGGTTTTCTGTTGCAAGAAATCGTTCATAAAAGGGCCTTTTACAGCACAAATGATGACGTATTAGGTTTTACGGCACGAATGATTGCGTCATCACACACGTCATAGTTGCGTCACAACTCACCTTTAAAATTGACGAACGCTGTGGAATTGCATGAAGAGTTCACAGAGTAACCATACAACCAGAATAACCAAAGATTTTTATTCTTGAATATAATAAATCAGTTTACATAATTACATTATTTATTGATGTTAATATTAATGGAGCAGTCTGTGAGGTTTTTGAAAGATAAAGGAACAGAACCAGGTACATTAAAAGTTTTAGTTGATGAAGTACCTGCTACGTTATTTTCGTCATTTGACACTATTCTTCTAGCTATCTTTATTTTATTCTGAATTGATTCCTCAATGTAAGATTCTGCAACATTTGATGATCGCCATCCTCCATGACGCTTAAGGGTGGTAATATCTGCACCACTGTCGGCTAACATAGTAGCCGATGTTCTCCTGAATGAATGTCCGGAATATTTTTCATGATTTGGAAGTTGAAGGTATTCGGCAATGAGTTTAGGAATTTTTCCGAAAGTGTTAATCCCAATGGGGTTACAAGTGCATCTACCTTTGTTATAAAATAAGAAAAGTTTATTATGTTTGACTTTAGAAGGTCTGAGGGCAATGTATTTTTATACAAATCTATATAAGAGAATCCTTCATCAGAAATAACGGTAAATATTCTGTGTTTGTTAGTTTTAGTTTCTCTAATTTTGACAACTAAAACAGAACCTTCTTCAGAGACATCATCGGTGCATATGTTATACAATTCCCTCGTCTACAAGCTCCAAATATGCCGAAAATCGCAACAACCTGAAAAAAGAGAGCAAAAGATGTGTTCCAATAGTTCACAAATATTTCAAATAAATATAACTTAAATACCTTCATCAAGAGATACTTCTCATCAGCTGCTTCTACTAAAAATTTGTTCACATCAGCTTGGGAAAAGACCATAGATTTTTCTGCTTCGTAACCGACATTCGCTTGTTTCATGTACAATTGAACTTTATTAAAAGCAGAAATATCAATACCATCTTTAATTTTGATCATGGCCTTCAATTTCGAGTGACTACACCACAAACTTGATGCCTTACATACTGCTGACTTCAATGTAATAAAAATTAGAAAATTAGACCATCACTAAAACTCGACTAGGTATGTCAATAAAGTAAGAGACACTTACTAACTCCGATATGTATGCCAGAACAACTGATTCGCATATAATCTTCACGTTCTTTGTTTCCATCCAATTTTTAAATTTGTTGTACTCTTTTTCGTACAATGCACTTGACTTTGCCGGTATTAAGCATTGTTCTGCCTTCGTGGCTTGTTCAACAATTTCCTGCGGCAAGGAATCCATCTTTCTTCGCATGCTCTTCAGAATCGCTCATCAGCTGTCCAAAATGCGTGACGTCATAATACCAATGTCAATGTTGCCAACAGTAAAACTGCTTTTGCAATTAGTTCATAAATTAATTTCGATTCTTGCATAAATTTATAATGCTGTTATACAAAAAAATAGCGTATGCAACTCGTTTATAATGTTGCTTTATTGCATTCGTACAAATTTGAAAACTCGCTCCTAACGTCGCTCGTTTTCAAAACATGTACTCATGCAATAAAGCTTAACATTATAAACTAATTGCATAAACTACTATTAAAAAATGGTAAAAAGGGGCGCTGTGTTGAACTTTCCCCACGGCAGCTTGACGCAACATTGCCGAAGAGCAGTTTTGGGCCCGCGCCTGGAAACCCGAGCGTGCCAGCGGGAACTGGCTGATTGGTTCTATGGTTTCGCGACGCGGTCTTCGTTAGTCCTGCGCGAGCACGGGGCGTGGCGGGGTGGGGGGTGGGGGGTGACGGGGGACGACTAGGGCCGGGGCGGCACGGATGGGGCGGGGATGGGATGAAGGCGCGCCGAAAGCGATTTGGAACTCGACACTCCAGGCGGCGGTGGAGGCGGCGGCCAGAACGGCGGCGCGGCATGTCGATCGTGGAAACAGTTTGGTCGGACGTCACTCGACAACAAATGGGAAGGCCAGAAGCCCATTTTTGGCAGAATTCTTGATCAAGGTTTGACCTCTAGGTTTCAACATTATCAGAGCTGTTTTAATTTAAATAAAATCTTTGTAAAACATCAGCAATTGAATATAATTTTGAGATTTTCTTTTGAAACGAATTGAAATTTGATATATGCTTTCTCTTCAAAAAAGAACAGGATATTAACTTTGATAATAATGGACGGTCTCGGGAATTAACTGCTGTTCAGTACGCAGTTCAGTGACGAATTCCAAATAATTTTATACCATAATTTAGAAACCTTGATACCTTCAATATTTTTCTCGTCTAATAACGATACAGTTTTTCTTTAAACCTTATTTTCTGCGTTATTAATAAATAGTTAAATTATGCTTGAAAATCAATATAAATTTCAAATCCTGTCAATTATAATTGGGATTAGTTTATTAGGATTAACATTTTCCTTATATGCAACGTTTATTCTTTTGAAACAGTTTATGAATTGTCTAATGTATATAATTGATCTTGTTCTAATAAAGTAGAAGGAAATAATTAATTTCTCACAGTGAGCAAACTCCCTTGTCTTGTTATTTAGAGCTTTTAGGATTACAATCGACAAGAACATGTAACCGCCTTCCACGAAACTATGGTAATCCACCAAGAGAAAACAATCAGTCCGTATGACGTTAAGTACAGGTAGATGGCTTTCCCGACACCATTACAACCAGCAGACACTAACTTAACCGGCTGAGTTACATCAGAGCCAGCATTGCCGATCACTCTGCAGTGACTATGACCGTGAGGTTCTAAGGGTTCCGAATTCCAACGGTGGAGGTGAAATTTTCGACAACCGAATTAGAATTCAACCGCTGTCTGGAGATAAACCCTAGCAGGCGGCCGCTGTGATGGGTGTTTTCCGTGATTCCTCCGATTAATATAAGGTAAATCCCGGACCAGTACCGTATCAAACGGGCCACGGACTGAGCGCTATCATTCCTTCCTCTTTCATGTCCTATCCTCTCTCCACACACTCTTAACATGCACTTCGTTACTATCACACATTTCTGGAGATTAACTGGGAGCTTGGACTTTGTGCGGGTTATACGGTGCTCCGCTAGAGGGAGATACCTAAAGAGAGAAATCTCCCGCAACCCGACGTGTAGGTCCACGCCGGATTTCACCATTCAGTGAGGGAGAAACACGGCCACCTGCCGTAATAAACCATTCAATACACTGAAAGAACTAATGACCATACATTTGACGTGCTCGGGATCGTCAATCAATTCATCAATCTATGAAGCCATTGGGTAGCTTACCTTCCGATGTTCAACCGTGGCAAATTCAGGGGCGGGGACCGGGGACTATGCCCCATTCCACCAATCTAACATTTTTCTACTTCATCTATTCAAAATAATTACCATATACGAATCTCATGACTTTCAAAGCTGTATTTCCATGATAATACACTTGTACTATAACATTTACCGTCGTTTCAGGGGGGAGGTGAAGTTCTTCACCTGGTGAAATGCCAGCTTAAAAAACAGAGATCAGGATCATGGATACTCTCCACTCGGATGTTCACGAAATCACTCAAATTTGAATCACTTTTAACAGAATACTATAATCTCCAATCCCGCACATACGTTAAATACATAAATGAATACATGCATTCATAAAAAATAAAAACCCTGAAAATAAACAATCGTACAACTAATACACTTTTGCTATATACAGGTTAGTGGCTAACTATCAACCTGCCAGTAAAGTCCTATATTTTTTATACCATTTGACAACAAGAAAAAATTCAAACAAGTTCTTGTATACTAGTTACCCTCCCCTGAACACATTTACATTGATTTACAAATACACTTATGAACTTCTTGTGTTACTTTACACAAATTAAATTCTTTGTTCTAATTTTAAAAAATAAAACTTAAGAATGATTGATTCTTGATTCAGAACGTTTTAAAAAAACTCTCCACGCGCGGTATCGAATTTTTCTACGTATTTTCTTTACCTCCAGGAACTCTGATCAAAAGTCCAAAATAAAACTATTCCACCTGGAACGTTCTTACTTGACAATATACTACATATTTTTCCTACGGAGTCGTATGATTCAAACGGCCTCGCGTCGTCTGCCAGCAGCTCCGCGGTGTCTTTCACCTTGAAGGGCCGGCTCGTGTCAGTTATAAAATGTGTAGCCAGGCCGTCACGCGTTCGCTTGCGTAGGGATTCGTTCAAAAATTTTACCCAGAGGCAATGAAATCCCACGTAACAGCAACGTAGTAACGGATCAGAACGTCAAGACAAAAAGATAAAAAAAACTGGAAAAGATATACAGACATTCGAGTATTAGCTATCGTGTGTAAAACTCGTACGAGCTCCTCACTTCTCTGCTCTTAATCATTTATGCAAATACTACTCTTAATTATATTCACAATTAGTCGTATTGCATTTAAAATAAACAGTTTACCTCTTCTATTGTCTTCTCCAAAGAGTTTTTCTGGCGCTATTTGGAAACGAATGCTCGTAATGGTACTCTCTCGTAGTGCGATTTGGCCATACGTCTGCTCCGGTCTGGGTTTGCTTCCAAAAGTCTGTTGCAATGCACTATGCCGACTTCCTTCCTTTCTTCTACAATAAATAACTCTCCCGTTACATTTTTGCACTGCCTCTTTTGTTTTTGGGCGTGCGTTCCAACTAGTTTAAACACTTCTCTGGACACAAGCGAAGGATGTGACGTTTTGCCTGATTGGTGGGAAAACGGATGGTCACAGTACATTTTTGATTTCAAGCTAACAACAAAATTGTATTTCAAAAATATTTACAGCGCACAGTGTGCAATTTCGAGCAACTAGCTCGTAAAAATTAATACCTTGGAAACTATTGCACATATCTCAATGAAATTTGGTATACGTACTTCTTTCAAGACATTCTTTAAGTATGTGAAGTTCCAATAACATACGTTTATTATTTCTACCAATTTTAAGTAAGTTACATACAAAATGCGAAGTATTCCAAATTGTACACATGTTTTATAAAGAATAAAGTTAGTTTTATCCACGATTTACATCTCATTATCAATTTATATTTTTTTAAATACATGTTTAAATTTTTTTTTTACAAATATATCTTTTTACACTTAATAATTTTAAATTGGTTTTCTGAGTAAATGATGAGCATTCAGAATGTTTTTATTGCGAACTGTAAATATAACTTTTGCCCTCAGAATGACGCGTGCAGTTTCGACAATTTTGTCATTAAGTAAATTAAATACGTAAACTGACCTAGTTATGTTAGATTATTTCATTTGTCTTCCAGAGAAATTGTATCACACAACAATTTCATGACTTCGCGTGGTGTATCATGCGTTTTCGGTTTATGGGATTTTCCTAAGCTGGTAATACATAGATCAGATATAGATCATATGATATCAGCAGTTTGTGAAGCTGATCGAGATTCGAATTTATTCTTGACGATTTTCTGGTGAAATTTCCCCTGAAATGTCTATTGTCTTTATTTCTAGCTTCTTGCGCTTCTTCAGAAAGTTGTACAATTGGAAGCACACTTGACTGAATTATGGCATCACCATGCACTAAAATGTTGTGAACAGTCACTGGCATATGAAACCAACTGTACAAGTTTAAATAAAGCTCTCTATTTTGTCCAATGTAGTCACTGAATGCTTGCACATCAATAGCATAGCTTGATGACAGTGTTTCTAAAATAACTCTAAATTTACTTATTAACTTTTCATTAATTCTTGTGATGGTTGCACAGACAGTTGCAGTCGTAAAAAATCGTCTGGAAGTGCTTCCGTCATTTGTGGTCCCGGGACGTCTTTAAGGGATATTTGTTAAATCTCAAACTTGGCTGACCTCTTAATTAATAATAATTTACTTTATACGGTCGCCAGCTGTTGAAAACAGCACATTAATTACATAAATTTTCGCTACGTAATATCTAGCGAACTGACCATGCATTTGCCTAAGGAAATAATTATGCAAAGCTAACACAAAAGCTTCTAAGCTATCGAAATTCAAAAGATTGTCGTCACACTTGAACTTTTCAAATGGACGCCCCAGGTTTTTAATGAAAAGGTATCACAACTTTATAGGATCTCAAATCAGGAGATATGACAATCAAATAACTTTCAACATAACACATTTATTGCATAAACAATTTTACATAAATTGGTTTTTCCTGATGCGCAGGTTCCAAAACAGCTGCGGGAAAAACGAAGCAGAATTACAATTTACAAAACAAGAATGAAGGACGGTCGAGGCCGTCTCACATGAACAAAGGCGCGTTAAAATGCGCCGACATACAGAATTAATAATTTCAGTCGACCTCTCAAAAAAACCCACTTTAGGGCGAGGAAGCTGAAAATTCAAACATAAACCTTATAACAAAAAGGTGAACACTAACTTAGTAGCGCATCAACAACATCGCGCTAACACATACAGAAATACTGTCTTATAATCTACCTTTGAATGCCCAATTTAGGACGAGGTAGATAGAAATGTACATAAACAAATTTGCTAAAGAAGCCGTATTTAGGCCTTCTTTTCTTACATAACATTCGTGATAAACAGAATTACGTATGAGCCATGGAACAAACTTTCATAGGAGTGCATAATACCAAAATTCTTGGAAATGGATTTCTTACTATACCTTTCGTAACATTACAACATAGGAATGCAGCAAGTTTACGCGTAAGCGAGAGTGAGCGGTCCATAAGCGCCCGCCCGCTGCTCGCTGAACAAAGCTGTGCCTAGACAAGGTCGGCAGGTGACCCCATCGCTCCGTGCCGGTGACACCCGAGAGCGCTGCCAAGCCGCCGACGTTGCAACCAAGGGCCGCGGTTCGAGCTACCGCACGGGCCAAGCAAACGCCTTTACGTAGTCTCCCGTGTGCCGAATGCGGCCAAGCGCCGACTTACTCTCAGCGGGAGCACCTTTCCATAAATTGCCAAATGCGGCCATGTGCCGTCTTACTCATGGCAGGAACTGCAACATTAACAATATTCATAAGTAATGCGCAGTAAACATTAGCTGAACCTCCTCACCAATCAGAGGTCAGCGACATACATACAACATAACATTTGTAGTAAACGAGCTGCAAACAACATAAACATTAGTGAATCATTAATTTCATTAACATTTCAAAGTAAGAGTTCCATTTCCAAGTCCATATCAACAAATTAAATACATTTATGCACTCAATTTCATTAATATATTGTTTGGTTCAAAGGGAACCAACAATAAAAAAAAAACAACCATGGCTCAGGCTTCACTGACGAAATGAGAAACAATATTATTAAGCTTCATAAACCATTTCATTTAAAATATTCAATATCGGAAAATGGTGCTATATCTATTTAAAAACGGACTATTTACAAGAAATACTATGTACAAATTGATACATTTGACGACTCTGAAGGAGCCGGGCTCTGCAAAAAATCTAAAACTACATCACAGAATGTAGCCGAAAGAAACAAGAAAGAGCAGGCGAGCTGCGCGAGACGCGCATGCTTTATATAGGGGTTGGCGAAGGGGTAACAGCCGTGAGGGGGGGTCATAGCAGTGGGGAGCATGGATCGATAATTTGGAACCTCTTTGCCAAAGAATACGTAAGGGTAACGCCTGCAGGGTATGTGACCCTCTCGACACCTGTGCGATGCCAGCGAACCCTGTTAGAGTCCGCAGGCACTGTAACTGCTCCTCAGAATACAGATTGAAAATATTTCAAATTGACCTAAAAACGTCAAATCTGAAGCTACAGAGGTGAATGAGGTGTCCAAAAAGTCCTAAATTTAATGTAGATGCCGGATTTTGATAGAAGAATCCGGTAGGACAAGTGGTTCTCTTATAATAAACAAAACCTGTTTTGAAATGAGAAAAAATTGTTGCATAAAACATGAATTTTTTCTCAGATCACACTGAGGCAAAAACTTAGCTCTTACTAACAAAATCTCAGGTTTTCAAAACCTTCTCATGGCCATGAGATCACAGTTTAACGTAAAGTATTACCTTTTAAGAGAATTACCTTTTAAGGTTAAAAAAGTTATTCATATGGTACCATGTTAAACCTAATTACATGAATAAACCTTATAAATAATGGATGTGTTTTCTTCTCAGATGGTCTTCTAAGATGATTGATGGCTTCACTGGAGGGTTCACATCACAAAATACAGTAAACTGTAGGCACTTAAATTTTCCAAATTTAACAATATTTACCTATAAACCCATTTCTACTTTGAATTTTTCTTATATTTCCCCTTTCCTTATTTCCGCCTCCTCTTTGTCACTGTCATTCCATATGGCCCATTTCTTCACATCTAAACTATATGCAATGTGCAACAAACATTCAAAACATCGAATCCAAGAATGTAAGGGAGACATGACGAAAGAATTGAATAACGGTGGTCTCAACCAACTTAGATACATTATCTGAGAAGTCTTGTAAACAAAAGTTTCTTATAATGAATCGCTATACTTCCTAATTTTGATGTGCACTAGCACAAGCGCGCCACACGACAAACGAATCACGTCTTCCGAGGGTCTGCATCGTTTCTTAAAAATATTATTTTCTGGAATTGGGGCAATTGCGGGCAGTTGGAACTAACTGTATCTTATGAATGGATAATAAAGATAATTAAATGAGTCAGTTTCCCGCTGTAACTCCGTGTAACTTTTTTTATATATCTCGACAAAAATGACGTCAAAGAATTTTGTGGAAATGTTACTATCTTATATTCAAAAACGTTTAATAATGTGTTCTGCAATCAAAACATAAAATATGAAAGTTTCATAGTAAAGTACGTACCTTACGCTATGATATTCAGCAAAGACGTGAATACTTCTGCAGCGGAGCCCCTGAGAACACGTGTTGAAAAGGCGCAGTATGCAACTCTTGGTGAGGGTGCGCAGTGACGCACTCCGAACCCAAACAATCCAAGGGTTTCAACGGAGCTAAGGCGACTCCAAACAAACAAACAAACAAACAAACAAACCGAGTTGCCAGATGCTCTGGACATTGGAGAATAGTGTGAGCAACTCCAAAAATGTGTAGGAACTGGGTCGAAAAATGATTTTTTTACGAGCTAGATGCCTGAAATTACACACTGTGCAGCGGTTTGAACTGAAATTTTTCCCCTCCCTGAAGTACTTTCTGTGTCCGCTTTTGCGATCAACGTATTGGCATGCGTTCAATATCCGTGAGATTTCATGCTATTCGAGCACAACTGCCTCACACGCGTATATCGCCAATCACGTGGCATTAGATTGTTGCTTATCTCCAAGATGTCACGTCCCGAGTGATTCCCACGCTCAGTGTGTCTGGACGAAGGGGCAACTCGACTATGCCACTAGAGACAAGCACCGCCTTTAAAGTCTTGAAATCGTTTTCCACACATAATATCTATAGAAGAACAACTAATCAAATAATCTGTCAATAAATCTCGATAATTATTAATTATGATAAAATAAACCAAACTGACTCAATATATTTTCCAGCATATTCTAAACCCTATAATCGGTCTAGTTTAAATTATTCAATAGTTCTGAGTGCTGTAATATTTAGTTAATAGATACCATCAATCCTGTACTCCATTATATATTTTTAATGTTTACTCAAGGATTTACATTTTCAATTAGAAATCTATTAAACATATCAATTAAAGTGAATTATATATAGTGATTGGAACGCGTAGTGCTTAATTTTCCCTTTGGTAGTTGTTTCGAAACATGCGTGTTAAAGGTTTTTCCGTGGAATGCATTACCCATCATCGAGTGCATCGAATTATTACGAAACATAGGATTTGGACTCAATTTTACGAGTAAAATTTTCAAGGCAGATTATCGTATATTTTAAAAAGATTGCTTTTAACAAGCAACAGAGTACATTAAACCAGAAGGCAATAATTTAAATGTAATCACATTACTATTTTCTGTGAATTATGAATTCCAATTGAGTATGGGCTTCTTCGAGCGTAACTACCACAGCTCTTTTTCATCAAACATTACGAGCCTAGCAATGCGCTTCCGGTAGTTATTTTCATGTTAGAACTTTTCCTTGCGCTCAAATTCATAATATAAAGAAATTATAAGTCGGTGCCACGCACGCGGGTGGTGTTTAGACCACCTGAAAATGTTTGGTTTCAAAATTCGACATTTAATGAGTCGGCGAGGGACCAGGTATTATTATTTAAAGACCTGTTTACTCATTAGATAACGATGCCTAGGTCAAATCTTGTGTACGGAGTGTCATTTCGTTGGTGAACAGCATGCAGGAGCGCTCTCAACACAGCGTCGTGCTTACTTCGTGAAACGACCTTTAAAGCACAAAATGTAAGTATTTTATTTATTCGGATACATCGCCGACATTTTTAGCTTTGTTTCTTCAAATGTACTAAATATTTGTTAATAACATATATTTATTATTATTATTATTATTATATCTTT
>CAXIVR010000001.1:12355776-12483276 GCA_964035755.1 Teleogryllus oceanicus
CCATAGGATAAATTAATCAAACTAATAAAGATAAAAATAATCTAACCACTGGACAAAAAAATACATTAAATAATTAGATATTATAGGATAAGTCTGTTCCTTACTGACCGCGCTCCGCACGCCCCGCCCATCCCCTCTTCCCCTCTGCCGACCCCTCGCGGTTCCCCCTGCCCCCGCACGCCCCTTCACACCCGCCTCGCCTCTGCTCCCCGCGGTCGGTTCTGTTTCTGCCCCGGCAGTCCTTACCCAACGCGCTCTCACCTCCGCTCCCGCTCCTCATCAGGCTTCCCCTCCTGCCACCCCTCCTATCGACTCACTCAGCTCAGAACCAGCATTGCTGCTGTCTCTGTAGCGACTCCGACCGGGAAGTTCTACGCTGCCTATCATGACGGTGGTGGATTTTCCGCCGTCAGTAGCTACTTAGCTGGTTTGAATGCAGTCGCTGCCTGGAGAATTCAAGCGGCCGGATGCTCTGATCAGTAGTTTTTCCTGGTTTCTCCGATCAATACTAGTCGAATACCGCAGTAGTACCTTAACAAACGGATCGCGAAACGAGTTTTTTTTCCGTATATTTGTCCCTTCTTTTCTCTTTACTCACTCACATACTTACTCATAAAAGTACCACACTACCTCACATGCCGGGAGAGTATTGAGGAGCTTAGAGCTTGTCCTGGCTAGGGGGATGCCTAGAGAGGGAAGCTTGGAAGTTTCTGGATGTCACGTCTCACCGGGGGGTACACATTGCCACTTCCCAGGCTATGGCATTGACTACACCTACTGAACTAATGGAAATAGCACTTGACGCACTCGAAAACATCAATCGTCCCACAATCTTCCCTGCTCTCGACTCTCTCTTCCCTCTCTCTCCCTCTGCTCGTGTTTTTCGTCTTGCATCCATTCCCACTCACGAAGAATTTTTTTCCGTTCATCCTTTTCATCACATATTCCTGCGTGTCATTCCGCCTTCCCCTACAAGTTTTTTTCGCCAAGAATTCTTCCTTGCAACGCATATCCTCCCGATCATGCATCCCTTTCATATCCCTTACCTTGTAGCAGATACAACACCTCACCTTTCCTTTACATATTCCCCGCCAAAACAGTAAAAGTTCCATATTTCATATGAGCGGGGTTCTCTTGAGCTTCAGAATCACTTCCTTTTCGCTTCAGCGCCTCCGACATAGCCCTACTGCAGTGGTAACTGATCCTACGTCTTCGTAGTTTTAGCTATAGCAAATAATCTACACATATGTGATTTGAATGCCACTGTTACTGTAAGTGTAAGAATTTGTGCATCGTGGGTGGTGTAACGTAGATCATTAGTTATTATATCACATTTTGTGTTTTTTTAACTATGATTTGTTCTATCTTTTTACTTATGTAATTATATTCCGCGTAAGTAAATTCACTGTAAAATCTAAATTATAGGAATGAATTATATTGAGAAATAATGTTTTTCGCGAGATACTCCTAGAATACAATTGAATACAATTGAAATACAACACGTGATTCAAAAGAGGGTTTACTAATTTTGTTCAGAGTCATCTCTAGACTTTCTAAGAAACTCAAATAATGGTAGGAAATGGTTTACGACATTTGCATCATAGAAATGGATTTGAGGCGTTGTTTTGCCGTTCTTGTTTATTATTCAACTCAAATAATCTAGAGATCACTTTGTTGCAGATCTGTAGAAACAAAGTAAGATAATTTTGAACGTGGTGCGGTGTACGACAGTTATTTCAAAAACATTTCCCAGAGGGTAGAATTAAGGGCGGTTTAGATGGTGTAACGGTTAGAGGTATCAGGTTCTCTAAGTTCGTGAGTTCAAACCCGATCGAAGCCGTGGATTTTTAAAACCCTTGTTAACATTAAAACCTAAACTGAAATACCCAAAATATCCATCTAGTATTTCAATTTTCTCAATCGTATTATTTATCCCGCCTTTATTATAAATATTTGAGAATAATGATATTATTTCCTTGCTTCTGCGGATCTCACTGCCACATTTACTACTATCTACGCCGACCACTGCGTAATCCAGCAACGAACGTCTAAACGCTGTGAGGTTGGCACCACGATCGCATACATTCATATCAACCCCGCAGCCGGAATCTCCACCATTATTCCCCCTTCTCTCGCCCCGCCGCCCTCCGACACACATATCCCCGCCGCCTCCCTCCCCGCTCCTACATACACTATCATCTACTCCAATCATTGGGTTAACTATCACACCTACATCAACAAACACCTAAAGGCTCTGAGGTTGCTCTCACTGACGATGTCGCATGCATTCCCATCTGTGCAACCGCCGGCAACTTCACCTCATCCCCTCCCTCCCCTCCCCGCTCGTCTCGCGCTCCCCGCCTCCGCTCGTGGCCCGCCCGTCGCCTCCAGCGGTGCCGACGCGCTGCCCCGTCACCCGCCGGCCGGGCCCTGTCGAGTTGTGTACCCGCGAACACTCCATAATGGGAGAATTATAACGGTTTACCGTATCTTCCATGAGCCATAATTAGTTTAACTCGCTGTAATTAATTTCGTGCTAAAATGAATCGTTAATTTCAATTAGTTGGTATCCATTAAGCAAATAGAGGAGGACGTACCCGTGCATTACGCGCGCCCGCGCCGCCGCCGGCAGTGGCGGCGGTGGCGGCGGCGGCGGCGGTGGTGGCGGCGGCGGCGGCGGCGGTGGCGGCGGCGGTGGCGGCGGCGGCGGCGGCGGCGGCGGCGGCGGCGGCGGCGGCGGCGGCGGCGGCGGCGGCGGCACCAGCAGCAGCAGCACGCGCCGCCTCACACCAACACACCCCTCCCGCCCCGCCCGCCCCGCCCCGCGCCCTCCCCCAAGCGTCTTCTCATTCCGTCCCGATCTAGTCCTACCATCGCTGCCTGGTAGTCTGACCCACTGCGTTACCCAACACATTTCTAACAATCTTCACCTTCCGTGCCTGTGGCGCCCACCTTATCACTGGAGAATGGGTTGTTTGCAAGTTCTGTATACACGATTGTTTTGCTTCTTTTGATCCCTCCATGGTTATGATAAACGCGCATATATTGACCTACTGTTTTTATTTGATGTAATAAATAAATTAATTGTATGGAAAAATTTTCAGAAGCGAAATTCGTCCATACTTGACGTATCAAGAATGACATGGAGATATAATAAACATCGGAAATACGAAATCATATTTATTACACAGTTTGTGTTCGATTCAGAATACGTCCGCACCGTGTCTCGCACCCATGTCGCCCCGCCTCCTATTGCTCCCACTTCGGCCCTGCCTCCCCTCCCCTTCCCCCCCCCCCCCGCCCACGCGCCGCCACGACACCTTCTCCCCTGCCAGTCTCCCGCCTTCTCCATGCCTCGCCACTGCGCCTTCCCGCCCCGCCTACTCCCATCCCGCCGGCGGCGCTTGGTGGCCTCCAGAGGCCCCCCCGCCGCCTGCCCCCCCCGTCCCACAACGCTGCGCTGGACGCCTCCACCCTCGCCGTCTGTTCCGTCTACACCCCTTTCCCCCGCGGCCACTGGCCATCCCACCCCGTCCGCCCCACCCTGGTAGTCGCGTCCTGACATTTGATCTCAAATATTCCTTTCCTTCTTTCCTCGTACTTTCCACATTGTCCATCGTTTTTTTTTCCCCTTATCATTGATCTTTTCTTATCACCTCTGTGTTCATAGCTGCCCCTTCCACCTTACCCTGTTCATCCCCCGTCCATTCCTCTCCTTTACTTGTCTAATCTTTGACATCCCTCCTTTTCCTTTACCGTATTCCGCAGTTTTTAACCGTATCTTGACCATTGTTTCTATTGATATCGCTGCTCTTAAGTGTCGATGTCCGATCCTCCTCAATCTTAACATTCTCGTCAGTTCTATCTGTCTCCTCCCCTGTTGTCAGTCTCTGCCCTGTCTTGTCCCTTGCCGTTTCCTCTGCGTTCGCCACCTTCGCCTCTGCCGCCGCCAACGCCTCCTCCGCGCCCCTGGGAGCTCAATGGGACGCGACAGCTGCCCGGGCAATCGTCGCCTCGAGAGCGGATTGGTCTCTTGCTGCACTCGCGGGCTTCACCTTTAAACTCGACAATCTTTCCTCCCCGCGTGGGGCTGCCTGATAAATGGTGCACTTTTTAATGAACACTTCTCTCTCTCGGTTTTCTTTCCGAGTTGGAAGGTAGTACCATTCGTTATTCGGCAACAATAACAAAACGTTTTTATGAGTCTGCCGTATATTGCTTCCGCATTGTATTTACGGTCACTTAGCAAACTGTTAAAGTTAATGGCGCATCGACACGTTCTCTGCGCATAGCGAATCTCGTCCCTGCCCTGGCTACGAGACGCAAGGACCAGCTGCGAGCCGGTGAGGGAGCTCGCTCTGGAACGGCCGAAGAGAACCGCGGGATTCAATCTACCAGCACGTCGGCCCTTTCCGGCTCCTATCAGAGGTCGCTCAACTTACCGGAACTTTCAAATCCACTTCTCCAATCTGCGCTGACTTTTTAAGTTGCTCGACCCGGACGCTCCCGTTCGTTGCGAAAAAAACTTCTCCCCTACCGTCTCTCCTCGCTGTGCCTCCCTGCTGTCCCTATCCTATATACCCACTTCTCTCCCTCTCATCCTCTCCCTCTCATCCTCCTCTCTTCCCGGTACTTCTGCCCTCTCCGTACCATTCCACTTTTTTCTCTACCTACCCCCATCCCACCACTATCTTCCCCATTCACCCATCCCACTCTCTTTCTCCTCCCGCACAGGGAGAGGGGGCTCAGGGCATCAACTGATGTCACTGTAGTGCCTCTGACCGCGGGTCCTAGGTCCGAGTCAGGCGGTGGCAGGATTTTCGACATTATTTTTTCAGCGAAGTCGAATTGAGTCGCTGTCTGTAGGAGAATTCAGCGGCCCGCTACTCTCATCGGTAGTTTCCCTTGGTTTCTCCGATCAACACCGGGTGAATGCCGGAGCAGTACCCTACCAAACAGACCCGAATTGCATGCGATGTAACCTTCCTCTTCCTTGTCCTATCCCTACCCCTTGTTTACACACACTTACAGTAACATGCACTACACTACCACTCATGCCGGGAGACCAGCCAGGAGCTTAGCGCTTGTCCTGACTGTGGGAGATACCTGGCTAGGGAAAACCCTGATAGCCGACGGTAGGTCAACGCTGTATCTCGCCAACCAGCGGGGAAAGATAACCGCAACGTCCCTAGGAAATATGCACTACACTTACAGGACTAAGGATCTTAGCAGTTGACGCACCAGAATCACTATTAAACATTCAATCTTTCGATTCCTCGTCTCTCAACCCTTCTCGTTCCACCTCGCTACCCCTTCCCCTCATGCAACTTCTCACTCCACTCACCCCTCAAATTCTCTTCCCTACCTCCCGCACAAGCGGACACTTTTGCCTCCCTCTTTCCCTTCCCCCCCTTTCCCCCCCCCTTTCCCTCCCCCACCATTCCCCCCCTATCTTCTCCTCCCTTCCCCTCACGCCGCACGCCGTTTCATCAATGTTCGGGATCAGCGGACTTTTGTGTCAGTGGGCGCCAGCGTTTGTTCCGGCTTTACCGCGTGGAGGGGGGTGGCGGGGGCGTCGGGGCAGGGGCAGCGGCGAGGGCAATGGCGGGGGGAGAGACCGAGAGTGGCGGCGGCTGATGCGGCGGAAGCGGGGGCGGCGGCGGTGGCGGCTTTGCAACGCCGCATTCAGCACGTGGCGCATTTAGAATTCGTCTCTGGCCCTTTGGCAGTCGCTTTTGGTTTTTGTGCCGGCGATGGCGGTACCCGGAAAGGGAAATTATCGGAGCATGTCGGGGCTGAGTGGCGAGCCCCCTAGCGAGCAAACCGGTGCCTTCTCGTAATCGCTCGTGTCCACTTGGACAATGTTCGCGAATCTCCCATCAACAGATAGATTTGCTCTTTATTGTGCGCGGTCGGGTTTCTAACAGCTTGCAAACAGACGAATTTCGTCCTTCCTTTGTAATAGCTTGCAATTTGATCTGAAGGATGACTTTTGGTGAAAGGAAATGTGTATTCAAATGTGACATAAACACATTGACCTCCTCACATGTGACCAAATAATATTAATTAGAATTATTCTTGAGGATAGGCCGAATTAACACGTTATTTAAATTATAAAAAATTGTTTGCTGATGTTTCAGCCTTTTATTGTGTATTATTCAGGTCTCTCTAAGGATACCTGTATTTTACATGACGATGTACGAATAATATTAGATATCTTCATATTTACAACTATCCAGAACCTAACGTAAAGAGAAGCTTCAATAAAAATTGAGCGGACAAGTAACAGAAAATTGTCAAAATTACATTTGATTATGTATATTTTTGCACTCTCACTACGAAGTAGAGAGAAAGGAATGCAATGCCACCCGAAGAAACGGGAAACTTCACGCGAGGAGCCATGTTAAGTCGGAAACCACTACTAGGTTGCGGTAACTAGCCCCTTCGGCCGAATGACCTGGTGAACTAATGAGAGAAGGAGGTCATGGTAAAGCTACTAGAGAGTACATCTAAGAGAGAGCAACTGAATTGTGCTGGTCACTCAACTGGACCTGTGGCTTGAGGCGGTGGAAGAACCACTGGAATGGTCAACAGCGTCTGCTTACCCTGACTGAGTTAGGTCACAGTTGAACCGCATGGGAGAATTTTACCTCACGTGCCTGGCTGCCACGCAAATCCAAGCCATAAATAGGAGAGTTTTTTCCGATCGGTCCTTGCGAGACCGCGCAGCAGGTTCTGGCACCTGGCCAACTGTGTCAAATGGAGCTACCTGTGCCAGTGGATAACGGTGAAACTAGTGTAGGTCAACAGTCTAGGCGTAGCACCATACCACGTATGGCTATAGCAGACACAGCAGCTTCATCTGCAGATGGCCTGAGTGGCTTGAGGTCTCCTTCTATAGGGCCTTCCGCCGTATCAAGGTAAACTAGCCAACGCATGAGATTGACGAAAGAGATGGACATCTCCATAATGCAAGCGTACAACATTAGCACAAAAGTAGAAAGAGAGTAGAGTATGGATGGTTTTAGAGTAACGAGTTTAGAGTAAGGATGCATGCGGAAAGGAAAAAATGTATCCAGACACGGAATAAACAACGGGTTTGCAGTCAGTTAAAGTATATTCAAAGGCAACGTGTATTCTCAAATGCTGAATTGAATAGACTTACAACAACAGATGGTTACGCAACTCCGAAGTAACACACCACCAGAACCTCCATTCCTTGGCGAAGATCAATCACAGAAGAATGAGGACTATTTGAAAGGGAACAAGTAGCTGAAAATCAATCTTTGTCTTAACTTCTGTATTATTTTAATTAATAAGAGAGTATGTTTTTATAATATTATTTACAAAGATATTAGAATTTCTATTGGCGCATTTTTTCCAGTCGTAGTTTTCAATTTGTTTCTGAATATTGTTTTTATTAAATTTTATTCCTTTTTCTTATTTTTTTCATTCCAGTGTTTCTCAGTAAGGTGTGTGTTCAACAGGATAGTGATCTGATATTTTGTGTTGAATATCTGCTGAACTATCACTTTTGAATCTTACGAACATGTGGTCCATATGCTTACCTCATTGTCCTTAGTTTTTTCTCCTGTTTCACTTTCTATTATACTAACTTAGCCCTCACCATATTCACACTCTTTGACAATATTATTTTCAGTGTCCAGAATGTTTATGTTAGCAGGGTTGGCAGTATTTAAATACTTGTATTTGAAATATGTATTTTAAATACATTTTGTATTTGAATAACTGTATTTTTGACGTTTTTGGAAATGTATTTTAGAGATGTATTTAAATACATAAAATAGGTATATTTAAAAAGGAAATACTTCCAGTACTTGAAATATAGATGAAGATAACGAGGATAGTTTCTTTTTGTTTGATTCTAGTGAATGATACTCATTGAAGCAAAAAATAAAAACCCATTTCAGCTGTTGAATTTGAATTCTCTTTATTGTTAAATTATAAATCTAAATCATTAAAATCATCCGACAACAAAGATGCGTTTATTCCTTATAACTAGAGTTCGGAAAATGACTTTCTTGCCTATTTTATTTATTTGAATGCATTTTAAGCCACTTGCCCCATTATCAATGTTTATCCTCAGAAATGGCTTTCCGAGGTTTTATAATGCCTATTTTAGAGAAATTGCCAATGAGCGTTAAGAGCCTATAAGTGCCTATATTGAATTTTCCGTTTTTTTATATTTTTTGTTCACTATATTTTGTTTTCTTCAATCATTTTTTGAGAAATCACTGGTGAGAAATTTTTACCAAACAAGTAACAACCGCGTAAAATCTGCCAGTGTGTTCTCCGATCGAGAAGGTCTATGCCCTGCATGTTCTTGCCAGTAATGCGTCGTCCAGGGACACCGCTTAAAGACGTATGAGAATTTGATGTGCGGTTTTATCTTATCTACTTCGCCGAAGCCCGTCAGGGCGCTTCAGAGAATGGAAAATTGCTCTCGTCTTTCCGATCTTCACAATGATTAGTGAGCTGTTCCTTAACAAGAACACAACTGTCTTCAAAAATAGCGTTCCCGGCATCGTTCGTTTTTAGAAGGTAAAATTACACAAGATAAGCCAAGTTTTCATCGATAATTTTGTATTCGTTTCGAAGTTTGGTGCATGCCAGTTCAATAAATTTTCTGTTCCTGGTAAGCATGTTTGATACACAGCGAAAAGAAAACGTTTGAAGAAGTGCATTTCTAAAAGAGTGTATTTATGGAGAAGATTCACGGCGGACTGGAAATGTATTTTTTGCCAGTTGTGACAAGGTGGTAAACTGAAAAAATATGTTACAACATAAAATCACAGCAGCTCATGCAAAAAAGTGAGAAAAACTTAAAGACAAGAAAGAATTTCTACACTGAATTGTGACATGCCGCAAACATTCCATTTTCAAAACTTGAAAATCCCTCATTTAAGAATTTTTATCCAACAAAATATACGAGTTAAATTCCACTCTCCATTCCAGGAGTCATCTCGTAGGGAAATATCTAACTCCCCAATATGTTTGGACAATCGAAATTTGATTTGTTTGTAGAGAATTGTGTTCATCGTTTATTTAGTACGTATTACATATAAATTTTAATATTATTCAACGATAATGCTTATTTCCTCAGCCTATTTTTAAGTTTTTACTACCTATGTGCCTGCCTATTATCAACTATAATGCCAATTTGACTGCCTATTTTTAGTTTTTATGTGCCGTTTGCCTACCTATTTTCGACCATGTTTGTGCCAACATGACCGAGCTCTACTTCTAACACTAGTTTACGTTAATCCGCGCCAGTTGAATGACCTTTGCGGGTTTTATACATTTGCCAAATAGAGGTTTATTGGCTGATGATTTGTTTGAAAAAACTGGCCGCTTTAAAAGGAAATTCCGCTGATTTGAGTTAGACTTATAAGTTATTGTTCAGAAATTTATGGCTGTCAATTTATTGTAATTGAAAATTACAATAAATCGTTGCAATAAAATGTAATAAGAATAAAATTGTATTAACTGTATTTTGAGTATTTTAAATAAGTAGGTATTTAGCTATTGTATTTTGAGTATGTATTTAAATATTTATATACGAAGTATTTTGGCGAGATATTTAAATACTAAATTTAAGGTATTTGCCCAACCCTGTATGTTAGCATCGCCAGTGTATATGATATCACAATCTCCGGTTTTTCATTGAGGCGGTTGAGGTTATAAATGAATTCTAAAGAGTTTGACGTGGGATGTCTGTATGAAAAGATAAAGAAGAATCTTTGGTTATTGTTTCGCGAGACTATATTACCACTAATATTTTGGAAACTTGGATAAATGCAATGGTCTTTGAATCCTAATGTGTTATGATAATACATAATCAATCCCCCACCTTCCTTATTTTTTCTTATTTTATTAACACAATTGTCATATTTTATTCGGAAGTGATTGACATCTATCTCTGTGAGACATATTTCTGACAGACAAATAATATGGAAGAAAAATTGTTTTAGTATCACATGCATTTCATTAAAAAAATGATTTTTTATTGATCGGATGTTTAAATGTATTATATTTAATCCATTTTTGTCACATATTTTCCCCGTTTTGTGGCCATTCCATTCCGTTAGGTTTTCATAGACATTGAAGTAAATTTGCTCGTTGTGTATCTTGTGATTTATCCAGTCCATAATGGTTTCAGTGAGTTTTATTACATAAAGTTTCCTTAGTAATGTCCACCTTCTTATAGTTTTTGTAGATCTGTTGATTCAATGTTGACCAGAGGACTATTTTCCTCCTCAGTCACCAGAATTCTTTTGGTTTTGACCCGAACACATTTGAAGTTGGCTACTTTTCCTTTTATATTAGCTTCTCGGAAGAGATTTCTCAGTTTTAGGGTCATCGATCCATTGAGGAACAGGCAGATTGAATTCTGTTTTCGGTCTGTTTTGGTTTTCCACCAACGTTTTCCTTTGGATATGCATGTGTTGCACTGAATTTCTTTTTAATTTGACTAAAATGGTTTGTGAATCCTTGAGGGGAATTTTTTTGGCTTTGCATACTTCCAATTCAGTAGCTCCTATCTTGTTTGCTATCTCCTGAAATTTTTCAGTGTCCGTTTGGTTTTCTTTATTTTATGTTCCGTGAATTTCGACGAACTTTCTCTTCTTTTGCTGGTTACGTTTTCTATTTCATAGTTCTTTTTATGGAGGGCTCCTTTAATGCTTTTGAATTCATATTTAAGCTCTTTTTTTTCTTTTATGTTTTTTTAAAGTAGTTTGATTATGTCGTCAAATTTTTCCGACATGAATTGCACGGATAGTATTAGTTTTGTGAGTAGCGATTTCATTGAGAGATACACTTCCACTTCTAGCTCATTTACTTCTAAATCGTTAAGTTTCGGGCGTCCGTGTCCTTGGTTTCAATGCTTTTGGATATATCTTTGTTATTCTTAAGCTTCCTTTTTTTCGACAGGCAGAGTAGCGCCATGCTTTTTTTCCTTCCCTTGATTTGGCTTTGTATGTAGATTCCGTGATGGAGGAGCCATCGTTGTGGTAGTTGCGGTTTCAGCCAGGGCAATTTACTTCTTGGACGAGATTATTTTTGGACTGGTTTGCACTTCTTTACAATCACAATTACAACCCTTTATGTCTAAAACTGTAACTTAAAACTCCTTACACACTGTACTGTAGTAATTTAACTGAGAGATACTACTCACGTCTGACCGCAACGAACACCACGTCACGAATAAATAATAATAATAATAATAATAATAATAATAATAATAATAATAATAATAAACTCAGGCAGGGGGAAAACAAAATGGATTAAAGAAGTCGAGGAGGATCTCAGACAAGCACACGTTACAATAAATGGTGCAGAGAATAGAAAAGAATTCAGGAACACCATCAAAAAACATACGACACCGAAAGCAAGAAGAGGCCAGGATGTAAATGGACAGCAGAGCAGAAGAAACAACACAGTGAACACATGAAGAAAATATGGGCCCAGAGAAAACACAAACAATCATCATAAAGGAATTCAAGTTCAAAAGCTCTCTTTAAATGGGAATAATCGTGAATAATAATAATAATAATAATAATAATAATAATAATAATAATAATAATAATAATAATAATAATAATAATGCCGATCCTGATAACCAAGATCGCTAAGGCAGTAGTACTGCAGGGCTCTTGGACCGAAGGATCGCGGGCTCGAGTCCCGCCTGTGGCATAGTTGTGTTTGTATGTTTGCAATTGTCCATTTTATCCTTCATCATCATTATTATTCACCTCATAAAAATGATTCCACATGAAAATGCGGTTATATCCCATAAAAGTCACATGCATCTACCCTCGATAAATATAACTGAGCCCCGGTGGTATGCACGTTCGCGTAGTCCCGAGGTGGCCAATTCGCGACAAATAATAATTCATAATAATAATAATAATAATAATAATAATAATAATAATAATAATAATAATAATAATAATCCTCCGCTTATGAAAGAATTAAAAGATATTTCTGTACAAATGTTATTGAACGCTTTAAAAAATTCACAAAATGAGCGAAAATCAATATCCTCTTAATATCGATTCGTATTACTTCATTTATTTTCGTATGTCGCTTGTTAGTTGAAAATATATAAACGCATCTAGGTCAATTTTAATACCAAATACACATAATTCGTGCTTATGTAAATGGCTAAAACCTAGTACCACTAAAATGTACGAAATAAATACGATGGAAATTCGTGTAATGAAACCAAATTGTTCTAAAATGAAACATAAAAATTCTCGTTAGTTTTATCTTCCCCAGGATTACCTCATTTGCTTCATTTCATGTCTCTGATCTGGAATTTAAAATTCTTTATAGTTTGGCCAGATACGACCCGTCTTTCCGGCTTGTGTCTCCAAGTTTTGCGCAACTTGGAAACATAAAAAAAACTCCGATTCTCCTCGCTTGCTCTTTCTCTTTTACCTCAATTTGTTATTCTGAATTCTTTCATTTCTAAAGCAAGCGGCAAGACGCGACTGACGTCTTCGCCGTGGCCTCTTCAACGAACAGCACACGCCGTGAAAGCACAATTTGTGCGAATATTGCGCCCTGATGCACCGCTCGCATATTCCGTGCTGGAGTGGAATAAAACCGAAATCATTTAGTTTTGTCCGGAATGGAATAGCATTGAACCGAAATATTGCAATTTGCGATGCATGCGGAAGTAGCTCTAAACCGAAATGGTAATCCCTTGCGCACTGCATTTCTATTTTACTAAAGGGTTTTTATTTTGTTGTTGGGACTTGCCTGTTACAGCTGGAATGTACAAAATAAATCGAGCGAGCCCCTCTGTTGATTTTCTATTTACGAGACATCGATTAACAATATGCACATAATTGTGAGAGTGCGATAGTTCATTTCGTTGGGGAGACCCAGATATCTTGTTTAACTTCAAGAGGGAAAGGCCTCAAGCGGGGAGGATTGCAATAATTCGTATTATATCAACTTTTAATTACATTTGTAAAAATATAAAAAAAATTATTCAATTTCAGCCATAAAACTGAAATGTATAGAAACGTTTTAGTCCCCATTTTAGTAGCCAGATATTACAAGAAAGTGTGATCTTTTCAAACAATATTTTTGATTTTTCAAGAATGATAAAAGTTGCCTTGATGTTTATGTGGCTACAATCTTGGAAAATATATATGCTTTGAAGATATTCCCTTTCTAAATCTCCCACCAGTATACTTTGACTTTATTTTTATGCTGCACTCACAGTTAATTTTCCTTAATAGTTGTATTACAAAACCAACAAATGAAAATATAAAATGACATTAAAATATTGTTCTTACCAATGCACACACGTTCAATAAAAATATAGTGACAAAATCGTTATGATTGTAAATAATTATTTTTGATCATGTATTATGTGTACGTACGGTGTCATTGTATCTCACTTTCTTCGCCGTTGTCGAACCACAACTCACGAATAAGAAAACAACGAACCATTTTCTAACGTAGTGGAGTCAATATAGTGCGGTAGGTTGCTTCCCCCACTGCAGTTATCACTCCGATGCCAAGATCGCATATTTCCATTGCAACATGCAGAATATAAGATATTCTAATGCCATAAGTGCACGGATGTGAAGGAGGGATGCACGATACCAGATTTTTACATAGACTTCGAAAAGGACCTTAACCTGTCAAAATATATTGTTCCTACTATCTCACCGTGGGTATTAGTACAGCGCTCCAGGAAAGTTTCTCCGTTGTGGCATCTTAATGGTTAGAGTGCTAGCAACCGAAATTATGTTGGTAGTACGAGCTGCAGCTTGTAATAAGAGAAACGTAAATACCGTACTTACCACAATCACAACTGATGCTGGAAGTGTTGATCCCTTCACTTCTCAATGATCCGGTTGCTGCCAACGTAAATGCAATTTTTAATAGGACGCCCTGAGTCGACTCAATATGGAGAGGCTTCCCTGGCCCACTATACATAAAGCTGGAGTTTGCAAGTGAAGCTCCTTAGTCCAGATGCCCGGATGACCCAACGCCACGACAAGGCTCCAGTGACTGGAGGACGGCCCCCGGCGCGAACATGTACTTGCGTCACGGGCACGGCCCAACACCGCTACGAGAACGACCCAGAGCTTATGGACCCAGAGAATAGCTTATCAAAACGAGAACTGCTCAGCGCTACAAGGGAGTCCCAGCGTCACAAGGCCGATCCAAAACCACGATGACTGGCCAGAGCCACGAGGACTGTCCAGCGCCTCGACGATGGTCCAGAGCCACGAAAAGCCCCTCGTCACGAGGACGGTCCATGCGCATGAACAGCCTATCATCCCGAGTTCTGTCCTGCCCCAGGAGGACGGTCCAGGGCTAAGAAAACGGTAGAGCGCGACGAACAACCTATCATCACGAGGACTGTCCAGCGCCAAGAGAATTGCCCAGCACCACGAAGATAACACAGACACAGAGGCCGTAGCACTAGATCTGTCATAACAAGGACGGCGCAACTTCAAGAGAACGGCTCCGCATCAAGATCGCCATTTCCGTTCCCAGCGCACTCTCCCTTTACTTGGTACTCTGTCTTTCCTTCTCGTTCTTCGATCATCGGCTACGCCGTTGCTACCCTTTCTTCGCTAATCTGCTCGTTATCTGCAGTCACTCTCAACGTTATTTCCGTTTCCTGACATCTATATTCTTTGTTTCTGGTTTCTTCGCCCTAACACTCCCCGTCTCCATTGCAATTCACTGCTCCAAGATTGTTTTGCTTCAAATTCGGCTCCTCTTTAATCTGCCTTTTTTTGCCTCTGCTCACGAGCCGCAACCTTTATTTGCTTTCTATTCTCCACCCCATGTTTGCTGTTTGCGCCCGTTTCCCCGCTCGTCTAACATCTACTTCTCGTGACCACATGTCTTATAACTCTTTCTATCTGCTACTCTCTTGTTTATCCTCTTCAATTCCTCTTTTACTGAGTCGATGCGCTCCCAAATCGCTATTCCACGTCCGTTTTGTGCGCGTGTTGCGTGGACTTTGCACCATTTACGCGTTCCTACAAATTCTCCGCTATTTGCGTCTTCGTAGTCTCACCTGGTCAGTACTTACGTCCTTTTGCTACTCGTTTAATTCGAATCCTTTTCTTAAATCATTTCTTCATTGCTCCTCGATCTTTGCTACCCTTTCATTTCTCCTTCTCGGCGCCGCATTTTCAGGATCTATACGCTTCAGTTTGCAACTTCGCGTCCACTTCCACGCTCCAACGTGTCGACTTTGTACCATTTACTCGTTTCTACCAACCGTTTTCTACTTTTCTTTGCTTCCTTTAACCCACTTGCGATGTAGTGCACACATTCCTTTCCTACACAAATCCATTTCCACTTCTTTGTCTCTACTTCTCATTTTTTCAATCTTTTCTTCATGATTCCTCACCTCTGTTTTTCCTATGTTTCTTTCAAAGGTCGATCCTCTCCCAATTGGCACTCGAATTTATCCAAGTCTTTTTACTCCCTTCGTCATCTTATCAAAATTCCTTTTTCTTCTAATGTCCGTCATCTTTCTTCGTGATATCTTCCAGTCCTTTCTTCATTACTTCGCGCTGTCTTGTACCCTCTCATTTCCCGTTGTTCTCGGCTTCTCCTCGAGATAATATGGGTTTGCATCGCTCATTGTTTACGCTCCTGTATCTCCAGTTTACACCATTTATTTGTACACCACACTCGTCAACTTTTATCGACTCCTTCGTGCAGCAGTCTGTTTCCCTTTCGTCATTTGACTTTGAATTGAAATTGATGCATTATTTTACTTGGCGAGATTCACGCCATGAGGCCTGCTCTTTCTTCTGACCACGCAAATTTCGCTACGCCGCGCTCCTTTGAGCAACGAGGGGACACAGAAGGTATTACTTGGGCGACGAAACAGGCAATTTGAATTTAGCTCAGACGCTTCATTTAGGCTTGATCTTTACATGCAGTAAATCTACTAACATGGGACAGCCGACTCTACTTCTGCTCCGAAGGAAGTCGTACGAAGGATTTTTTCGCCCTTAAAACGGCTTCGATCGGGTTTGAACAGCTAACAACGCAACATTGCCGCTGCCGCGACTTTACTTTTGCTTCTAAATATTCCATAGATTCCTGTTCCCTGATCCCCTTTCGGCTGCCGATTCCCTCTTCTCCTTTGTTTGTACGGTCGATTGATTTCTAGTTTGATATTCCAAATCTATTTTCTTGCTCATTCGTCTAGAACTTACGTGATTTCCGCTCTTCGTTTGCTGCATATATCCGTTACCGCACTAATAAACGCCTTCCAGTCATTTCTTCACAGTTATCGACTCCGAGTTACCCTGTGATCTCTCGTCTTCACCTCGTGTTTTCCAGGGCTGATCCGATTTGGCACTCAACGAAATCCATGTCAATTTTTCAGGCACTTTGTTTCGATTTGACAATTATACATTTATTCTGAGGGTCCGTCAACTTTTTGGCTCGATCGTCCCACTCCCTGTCCAATTCGCTCTCTTCTCTTGTTTAAAATTCTTCCAATCATTTCTTCATGACTTCCCGCTCTCAACTACCCTTGTTCGTCATTTCTTTCGGTTTATCCTTTCTGTATTCGAACTTCTCCCTCTTACACGTTCAATTTTACGCTTTTAAATCTCGACTTTACGTTTATTCTTCTCACGATCCGCCACCTTCACTCTTTTCTTCTCCGTCGTCTCATTTATGTATTTAATGTCAAAATATTAAAAACCGATTGTGACGTATTATGGGGAGAAGTGTATTCTGTGCACGTTTTCTTAAATTCTCGGATACCTACCCAATCATATACAAGTTGAATTCTGAATACAGATGGAAATGAGCGTCTTTTGGTAGGAATTGATAAACATATACGCTCGTATGTAATAAAAACTAGTTTAAAATGCAAATCAGTTATAGATTTGCTCTATTTTTCCTCATTATGGCCTTCGTGAATAAATGGACTTCGTGTCGCGAGAACATGGAGAACGATAGTTTGGATAACTACATTTCCCACGGAATTCGAGAAGTGCACCGCTAGAGAAGTCTCTCTTTGTTTGCTGCTTAAGTCCATTCCGCACTCATGTTTCTTTTTCTTCCAATCATTTGTTCATCGCCCTGTACACCACGCTATCCGCTCGTCTTTTCTCCTCAGGCCGCTTGCCCGGCCACGCCCCCAGGCCTGTCTCCGCCTGCGCTGCGTCGTCCGCTGCGTGCCCCGGTGGCTTGCCGCCGCCGATTGAGAAGCCCCATCACGGGGGCGGACGGGAGGGGTGTGTGCAAATATTGACTCCCGCCTGCTCTCTGTTTGAATTGGCCTCCGTTGTAAGAAAAACAGCACCGCTATTTTCGCACTCCCCTCCTGCGCCGCCCCCGCCCCTTCTGTCTCTTGCTGCGCCCCCGCCGTCGGAGTCGTCCCACTTACCGGATACAAGTTTTCTATCTCGTGCCTGCATCGCTTACGCCCCCTTAATTCTTCCGGGGCGTCCCTTGCTTCTTCTTATTCTACCCAGGAATGCACGAAACGGGAATGGAGGGAGTCAGAAAGCAAGTCGACACGGTGTTTTGTAAGACGCAAAAGACGGACAAAATTCTATTGTTCGAAACTATCAATTTACATTCTGTAAGCACGAATGAAAAGCAAAATATCCAGAGCTGAATGTTTCATACTGTGTTCTAATTTGTTTCTCCATTATGATGCAGAAAGTTTGCTAACAAGATGTATGTTTAAGAAGTACGTTCCATTAACACGAGAGATATTTAAGGAGCAAAACGGTCATAAATGTGTCCTATTTGAGAATCCACAATTTTCAGTAATTGTTAGTCATAATATTGCATTAATTCATACTTGGTCACTTCTATCTAAATATATTTCTTACAAAATTCTGATTTATTATTTCCGTGTCTTTCCCCAATTGTTTCAAATTCATATTTTTTAATCCAACGTTGTAGGAGTAACTTTGGTTATACATTCCTTTACTTAGAAAAAAATGGACACATATTTACTGTATAATGGTAGTTGTCATAGATTCTCCAAAAAATACGTTCATGAAGATTTCATTCCCAACTTCCTCCAACTATATAACTTCAAATTAACTTTTCACGTGGTGCTCTATGGTAAGTGTTAAAAAAAGTAAAACTCTCGCACGGATCCTACCGCGTTCTTTAAGAACTGGAGCACTAAGTGAAATTATTGATGGAAGGAAACCACGAACCCTGCCGATCAGATTAGCCGGACTGCAGATTGCGACCCACCTATTCAGATATTGTGGGTAATCAACCAGATTTGAGATTTAAATTTCTGCCCTCCTAGTCTACAAAGCTACGGTTGCTAATTTTGTTTTGTTGAAGGAATACTTTTTGTCCGCTATTTGCGCAATCCGGACAATAGCGCGTCGCTGCTGATGCCTCCAAACAACATTATTATTATTATTATTATTATTATTATTATTATTATTATTATTATTATTATTATTATATTAAGAAATATTTTTCACCATTTTTCTGTCACTTCTTTCCGTCGCCTGGGACTCGAATATATTTATAATCTCCCGGTGTGTAAAGCTGTAATAGAGGAATGCACTTTTTGGAAGTAATTATATTTTCACGTTGGTTTTCAGTAGGCTCATGGTGTGACGGTGTATGGACATGATGTGACATGGTGGAAGGAGGACCGCTTTGAGGGCTATTCCAGATGCTATTTACATTATTTTCAGTATCCGAGATTCAAACATGTTGGTTCGTGTGCTTGTTAGACTTTTGCATTTGTTGTGTAATCCTCTTATTTCTACCATTATGATACCTTTTCTCGCGTGCTATTGTTTCTTGCCCTTTCTATAAAAGATACTTCCTTGATTGTAATCATATTCCTTTCGATGGAAAATAATCGCTTGTCTAATTTCCGAGATCCTTATCCAAAAAGCAGTTTGCTCAAAGACCGTTTTCCCGCCAGTCCTACCGCCACTGCTAATGTTTCCCAAATTCTTGTCTTTTCTTTCGTGCACATGTTCTTCTGATTACCCTTAAATAATGCCTTATTACACGTTTCTCCCTTTCCCTATCCACCCAGTATTTTGCTATTATGTTGTTTATATATGAGTTACTTTTTCTTTTTTATCACTTTGATGTTTTCTTGTGTCATCCTCAGTTTTGGTTACCATTTTATACAGCCCCACGCAGATTATCGATCCTGGACCAACTTTACTGCTCGTACTCATTAGTCCAACTTTCCTTTCTGTTTGCGCGTCTGATCGTCATCCCACTGGTCCTCCGCCCAGCCTCCCGTTCCCTTCCCACTCTCTCCCGAGCCACACGAAGTTATTACTGTGTGTTTTTCTTGTAACTTGGCGCAAGAATACTTTTAATGAAGTGGCTTATGTTAACACACCTTACGAAGCCGCATCTGATATTAGGCGGCTCGCTCCTCTTCCCGCCCCTCTCGTTGCTCACCCGCTCGCCCCTCGTCCCCGGCAACCTCCCCTCCGGCGTCCCCCCCTCGGCCCGCCCCTCCCACTTGTCGACCACAGTTGGAGTGCCTTCCATTTCCGCAACCCCGACCCCGCCACTGCCCGCCACCCCCGGTGCTTGGATCGTAATGGGTCGAATGGCCGGCTTGTTCGAGGATGAGCCCGCCATTGGCCATCCATATTAGCAAAACAAATGCAGATTGTACTAAATGCTCTCTAATACGCTAGGTTAGTAATCCGGCTTCACATCACTCTTTTAAGAGGCAGATTGAGTGACGTCTTAGTGCCGTATTTAGTATTTCGATGGAACGTGCATATATAGATACATACGAGTATATACTTACATATATACATACGTTAGTTTACATTTGCAGTATAAAATTTTTAAAATGCCTGTAACAAGTAATGTACTTCAGCTTCCGGGTTAATGACCTCCATCTCAATCGTTTTCTTTTTTTCAGTTTCCCTGATGCATTGAGCAAATGCTGAGATGGCCCCTTGATTTGCTTCTGGACGTAAGTGTAGCTTCATTATGCGCGCGTTTTGTTGAGCTTTCTTTTTGCTTGTAGTGATAGTAGAGCTTAGGGTGAGTTTCTATTTGTTAGCAATAGAGAAAAACAAATATTTTCGTTCGTTTACCGTTACAAATAAGTTTTCTATAATTCGGCTATGAAAATATCTAGTTTTTGAAGTGTTATTCTCTCGCTTTTAAAATTTATTATTATTATTATTATCATTATTATCATTATTATCATTATTATCATTATTATCATTATTATCATTATTATCATTATTATCATTATTATCATTATTATCATTATTATCATTATTATCATTATTATCATTATTATCATTATTATCATTATTATCATTATTATCATTATTATCATTATTATCATTATTATCATTATTATCATTATTATCATTATTATTATTATTTATTGCTATTATTTTTTCATCTTTCAACTATTAATAGTTAAGTTGCTGGGAAGGGATAGTGAAACTCAAGAAAGCGTGCGCAGATGAATTTTCTCCTCAATACGTCATATACAGTTTTTGTCTGTTTTTGACTAAATACATACATACATACAAACATACATACATACATATATACATACATGAGGGTCATTTCCGAAATTATGGCACCTATATTTTATCAGTGAATAAAGCTGCAGAAAACAAAAATCAGACACATATGATTGAAACTCCCTGGATTGCTTTTCACAATGCTAGTACTAAACTGGGATCCGTGTTCAAGGCGCTATGGGTGAGAGTGGTTAAAGATGCGTAAATAGATATTGTTTTATTCGTATTACTTATGCACAAAACAAAAGAGTACGCGTAATACTCGTACTCATACGAGCTAAAAACCTTCAAAATAATCCAAGGCGTCCACACATCTTTGCCAACAATGAGGAAGGAGCTGAATACCGTGAGCTATGTGTGATGCGTCAGTGCGAACCACCTCGCCTCGAATCGCGGCTAGGATGTCCTCCCTGTTTGCAAACCGCTTCCGCTTCCGCTTCCGCTTCCCGCGCAGCAAAAATGGCGATTTCTGGGGAAGAGCGTTCTTCCTGGGCGCTAGAATTTTACAAAAATCACAGTACTACAGATGTGCAACGAAAGTTCAGTTATGTATACGGCAAAGCCAACTCTTGCCATACTCTTTCGAGCAAATCCTCAGTTAGAGTGGTGGAAGATTCTTCAATCCTAATGTTGAGTTTCTGTCGATTATGTAGTAAGGGTGTCAGAAAGGCTGCAATCTTTAGCTATCCCCTTATCAAGAAGTCACAAGGAGTGACATCCAAGGATCTAGTTTATAAGTGTGATTATATTTTTAATAATTTATAAAAAAATAAATGAATTAGGAAATTAATGCATATTTGAGATTTAATGTTATCTTATCGTGTTCCTACGATAGAACATCAGTTTACCACTAGTTCAATCCCAGGTTTCTCCCCAACAATTTCATTGAAAAGCTAATGTTGACAAGCTGACAAGTTTGTCAGTAGAAACGCCTGCAAACACAATCCGTGGTGTACCATCGATTATAGACCTCATATTTCCTCATACAACAACAAGCTCTATCAATATATCACTGCAATCGAAGGAATGTCGATGCTTCTCTAACATAGACAAACTTTCCAAAGTAGCCCCGCGTTATCGACCCATCGATGCTTGTGGGCGTTTGCACATCCCTGACTGGCGCGCCCCTTTGCTCCGTCCGCCCCGGCCGCGGCCCCTGGCTCCGGCATCGCCCCCGTCACCGCTCACGCCCCCCGCCCCGCGGCGTCCAGTGCCGCCACCGCCCACACCGCAGCCGCCGCCTGTAAATTCGCCGGAGGCGCAGCGAGAGGCGCTAGGGCCGGCGGGGGCGGGGCGGCCGGGGTGGGGCGCCCCACGCCGCCGCCGGCGGCTGCGCCCCTCCCCGCACGGTCCCGCCCCGCTCCCTCCGCCTCCGCCTCCGCTGCACCTGCCTCCACTCTCTGCCCGCTGCCGCCTCCCGCCTCGCCTGTGCGCTTCCCTCCGCTGCCCCTGCCTGCCGCCTCCGCTCCGCCCGCCTCGCTCGCCTCCGCCCGCCTCCGCCTCCGCCCGCCCGCTCCGCCTCCGCGCCCCCGCCTCCGCCTCGCTCTCGCCTCGCGCCGCGCCTGCCGCGCGCCTCGCCTCGGCCTGCCACCGCCTCGCGCCGTCCTCGCGCGCCTCCGCTGGCCTCGCCTCCGCCTCGCTCGCGCCGCCGACCGCGACGCCTCGCGCCGCCTCCGCGCTCGCGCTCGCCTCGGCGCTCGCTCGCGCCCGCTCCTGCTCTCGGCGCCGCCTCGCTCGCGCCTGCCGCCTCCGCCTGCGCCGCCTCCGCTCGCGCTGCCCGCCTCCGCCCGCCTGCCGCCTCCGCGCTGCCTCCGCTGCCTCGCCTCGCGACCTCGCGGCCTCGCCTCGCGCCGCCTCGCGCCCCTCGCCTCCGGCCGCCTCCGCCTCCGCGCCTCCTGCCTCGCGCCCGCCTCCGCCTCCCCGCCCGCCTCGCGCCGCCTCGCCTCGCGCCCGCCTCCGCCTCCGCCGCCTCGCCTCCGCGCCGCCTCCGCCTCCGCGCCGCCTCCGCTCCGCCCCGCCTCCGCGCCTCGCCTCGCGCCCGCCTCCGCCTCCGCGCCCGCCTCCGCGCCCGCCTCCGCCTCGCGCCCGCCTCCGCCTCCGCGCCGCCTCGCCTGCCCGCCTCGCGCCCGCCTCCGCCTCGCGCCCGCCTCCGCCTCCGCCCGCCTCGCCTCGCGCTTTCGCCTCCGCTCCGCCTCGCTCCGCCTCTCCGCCTCCCGCCCTGCCTCACGCTCTCGCGCCGCCTCCGCCTCCGCGCCCGCCTCCGCCTCCGCGCGCCTCCGCGCGCTCGCCTCCGCCTCGCGCGCCTGCCTCGCCTCGCCCGCCTCGCCTCGCGCTCCGCCTCGCCTCGCCGCCTCCGCGCCGCTCCTCGCCTGCGCCCCTCCGCCTGCGTCGCGCCTGTTTCGCCCGCCTCCGCGCCTCCCGCCTCGTGCGCCCGCCTCCGCCTCCGCGCCGCCTCCGCCTCCGCGCCGCTCCGCCTCCGCGCCCGCCTCCGCCTCCGCGCCCGCCTCCGCTCGCGCCGCCTCCTCGCTCGCCTCCGCGCCCGCCTCCGCCTGCGCCCGCCTCCGCCTCGCGCCGCCCCCCGCCTCGCCTCTGCGCCTGCGCTCCGCCTGCGCCGCCTCCGCCTCCGCGCCGCCTCCGCCTCGCCCGCCTCGCCTCCGCGCCGCCTCGCCTCCGCGCCGCCTCCGCCTCCGCGCCCGCCTCCGCCTGCGCTGCCTCGCGCCCGCCTCCGCCTCTGCGCCCGCCTCCGCCTCCGGCCTGCCTCCGCCTCCGCGCCGCCTCCGCCTCCGCGCCGCCTCCGCCTCCGCGCCGCCTCCGCCTCCGCCCCGCCTCGCGCCGCCTCGCCTCTGCGCCGCCTCCGCCTCCGCCCGCCTCGCTCGCCTCCGCGCCGCCTCCGCCTCCGCGACCGCCTCCGCGCCCGCCTCCGCCTCTGCGCCGCCTCCGCCTCCGCGCCCGCCTCCGCCTCCGCGCCCGCCTCCGCCTCCGCGCCGCCTCCGCCTCGCGCCGCCTCCGCCTCGCGCGCTCGCCTCGCGCCCGCCTCGCCTCCGCGCCTCGCCTCCGCCTCTGCGCCCGCCTCCGCCTCCGCGCCTGCCTCCGCCTCCGCGCCCGCCTCCGCCTCGCGCCGCCTGCCGCCTCCGCGCCGCCTCCGCCTCCGGCCGCCTCCGCCCGCCTCGCTGCGCCGCCTCGCCTCCGCGCCCTGCCTCCGCCTCCGCGCCGCCTCCGCCTCCGCGCTCGCCTCGCGCCGCCTCGCCTCTGCGCCCCTCCGCCTCCGCGCTCGCCTCCGCCCGCGCCCGCCTCCGCGCCGCCTCCGCCTCCGCGCCCGCCTCCCCTCCGCCCGCCTCCGCGCCGCCTCCGCCTCCGCGCCTGCCTCCGCCTCGCGCCTGCCTCCGCCTCCTGCGCCCGCCTCCGCCTCCTGCGCCGCCTCCGCCTCCGCGCCGCCTCGCCTCCGCCGCCTCCGCCTCCGCCCGCCTCCGCCTCGCCGCGCCGCCTCGCCTGCGCCGCCTCCGCCTCGCGCCGCCTCGCCTCCGCCTCGCGCCTGCCTCCGCCTCCGCGCCGCCTCCGCCTCTGCGCCGCCTCCGCCTCCTGCGCCCGCCTCCGCCTCCGCGCCGCCTCCGCCTCCGCGCTCCGCCTCCGCCTCCGCGCCGCCTCCTGCGCCCGCCTCGCCTCTGCGCCCGCCTCCGCCTCCGCGCCGCCTCTCCGCCTCCGCCTCCGCCCGCCTCCGCCTCCGCGCCCCTCGCGCCGCCTCCGCCTCTGCGCCGCCTCCGCCTCGCCCGCCTCCGCCTCGCCCGCCTCTCGCCGCCTCGCCTCCGCCTCCGCGCCCGCCTCCGCTCTGCGCCCGCCTCCGCCTCCGCGCCCGCCTCCGCCTCCGCGCCCGCCTCCGCCTCCGCGCCCGCCTCCGCCTCCGCCGCTCCGCCTCCGCTCCGCGCCTCGCCTCCGCCTCCGCGCCGCCTCGCCTCGCCCGCCTCCGCCTCCGCCGCCTCCGCCTCGCGCCGCCTCTCGCGCCGCCTCCGCCTCTGCGCCTCCGCCTCCGCCTCCGCGCGCCTGCCTCCGCGCTCCGTCGCCTCGCCTCGCCTCCGCGCCCGCCTCCGCCTCGCGCTCGCCTCCGCCTCCGCGCCCGCCTCCGCCTCGCGCCCGCCTCCGCCTCGCGCCTGCCTCGCGCGCTCCGCTGCCTGCGCCTGCCTCCGCCTCCTGCGCCCGCCTCCGCCTCCGCGCCCGCCTCCGCCTCCGCGCCGCCTCCGCCTCCGCCGCCTCGCGCCCGCCTCCGCCTCTGCGCCCGCCTCCGCCTCTGCGCCCGCCTCCGCCTCCGCGCCCGCCTCCGCCTCCGCGCCCGCCTCCGCCTCCGCGCCGCCTCCGCGCTCCCGCGCCCGCCTCGCGCGCCGCCTCCGCCTCTGCGCCTCCGCTCGTCCGCCTCCGCGCCCGCCTCGCCTCGCCTCCGCGCCGCCTCGCGCCGCCTCGGCCTCCGCGCCCGCCTCCGCCTCGCGCCGCCTCGCCTCCGCCTCCGCGACCGCCTCCGCGCCCGCTCCGCCTCTGCGCCGCCTCGCCTCGCGCCTCGCCTCCGCCTCCGCGCCTCGCCTCGGCCTCCGCGCCCGCCTCCGCCTCCGCGCCCGCCTCCGCCTCCGCGACCGCCTCCGCGCCCGCCTCCGCCTCTGCCCGCCTCCGCCTCCGCGCCGCCTCGCCTCCGCGCCCGCCTCCGCCTCCGCGCCGCCTCCGCCTCCGCGACCGCCTCCGCCTCCGCGCCGCCTCCGCCTCCGCGCCCGCCTCCGCCTCCTGACGCCTCCGCGCCTCGCCTCTGCCCTGCGCCTCCGCCTCGCCCCGCTCCGCCTCTCGCGCCGCCCGCTCCGCCTCGCGCCCGCCTCCGCCTCGCGCCCGCCTCCGCCTCCGCCCGCCTCCTCCGCGCCCGCCTCCGCCTCTGCGCCCGCCTCCGCCTCCGCGCCCGCCTCCGCCTCCGCGCCCGCCTCCGCCTCGCTGCGCCGCCTCCGCCTCTGCGCCCGCCTCCCGCCTCTGCTCGCGCCGCCTCCGCCTCCGCCGCTCCGCCTCGCGCCTCCGCCCCGCCTCCGCGCCGCCTCCGCTCCGCGCCTCCGCCTCTGCGCCCGCCTCGCCTCTGCGCCCGCCTCCGCCTCCGCGCCCGCCTCCGCCTCCGCGCCTCGCCTCCCCGCCTCTGCGCCCGCCTCCGCCTCTGCGCCCGCTCTCCGCCTCTGCGCTCCGCCTCCGCCTCTGCGCCCGCCTCCGCCTCTGCGCCCGCCTCCGCCTCTGCGCCCGCCTCCGCCTCTGCGCCCGCCTCCGCCTCGCGCCGCCTCCTCGCCTCCGCGCCCGCCTCCGCCTCCGCGCCGCCTCCGCCTCCGCGCCCGCCTCCGCGCCCGCCTCCGCCTCCGCGCCCGCCTCCCCGCCTCCGCGCCCGCCTCCGCCTCCGCGCCCGCCTCCGCCTCTGCGCCCGCCTCCGCCTCCTGCGCCCGCCTCCGCCTCCGCGCCCGCCTCCGCCTCCGCGCCCGCCTCCGCGCCCGCCTCCGCCTCCGCCTCCGCGCCTGCCTCCGCCTCCGCGCCGCCTCCGCCTCGCACCCGCCTCCGCCTCCGCGCCCGCTTCCGCCTCCGCGACCACCTCCGCGCCCGCCTCCGCCTCCGCGACCGCCTCCGCGCCGCCTCCGCCTCCGCCTCCGCCCCGCCTCCGCCTCCGCCTCCGCGCTCCGCCTCCGCGCCCGCCTCCGCCTCCGCGCCCGCCTCCGCCTCTGCGCCCGCCTCCGCCTCCGCGCTCGCCTCCGCCTCCGCGCCTGCCTCCGCACCCGCCTCCGCGCCCAGATTACTTCTTGTCTAACGCTCCCCGCTGCTCCACTTCCCGTTCTTTTCCACGCGTTTTCTCACTCTGTCTCCCTGTCATCTCCCTCCCTGTCTCTCTCCACTTCGTCTATTCTCCCCACTCTCCGCGCTCGTTTGTCTCCGAGTGTATCCTCACTTTGTCTCACCTCTCATACACCCTCTCCCTCCCATCCACCTCTCTCACCCTGCGGTCCTGTTCGTTTGCTCGCGTCTCTTCCACTCCCTTGCGCCAGTCTTCCTTGCCCGTGACCCCGTGCGTCTCTTCCTCCCCACTTTTCCATCTCTCTCTGCTGACTGGGTCAGGGCCTTCCCACGCCGCGTTCCCTCTTCGAAACGTCTCTCGACTTTTTCGTTTGCGCTTTGGGCAGTCTCCATTTATTTCTTGCGGTGTAACAATCTTGCTTTGCTTCGTATGCTCTATTCATCTTTTTGGACTTTTACTTTCGGCTTTGCTCGCCCCTAACTGTACTTTTTACTGTCGTACTTCATTTCACCGTACTCGTATTTCTTCCGTGCATAGAATTTCTTTTTTAGGTAGTTGGTTGGTCTGTACGAGGTTATGTAAACCGTGAAGCGAAATGTGATGAGAGAGTTGTGTTTTTTGGTTGAGTCAAACATCTTTTGTGAGAAAAATCAGTTTCGCCATTCATAATGACAAACAAGTTTTTACAACATGTGGTAATGTTAACAATGATATTCTCATCAGGGGCTTGAAGCTCGAAATGATACCAGAAAGCAAAACCAGACTCATACGAGATGGAAGTTGCAAAGCACACACTCATATGATAATTAAAGATAAAACGTCCTTTATTATTAAAATAAACTAATTAAGAACGCATATAGATTTCATGAAATAGTATAAATTTGAACATTGATTCGTATTGTTAAATATAATTTAATTTACTACAGAAGTATCAAATGCATAATGCACAAAGAAATTGATTAGAACATTTTATCATGGTGAAATGCAAACTGTAAATTTAATGGATTCTCTGCTCCCCAAAAAATAGTTGCAGACATAAAAATGTTAAATGGAAATTATTTAGTTTTTTTCGGAGATGAAGGATCGTAACTACATTGTAAACATTTTAAATAACATTATTTCATTAAAAGGATGTTTTAAAATACCAAAAGGAGATCTACAGCATGATGTTAAACCCAATACACATCGAAATCGAAAATAACGTTTTTATAAAATAGTAATAAAGTATTAATTAATTCCAATATTGATCTTATCGTGCAGCGTAGATAGGACCTTTGTGAACAATTGTGGAGCCTTTTGTCAACCATTGTCACATGTATCTGGGATTTTAATTTTGTCCCAATTAGATTCATTAGGCATGCAGAGAAAACGGAATTACAGTTTACTGTTTATTGATTAGAAGTTTCACTTTGCGGTGTGCGGGCGGGGTAGTAGCACTTTTCGGGACACCTAAGTGTAAAAGGCAACCGACACTACCGGGAGCGGTAGCTCAGTGCCACTGCACTCACGTCAACTGAGGCCACGGCAGCGCCTCTGACCGGGAGGTCCTAGGTTCGAGTCCTGACGGCGACAGGACTTTCGACATTTCGACTTTTCAGCTAGGTCGAATTCAGTCGCTGTCTGGAGGAGAATTCTAGCGGCCGGCTGCTCTGATCGCTAGTTTTCCGTGGTTTCTCCGATCAACACCAGGCGAATGCCGGGGCAGTACCCTATCAAACGGGCAACGGACCGCGCGCGATCTGTCCTTCCTCTTCTTGTCCTATCCTCTCCCCTTACACACTCACTTACACTAACATGCACTACACTACCACATATTCCGGGAGACCGGTCGGGAGTTTAGAGCTTGTCCCGGCTGGGGCGGTGCCCCGCTGGTGGGAGAGTCCTGGTTAGGGGGAAACCCCACTAGCCGACGGTAGGTCGGCGCCGGATCTCGCCATACGGCGAGGGGAAAATCACCGCCATCTCCCGAGAAAAGAACATGTACTACACTAACAGGACTAATGACTGAAGCAGTTGACGCGCCCGCAAACACAAAAGCAATCAAGCAATCGACACTACAAAGTAAAACAACACTGAGGCGACGTGGCGGCCGACTCGCACATTGTGAATGATTCCCAGACCATTTACCTGTACCTTTCCAGGGAATCTTTATAAAAAGAAATGTACGCAACTGCTCGTCTTTAGCAAATTCATTTCAAACTTGTGGACTCCGCTCTTATTATACGACTTCATTCCTATAATAGTTCCGTAAATTACTTTTGCAGAGTTTTTTCATACAATCCAGGAAATGCTGAGATGCTTCCATTGTTCTTAATGTGGATTTTCTCCCCATCGTCCACATAAGTTACTCACAGGTTTTACTGTTTCAACGTACAACAAATGAAAATAAAATATTTATTTCCTTGCTGGTCATTTTGTAATATGTTATAAAGCAAATAAAATTTAACAAAAAACACATTTGATTCCTTGATGTAAATAAAAAGGTTGTCTGGTATCAATTATCTTGATATTATTGATACCAGACACCATCTTTTATTTACATGTATATAGGAAGGAATCTATATCAACAATAATCTAATTATTGATTCCTTGAATTTGAGTTGTAACAGAAAAACCTAAATTTTCCGAAGCTTATTATCCTCCAAATAAATCCACCATTGTTAGGTTGTAGGGACACTATTTTTTACTTACTCGCATAAACCTTACGTAGTACAGAGAAAGTATTGTAGTTCTGCGGTCGAAATGGCGATTTTTCAAGAGAGAAATTCGTATTGTGGGACCCTAATACTCAAACAGTGGATAAATTGTCTAGTAAATTAATTGTAGTAAATTATTTCATCTGACATGTGTACTCAGAACCCACGTTTGTGGTTCCTTGATACTCCAAAATTGGCTGACGGCAAATCGTCGTTCTGTCCATCTGTCTGTTTGCAACGCTAAAATGTAAATCGTTCAGACGATTTTCACCAATATTGATAGTCGTCCAACGATCTGGCCGAACTCAACGCCCTTAGAAATTTTTTTCAAAAATGGATCCAATTTTTGTTTATTATTTCTTCTCCTCAGATGAACACGCTTAAAATGGCGTGGGACGTACTTTCGTTGACCTTTCAGAAATTTCAAAAATTGCTGAAGTTCAACATTTTTCGGTGACTTCTACAAGCACAACATGAAAAATACGTTTTTCCTTTATAAAATCTGTTCTCCATTGACTTTGGGTACAATTTTCGATAAAGTGAATACTTTCCACGTAATTTTGCGCCGCCAAATATAGGCAGTTTTTCAAAAATTACTTTCTGAAACGCGAATCAATTTTTCTTTACGTTCTTCTGAATATAGAAAAGTAGTTATGAGATGGCACTGGTTTCTTTTTGGTAATCTCTGCGTATTTTTGAAACTTGCCAAAAATTAACATTCGAAAACTACAATACTGGTGACAGAGAACATTCCAAAACTACAATACTGGTGAAGTTCTATAATAGTTATTAGTTAATACTAAATTAGAATTTTAAATCACGTCATGTGTCATTATTTTGAAGAACGCATATTTTTGCGTAATTTTTGGATGAAGTAAAAATAATTTTAAAAAATATTTTATCAAATACAACTTCAAATTTTTCTTTAATTTTTTTCCTATACAAAAAATACGCTTACAAAGTCACACGCCTTATTTTCGTTGAAATCTCTGCATTTTTGAAAATTGCAAAAATGTAACATTGCACAATACAAAAAGGTCAGTTGATATTTTCGGCATAATGAAATCTGTTATTCAAAATTATGATTCTAATAAGAAAATGTGTTTATTTTGTATAAGCAAGAAATGACTACTATTCCTGGCTGTCGAAATAATTGCAGATATGTACCGGAGGCTCTTCGTTTGAATTGTTTGCTTTTTTCAATCGATGACTGGAGTTTTATAGAGCAGAAATTGCAATGTAATATATATTTTACTTCAAAAACAGTTTAAAACTGTGTGTGACGTGCTATGGATAACAGTAATATTCGTAACCATTCCCAATAACGTGAGAAAGTATATGCTGTCGTAGTTCGACTAGCTTTGATAAGAGAATGAAACTTCAGGTATTTTACCTGGATCTATTTATTCGGACTGTGAAATGAGCATTAGGAAAAAATACGAACTACCCGTAAAATGTGATTCCTGACCATTGACAGCATTGGCAGCGGTGGCGGTAGTAGGGGTGACTGTGGCAGCGGTGAGGGTGGCAGAGGTAACGGTGGCAGCGGTGACGGGGGGCAGCGGTGGCGGTAGCAGCGGAGGCAGTGGCAGAGGTGGAGAGAATGTCTGTCGGGTGAACTGCAGATTTGTACGCTTCACATTTATGTCGCCTAACAATACCTTTCAGGGGCCATCTGCAGGTCACCACAACCACAACCTTCATATGAGGAGCTACCACTTTCATTGTGGAACATTGTCGAAACTGCTTTGCTCTTTTCTGAAACTAACAATCTCCTTTTTAATGCTCTTATAGTTCTTTACTAGCTAGTAGACACTAGAAGAGTCGCAAACGACTGAGGATATAAACAACATAAGAGCACAAGCTATTTCTACATGTCGTATCCTGACGGTCCCTCGTTCTTTTTCACAACGAAGTCAGTACGTGGCCTGTACACTACGGTCCTCCCGGGCTTTCCGTTTTACTTTGCTGCAACACCTAGCTTAAATTTCCATCCGAACGTCGTCAAATTTGTCGCCTCGAAAGTTTTCCCGCCTCTCCTTTTCCCTTCCTTTGCTCTCCACTGTCTCCCTTGATCTTCTTCCCTGAGAGAGGGCGTTTCCCATCTCGCTCTCACGCCTCAGCGAAGAGCCCATTGCCGCCGCCGCTCATCCAGCGGATCCGCGGTAAGCTCCCCGACAACAATCTCTGACGCGAAGTGCTTTTTATATTCCTGTTCCGCTCTTTATGGCGGTGGCAGCGCGTTACAGCGGTGACGATGGCAGCGGTGACGGTAGCAGTGGTGGCGGGGGCAGTGGTGACGTGGGCAGTGATGACGGTGGTGGCAGTGATGACGGTGGTGGCAGTGATGACGGTGGTGGCAGTGATGACGGTGGTGGCAGTGATGACGGTGGTGGCAGTGATGACGGTGGTGGCAGTGATGACGGTGGTGGCAGTGATGGCGGTGGTGGCAGTGATGACGGTGGTGGCAGTGATGACGGTGGTGGCAGTGATGACGGTGGTGGCAGTGATGACGGTGGTGGCAGTGATGACGGTGGTGGCAGTGATGACGGTGGTGGCAGTGATGACGGTGGTGGCAGTGATGACGGTGGTGGCAGTGATGACGGTGGTGGCAGTGATGACGGTGGTGGCAGTGATGACGGTGGTGGCAGTGATGACGGTGGTGGCGGGGGCCGCGGGGGGGGGGATCATAGAATGGGGGAAGGGGATGGGGGGGGGGCGAAACTTGGCCTTGGGTGTGACAGTGGTGGCATGGTGACTGGGCATAAACCATGCCCCAAGTACGCGGAGTAAGAAGCTGTGCGTTCCAGTCTCCTATGAGGTATGCGTGTTTTCACCTCGTGGTAGCAGTTTTACACTATCTATTGGGAACCATAATGTGAACCATAATCAGTTATGCCTCATCATCATTCACAATTCATGTTAAGGGGTACTACCAATGTGTTTCTTTTCTAGGTCCCGATTTTTTTATTTCTTTGATGGCATTAAATTCAGTATCGACACTTTTTTGTTTACTCTCGATTCCTTGGGAGGATTGAAACTTGTTCCTCATGTGCCTGACCTGGTGGAGGATAGGAAACGCTCGCCCTAGAGATGTCCTTTCCTCGCGATACACCATGAGCATTAAAGTGAGTGCTGTGTGGAGACGAAGTGAAGGTTTAGGGTTCCTCACGATGAGGTTGATCCCTTTGAGTTGAAGTCGTCGTTTTCATTGATTCACTGATTGATATTTCCAGGCACGTCGACAGCTATGGTCATTTGTCCCGTTAGTGAAGTAAATGTTCTGTCTCTGGGGGTGGAGTGTGTTCCTCCCCCGCAGGATGGTGATATCAGGTGTCGACCTACATGTCCGCTTGTGAGGGATTTCCCCTGGGGGAATCTGCATGTGTTCTTGTATAGTGTGCATACGTGCGTGTGTGTGTGTGTGTGTCTCGGAAAGGATAGGCCGAGGAAGAGGAAGAAAAGATCGCGCACGGTCCTTGGTCCTTTGTTAGGGTACTGCTCCGGCATTCCCCAGGTATTGATCAGATAAATCATGGAAAACTACTAATCAAAGCAGCCGGCCGCTAAAAATTTCCTCCAGACGGAATTCAATCTATCTCTATAGTTTTTGTCATCAATCCGGCATTGTCGGGTTTCGAACCCTAGGACCTCCCATGAACTCGTGTTGGCGGTCTCCCATCATTCAGAGAAACGTAAGTTGAGACCGTGCGTCCCGTCCACAGTATATGGCGTATTCATTTCGGAGCCAGCTAGGATACGTTTCAGAAAAGCTGGGACAATATACACATGACAGACATTGTTAAGCTGTACATTTACAAAAGTTTTGAAAGCAATCCTTTCGTGAAGCTGCCCCTCCCAAATGTTGCCTATTGTCTTAGCAGCGAGTTGCGTGCGCCGAATAGGTCTTCGTTGCCTGGATAAAAACGTTTCCCCATGTACAGGTGATTTTGCATCAAGGGCGTAACCATATCTTCGTTATGATCTGGAAAGAATGACTGGGAAGAATTCTAGTGACCGGCTGCTCTGATCGGTAGTTTACCATGGTGTCTCGAGTACCAGACAAATGCCGGAGCAGCACTAAAACAAATAAGCCAAGAACCGTGCTTGTGAAGAACTCACCCCGATCTTGTGAAGGAATGAAAAGAATGTTCAGACCGAAGGGAAATCTAGTTTCCTCTTTAGAGCATTTCGCATTCACAAGAGAATTCTTCCAATACTGCTCCATGCGAAATCACGATTATGTGTAATTTTAGATTTGGCTATCTTGTTGAAACTAGACTGAAATAGTAAATAAAAAGTAGGTGGTAGTCACTTTGATGAATGAAAAAATGTAGAACTAGGTGTTTAGTTTGCTCAACTAGCAAAAGAGACTTTCGTGATCTCTGCGGAAAAGTACATATAAACTGAAATACTTCATAAAATGCCGGTACTTAAAATACTATTTTTTGTATTCCAGAGGTTCCCAACCTATTCTGGACCACCTCCTCATGTAGAAAAAAAATACCCTAGTCCATAAAAGTTAATTTTATATGAAATATAAAATATCGTTGCGTATTTACTGTACCTAATTAATTTATTTTATAAAATATAAACAATAAAATGACCAAATGTACAATAAAAATATTCATTAAAATTATAAAATGAAGCACAAAATCAATAAGAAATAAAAATAAAGAGATATATACAAAATTAATACAAATACAAAAATTACTGAGATGGTTGAGGTTGGTGGAGTTCGACAATTTGTCAATGAGGCCTACTCCGTTAGCTACAATCACAGATTGCCATGTTAAGTAAAGTGTACTGTGTCCCTCTTTTTTGACATCAAAATAGCTCTTCCACTGAACCCACAATGAGCCATGTAGGATGGAGGATATGCGATTAAATGTTTGTGTACAGAATTCTTTTATGCAATCTCTTTGACTGCCGACAAAGTTAATTTCCCGACAATAGGTGTGATATTCATGTTTTAGAGATTAAGAGTGACAGGTTATACGGAGCTCGTAGTCCCATCATAATCTTGTTTAGAAGCGAGAAATTTAACGATTGGTCGTTTTAAATGTTTCTTTTACTGACCTTCAAAATAGAATAAATTCTATCCGCATGCTATTTATTTAAATTCACTTCTAGTCTAAATGGTTTCATAAATTCATTTGAAGAAATTTTTTGACAAATTAAACACAGTCAATGATTGGCTTGTAGGAGAGAACATAAATCCATATTTTAAATATTCAATACTGTACTGCCGGATTTTGTTTTTATGTGGAGATTCAGAAATTTTGAAATACAAATTATTTTCTCCACCGGTTTGTATATAATTATAATGTTTATAATGATCACATACCACTATTTATCACGGAGAAGCTCTAAAAATAATTTTTACAGCCATCCCTTTTATTTTGTGCGTGTAATTACTTTCTAGACCTATAAATAAGTTGTGTCAAAGTAACTACATTCCTGTCGAAACATAAGTGGCGCCGTCGCTGCAGCCACCACCTCCACTGAAGCGGCGCAAACAAAAATCCTCCCGCGCCAGCTCTTCTAGGTTGGTTGGTTGTTAGTGATTCCGGGCGCATCAACTACTAGGGTCATTAGTCCTATAAGTGCAGTGCATGTTTTATCTCGAGAGATGGCGGTATTCTTCCCCCGTTGGAAGGCGAGAACCGGCGTCGATCTAACGTCGGCTAGCGGGATTTTCCCCAACCATGTATATCCGACCAGCGGGGCACCGCCCCAACGAGAAAAAACCCTAAGCTCCCAACCGTTCTCCTGGCAAGTGTGGTAGAGTAGTGCATGCCAATGTAAGTGTGGGTAAGAGGAGAGGAGAGGATACGGAAGACAAGGAAAGATCGCGCGCGGTCCGTGGCCCGTTTGTTAAGGTACTGCTCCGACATTCGCCTGGTGTTGATCGGAGAAACCACGGAAAACTACAGATCAAAGCAGCCGTCTTCTAGAATTCTCTACCAGACAGCGACTGAATTTGACCTCGCTCACAGGCTAGTGTCGAAAATCCTATCACCGACGGGACTTGAACCTAGAACCTCCTGATCAGAGGGACTGCAGTGGTATACAGTTGATGGCCTGAACCATCTCTACCGGCGGCTGTTCTTGGAAGAGCCCTGTGCCGCCTCATAATACTCTCTGTTGCGCCTCTCTGTTGCGCCCTCTCCCGCAACATCGCCTCAATCGCTGCAGCCACACCACGATGGAAGTGAGGCCGACTGCTACCCATGAGGTTTTGCCTCCGCTCACGTGAACAATATTTGTTGCGAGTGCAAATATAATTGATAAACTTTTCTTTTAAATATGTTCAATAAGAAATTAATTTTTTTTTCTGTTGATACGTCAAGTAGACTACTTTTAACTATCTAAACGCTCATTGGTCTCTAAATCCGCCCCCGACACCATGGAAAAATCCCGCGCACGGCGGTGTCGTCATTGTTGGGAATATATGGTCAGACGAATTCCACAAATTGGCTCAAGAAGCTACGAACATTCCGATGAACATTTATGCAACAATATTTTTACTTCGTATTTACTCGCTCGTGAGGGCCTCGCGTTCTGCTGACCCCAGATCAGAGGAGCCCGCAAGTGTGTTGGTGTCTAGTGTATGGTCGAATATGCGTCCCATCGGGATGTAAAGGGTAACCGGCTGTCGGCTGGATAAAAACACTAGAAAGAAGATTTACTCGCTCGTTACTTCGTATGAAGAGGAAATATTGCAATTTTGCCCCGGAAAACCACAAAGGTTTTTCAGAAAAATATTATTGCTGGTCCTTGGTAACGAAAAATTGGATAAATCTTGTTTCAAACTCACAGATTGTTTGAGATTTTTTTATATTTTTTTTATTTTTTACATCAAAAAACAGTTAAAACTGCGTATGACGTGCTATGGGGAGAAGTGAATTGTGTGCACATTTTCAAAATTCTGTGATCCCTACACTAAGTCATATACTACTTGAGAAAAAAAGCTCCCATGTAATAAAATCTATTTTCAAGGATAAATAATCAATAAATTTTGGGCTCTTATCCATGTTGTTCTTTGGAATAATACTTCCTGGCGCGACAACATGGAAACGATAATTTGAATAACTGTATTTCCCACTGAATTCTAGAAGACGTGCACAGATAATGAAGTTACATTTGTATCCAGAAGCAAAAAAAGGGGCCATCTCAGCATTTGCTCAATGGATCAGGGAAACTGGACGAAAAACCTGATCGAGATGGGGGTCATTGAACCAGAAGCTGCGATACAATACTTGTTACATATTGTTTTGAATTATACAGTCTAATGGTAAATAATACATTAAATATCACTGTTAAAATTAATATTACTTTCCTTGTGATGCTCAGTATAGTCTCTAATTGTATAGAAACAGTTATGCAGCAGAAATGATTTCATTTGGGATTTAGATTTTTCTATCGAATTTAATGGTTTAATGTCATCTGGCAAAGTGTTGTAAAATAATGTACATGTCTTGTATGTGAATGTTTTGTGTTGAGCTGCTGAATGCAAAACGGATGCCTTGTCTCAGTCTTTGTAAATGAGAATTAATAGAATAATGGGCGTGTGTATGCGAAAAACTCTCCATGTACAAACTCCAGCTCACGCACGAAGGACTAGCGTGACATACGTACCGATCACACGTTATGAATGTGTCGAATTAGAGTCGCGAAGTTTTCGGGTGTAAATATTTTCAAGCCTGAACGGTCACGCCTCAAATATATTTGTTTCCATTTAAAATCCCGTTTTAAGAGCTGTACGTCCGTAATCGATCGCTTTACAGGACAGCCAGAGGAATTTTAAGTTCATGCTTCCATGCACTTTACAAGCTCAAAAGAGATAATGCCTCTGTTAAACAAAACACGGTTGGAGCTGAAAAGGGGCCATTTACTACTAGTTACGTTTAAAACTTTCGCGAATTTCCGAGGAAATTAATATTTTAGGGGATGATACCGAAACGTTCATGGGGTGTAATTCGCATTTTTTTATACTGGGATGTACACGCAAAAAATATATTTTGTAAAAATGCGAATACTGAATGTTCTTTCAAGTAAATTATAAACCTTTAGCTCTAATAATACACTCATAAACACACTCAGTCTCACTCACACACTCTCTCTCTCTTTCTCTCTCTCTCTCTCTCTCCTTTTCTCTCTCTTACACACATACACACACACACACATACACGTATTGAACATCACTCACCTCTGGGAATTTATATTCAACTCATATTTCGTTTCATGCTCAGTAAAGCTTAACGAAGAAAATTTGCATTGAATATATGAAAACGTGGTCGAGAATTTCATGTACCGGCATTTAGTAAATTATGAGGGCATAAAATCCTAGGATGCTCAAAACTAAAAATATTTCAGCAGTCGCTTTAGTGAGCAAAGTCCTCTACTCAAAGCTCGGCGCCCGGTACCCTAGACTTCTCTTCGTGTCCCTGGGAGCTGCATTCAAAGCTCTACCACTCCATATGGAATTTGTGGTAGCCAATGCGGATTCTCTGGAGGTTTCCTTCAGGCTCTCCCTCTCCCCTGCTTCTCATTCCGCCACCTACTCCGTCTTCATGCTCATTACTCACCAGAGCATCTCTGATGTCATCATCATCATCATAATCATAATCATCATTCATCTCAACGCACATGCCGTCCTGGCGTGGATTAACCGCGAGGTGCCTGGTAATTTAGGCTGTTCCGCATTCCTCGTGTCGTCTCCTTATCATTCATATCAAAATAATAATGTATAGGGGTAATTTTAATATTTGCAACAAATCCCAACTTACTTATTTGTCCTTCCTCTCGTGTATTATTGTATTTTTTAATTTCGTTTTTCTCTCTCCATAATGTCTTCCTTTTCTTCTCTATCTCTCCTTTTCTAACTCAAATATTTTCAATGTTTTTTCTACCCTTTTTTCCCCTCACTCACCTTTTATCCATTTCTCTCTATCTTCGCTTCGCAGAAACTTGAATTACCATAATATTTTCTTTCTCACAAATTATCCTTAAATCGAGTAACAAACATTAAACGTTCTGAAAGCCATTGCTGGCATCTAGAAGAAGGTACACCAACACAGTTTTAAATTCTGTGACATGAAGATTTATTCCAATCAAACTGGGTCAGTTCACTCGTCTAAAGGAAATCGTACAAATCTAAACTCTAGCTAGTATCTTAATTAGAATCGCGTCTTTTAAAGTTGCTGGTATTAAGAAGTTACTCCCACGTCTCAGCTAGACCAAGGATTTTGTGAGAATAAATTATTCTTGCAGAATGGCCACAGTCTTCATGAGGTTGTGGACATCCGGTTTCGAATATGATGATCGATATGCTGAAACCACTTCCCAGAACAGAATGGCTTCTGTATCACTGCCATAGAAAACGATTTCATATGTTTAAATTTAATAATTAATTATCTATAATTTTATGTAATTATGTGTAGCAATTGTTAAAATTCTATACAAGAACTGTAGAATTTACTAGTACTAAGTGCACTCAAACGAACGAAAATTCTGCAGTTCGTAATTCATTGTAAATCCTTCCTTTAAGGATCCAAGACGCATCGTTTCCGAGACACGCACTATACTCATGCTTATTCTAAACTAAAATTACGGGCTTCGTGTAAGCCTAATGCTGCCAATATATTTTCCCAACATATAATTTTGTTCTCGCTACGTAGAGAGAAAGTTATGAAATGCTGCGAGAAAAACAGGTGAATTTTCAGCATCAAAACTCTTATTACGGTGTCCTAGTAACGAGAGAGTAGATAAATACAGTTGATAAATTTAGAAAAAAATCTCTAACACGTGGTGTAGCCAGAATCCATATTTTGTAGGTCCCTGATACCGCAAAAGAGAATGACCGCAAAACCGCAATACCGCAAAACGTTTACCTGTCCATCCGGCCGTGAACATAGGTAGTGGCTAAACCGTTCATCCGATTTTCTCCAAAATTGATATTCGCTAATATATTTGACTGATGTCGCAGTCCCTTGAATTTGACACCGATATTTTAATTTTGCAAGATACTTTAAATGAAGTCCCTGGGATATTTTCCAAATTCTGAAAAAAAATGGCTCCCACGTATTTAATTAATGTTTTAGGTAGTGTGAAGGACGTATAAAAGAATGGAGTGGTTCTCAATTTCGTTAGAAACTCTGATTATTCGAAAATTGCAAAAATTCAATTTTTTTCGGCGTATTCCTATAACTACAATTATGAAGAGAGATTTTTTCCTTAATGAAATCTGTTCCTTAAAGATAGTTTTTGAAATAAGGTAAAGTACAATTTTTCGAAAATTTGAGGGGGGTGTCTGGAGCCTCGGACCCTATGTGGCAGCAGCTCAATTTGGACTTTCAGCAGGTCGATTGTTTCTTAAAAATGGTACAAAATCATCTTTCTTTAATGATGTTCATGGAAATGAGATGTTTATTATTTTGTTGCTGCCTTTCACTTGTATACAACCGTTACACCAAATGTAATGGTGTCTGATTTTGTTTCAATAATGTTTGCCACCTGAAGATTTACAATTGGTGGGTAACGATACCTTCAAATGAATGACTCTCAAACATGAAAACGCCCTACAAAATCAACTCGGGATGGGAAAAACTACTCGACCCACCACCCTATTTGTCGTACCTTACTCCATCTGTTTGGGATTCGATTTTTAATTGGAGTAATAATTGCATGGAATAATTTTCGGACACGACAAATACATTGTCACGGCAAGTAGACGAGCAATCAGAAAATAGTCTGATGATGAGGCTGATGGTAACTGGCTCCTTCCACATCGCTGACAGTGTGAGGCAGGTATTTTGAAGTCTTCAAAGAGATGTAGATGTGCCACGTATGGGCATTCTGGAGTGGAAGTGTTTTTATTTTCCCACTATTCTTGGTTAGAAAAGAACGTATTGAAATCGTGCGTCAGAAATCGGCTATTTTTCGACGGAAAACTCTTATTGCCTCTTATTGCCGGACCTTGGTGACGAAAACTTGATAAATTTTGTTCCTGTATTTCATAAATTACTTTCTCTACCATGTGTAGTGAGAATGAAATCGAGGTTGTGTGAGTTCGAAACATCGATTCATGGCAAGTCAATTGTCTTTAGGTGGTGTACGCCTAAACCGTTCAGCCAATTTTGTTCAAAATTGACATTTATGGATCACTTTAAAGTAACTTGCGAGTTTGAAACTAGTTTGAAATGGAAAGTTTGGGAAGTATGTTACATAAAAACATTGCAACTTTTTTGAAATTTTCTAAACAATTATTCCAACTTCGTTTTCGGGTAGCGTAGAGAACGCATAAAATAATGACACATCCCATTTTTGTATAAATATCTGCTTTTTTAAAGATGAAAAAGATTCAAACCTTTACTGGCTCTCCTTAAACTTCAATATTGAAATTAAAGTTTTTTTCTCGAGTGAAATCTGTTCTTAAATAAAGGTCTTGAAATAAGGTCATTTACAATTTTTCAAAAATATGAGTAGTTTTCGCGTAATTTTGCTTGAAATGTATGCAACGTTAAAGTAATTATTTTCTCAAAATAGACTCGAAATTTTTTCTTTAAATTTTCTCGTCATATGTATCAAAGGACAATAAAAAAATGGTTCTAGTCCTATTTCCGGCGACCACTCAGCATTTTTGAAAACTGCAAAAAAACAACTTTTTAATTGTACAATATTTATGATATAGATTTTTTAATGGAAATCCGTTTAATAGAACTAGATCTTTCAAAAAGTTCCTGGTGAATTTTGTTTGAAAATGTAAGTTATTTTCGCGTAACTTTTTCGGGAAGTTAATGCAATTTTTTTTTTAATTTCTGAAAAAGGCTCCAATTTTTTTCTTTAAAAGGATAGAGCAAATGACACTGAAAAACTGGCGCAGATTTCTTTTTCGGTAAATACTGTTTTTTTAATGTGCCAAAAATGAATATTAAAATTAATATTGCATGATGAAGAATTTTCTGTAATCGAACATGTCCTTTAAAACTTTTATCTTGAAATATTGGAAATTAATATTTTCGAATATTTTAAAAATTGTAAATGCAAATAACATTTCTTTGAGCGTCAGGTAGGTTCATTTCCTGGCTTACGGCTGGTGGTGTATGGTTAACGGTCTTGGGATATTAACTTTTAAGGTCTTGAGCTCGGAGAAAACATTTTTGCTTATTGGGAACACTTTGCAGATTCATGAAGCACTGTAAAATTGCGTCACCGTAACAAAACTGCGAGGATGTGTGTGCTGTTGTAGCACCACTAGTTATTGTTTTCATTATAGACATAAGTGCATTCCAAGTAAACGATTAATAAGACTTATTTTGTCTCCTTCTCTATCCTGATACAGATCTTAATAACTTTCTATTTTATATTACTGATTTCTTGACTGAACGGCTTTGTAGTGGGGAAAAATAGTTTCCATGACTCTTGGGATAACCCTTATGCCAGTGTAATACCAGTCACTCACTAGAGTGAACGAATGTAATGAGCATCTGCGAAACAGGATTTTGTACGAAAATATGACTTGTTTTCCGTAGTAATCCTGTTTCATATTTTGGACGTTTAAGGGGGAAAAGAATCCAAGAGAGTAGTGTGTATAAAGTAGAGCGATGTGTCTCCGGTGGGAGCATGAGCCTGCAAGCGAGTCACATTTTCCGTCTTATTCACCGCAAATTCTCTCCATTTCTCTCGGCTGTTCGCGGCGCCAGCGACACTCCGTCGACTCTCGGCTTCTTTTGTTGGCTCTGCGGAAACAAGAGGGATGCCCGTGCAGTTATCCTATGACGAAACAGATGAAGATTCAATGGGATCTTGGGTGGTTCAATGGAATAGCAACACAGCAAAATATATAGCGACACATAACTTTTTATGGGAGTCTTGGTGAATTGTTGACCGGGGTAAAAATTGAACTGTAGTTGCTTAATACACATCGTATCAATATCGCTGTGGGATGAAAGAAAAAGCTCTGGCAGGCAAAGTAAGGTAGATACGGTGATGGGACGACGGCAGGCTCGCCATATCCCCGCGTGGGGTATAAATATAACACGGCAGACCTGCAAACATCGCTAACTGGCTAAAATTCGAATTAATTCGACCCTAAAATGCCAAATACAATACATACATAGCATCGTAGGCTTTCACGGCCGGAGTCAATATGAGTAAAGGTTTCCGGGTTGGTAGGCCGTGGTCCAGTTGGCATTGAAGAACCAAACGTTTCGTCCACAGCTGCGGTGGACATCTTCAGTGGCGACAGTAACGCTGCCAACTGGACCACGGTCTACCAGCCCGGAAACCTTAACTCATACACTACATACAATTACATAGAAAACATAAAATGTGAAATCGCAGATTTGTTTTTGACAAACGATGAAATATCCTCTTTATATCTCAATTGTAAAAGATGTACTCTTTTCTTCCCTTGACGATTTGATTGATGTCTTGTACAATTGAATGATGTCTTAAACAACCTGTAACAAGTATTGTACTGCACCCTCCGTGTCATTGACCCCATCTCGATCAGGTTTTTCGTCCAGTTTCCCTGATCCATTGAGCAAATGCTGAGATGGCCCCTTGTTTTTCTTCTGGACATAAATGTAATTTCATTATCAGTGCACGTCTTCTAGAATTCATTGGGAAATATAGTTATTCAAATGATCGTTTCCATGTTGCGGCAGGAAGTATTATTTCTTGACGGAAAACATCATGGATAAGAGCCCAAAATTTATTGTTTTTATATCCTTAAAAATAGATTTTATTACATGAGAGCTTTTTTTAAAATTTAAATTTCAAAATTCTTGTAGTATATGAGTTAGTGTTGGGATCACAGAATTTTGAATATGTGCACAGAATTCACTTCACTTCTTCTCCCGATAGCACGTCATACGCAGTTTCCACTGTTTTTTGACGTAAAATAAATAAATAAACATTTAAGATCCCAGTTGTTTGGTGTTGATTTTCTTTCTGAAGTAATTTTCACTATTAAAAAAATGATTTATAAAGTGAAGAATGTTTGCAAGGATCCAATTAGCATGATTATGTCTCATTAACGTTATATTAATTGCGGTTTCTTCTAACATCCAAAGAAATATTTTCTCCTTTCCAAATCCGTAAGTCATTCTGTGTCCACTGAATTCATTTATTGACATTCTATATGGCCAAGATTATATCAGAAAATAAAAATTTGTACGGCTTATCACTTGACCACAAGTAAAATATTGAATAGTTAGTGTTGAAGTTAATTTCGTAAAGAAAGCAAATGTCTTAAGTAACACATTTCCCTTATTTTCATTTAAGTTATCTTTTAATTTATATTTTAATTAGTTTATTTTTTCTAAATAATTGCACATATTTCAAGTTTATTTTGTGACGTCCTGACGTACATATAAACTGCACGAATGTATTCATTTACCTCTAAGTACGATGTATATTGTGTATACCCTATATATTGTTGTAGAAACAATCGAGGAGTAATATTTTAAATCTGTTTTATCTTAATATAGTACGAAAACATTACATTCTCCATTTTCCCGTGAGCTATTCAAATGCTATGCATTGTGGTTCCTTGCAGATACCGTTCTAAGAGTCCTAGATAATATTTGGCGTGGCGCCTGTGTAATGCGGTAACTTTGCGCAAAGCATTTATGTACACGTGGCATCGTCCACGGAGCTTTCCGTTGAGAGCCTGACACCGGTACACGTAGTCGGCACAGAGGGTGCGTGTAATCTAAATAAAGTATTCTTTGAAATTTACTTCTAGAGCCGAGAAAACGCTCCACAGCCGAGAAGGCATGGTACACTTCGTTTCAGGTTTGTTTCCACAAGCAGCTCTGTGTACTCATCATGACATATAGAAACTTTATTCCAGATGCTCTCTTAAACCCGCGATTACTGCTGTTTATGGAGTGTAAATGCTGCGAAGTGGTGATTCTCCATGTGCACGAGGAGCCTGAAGAGTAGTAATGATTTATTTACGAAAATTAAGAGTTCAGCTGGTTATTCATCGGTTATTAAATCTACAATTGATTCCACGGAATGTCCAAGATAATATTTGAACATTTTTGGAGGAATGGGTTGGGCGATATTCTACGATTGAGATGAGAGTAATATACAATAGCAAATGCATCAGCAAGGAAACAACTGGATTTTTCAAGCAGAGTAAAACGTGTAATATATTGTTTCCCTCCGGCGGGCGCATAGGGGTACGAAGTGCCGCATTCTTACATTTTTGTTGATTCCGTGTAAATAATTGGTGTAAGAGATATGAGCTCACAGTTATTCTTTGCTCATTACATTTGCCACCAGCTAACACTCAAATCACGATTTTAGTCACTGCCGATCGACTGTTATTCATTAGTAAACAGAACTTTGCTATAGCTGCGACACACTCTACGGCACTCGCCTTATCATGTAAGTAACATATTAGAATTCTTACTTCTGTTTTGCCATGGAGATTTCTAAGCACAGATTTTAGAGCACTAATTACTAATTCAAATTTATATGTATAATTTCCGAATAAACGTTTGAAAGCACATTTGCAAGAATCGCCGAATTCATTCCGCGACATGAAACATGTGCCAATACACGGAGGGAGCTAGTGATAGATCCGATTCTTATTAATATTTCTCATTCTTTTATTTTTTATTTATGTACATTCTATTAGAATAAATGTATAAGAACATAAATAAAAATATATTTCCTTGACATTCCCTAATAAAAGTAATAATTATTGATGCGAAAATCGAAGAAGGTACCGGAGGCGGTGCCTCAGTCCATCAGTTGATGTTTCTGCTGCGCCTCTGACCGGGAGGTCCTAGGTTCGAGTCCCGACGGCGGCAGGATTTTCGACACTAGTTTTCAGCGAGGTAGAATCCAGTCGCTGTCTGGAGAAGAATTCTGGAGCGGTGGCTGCTCTTATCGGTAGTTTTCCGAGGTTTCTCCGATCAACACTAGGCGAATGTCGGAGCATTACCCTAACAAACGGGCCACGGACCGCGCGCGATCTTTCCTTCCTCTTCCTTGTCCTATCTCACCCATTCCACGCACACACAGACATGCACTACACTACCACACACGCAGGAAGACCGGTCGGTAACTTAGAACTTGTCCCGGCTGGGGCGGTGCTCGGCTTGTGGGAGATACCTGGTTGGGTAAAAGCCCGTTAGCCGACGGTTGGTTGGCGCCGGATCTGGCCATCCAGTGGGGGAAGACCAACGCCAACTCCCGAACAAAAACACGCACTACACTTACGGGACTAATGACCATAGCCCGGAATCGCTAACAATCGATCAATCGAAGAAGGTAAACGTGGTACGGAGTGCCGCACGCGTCTTTTGGCGGGAAATAAAGGGCTAGTCCGCCGGAGGGTTATGTGAAACCCATAAATTAAAAATAGCACAAAACTGAAAATGTTGTCTTGAATTTTTATAAAATAAACCCATCACATAAAAGCATGTGTATTGAAATACAAAAATCAATAATCAAGACAACTTCAAAAGAATTATTCATAAGTGGCGTTTAAGATTGTTAGTTGCTACATCCCTTCATATAATAAAGAATATAAGCAAGTGGTACTTCGCCAGCACATACCCTCGTATAGGTTGTATCGTTTGTGTAATATTGTAATACTAGATGAACCTAGATGTGTCCGAAACGCGTAAAAATATATGGCCGGGTTGGGTTTCAAACTTAACCGCATAAGCTTTCTTATCCGTCACAAGTTTAAGAACAATTGGATCTGTACCATATTTATAAGCGTACTTTGATCTGATTAAGTGAGTAGTGTAAAGGACACAAATCTGAGACATTTTTGAGAAAATTGTGGAAAACTTAAGGCTTTATGTAAAGAACCCAAAAACTTAAAATATCCATTGCAAATTCGAGGGGGCGTGTCGTGAGTGAGATCGATTAAAGAATATCAATTTGGGTGAAAATTCTGTCTGCCACTAGTGTAGTTCACTGACAGACGTTTTGCCGTAAACGAATTTTTTTGGCATAATATACACACAAAACTACACAAAGTGTAGTATATCATTTAAATGGAATTTATTTAAAACACACAAGAATAAGAGTTTTCCATTTTTTCGGTACCAGGGACCCACAAAACTAATATTCTTTCGAAAAATTGCCGAGATTTGTCACGCATTACAATACTTCCTCTATACTTCGCTAGCAATATTCGAGGAAGTAGAAAGGTAATATTGAATTGCTTTAAGTTGTATGGTGATGCGTTACATTTTTCATACCAAAACGACCTACGCACTCGGGCTTATGGTCATCCGTATTTGATATCTGAAGAGTTGTCTTATAATAGATGTCACAATGGAGCTACTTCCTTTATTGTGGGCGTACTGGTAGATTCTACAAATCCACGCGTTTTCATCAAACAACATAATGTTGTCCTGAAATGAAGCCTCTATAGAAATTTCTGTAAATTATATTAAAGCCAAATAATGTTCACTCTTCTCAGATACTGGATAGTGAACAATTATTTATGTCAAAACAGTAAATATAAAGCGATCTTTAGAGTTTTTGTATTGTATTATCTTATTTTTATTCACCTTATTCTTCTCCTCCCTCCCTGGTTTTGGTGTACATTCCTCTATAGATTTTGGGCTGATTTTCTCGTACTCGCGGTACTCTTGCAGTTCTTCTAAATGATAAATCATACTCCCTTTTGTAATGGGAAAGAGAATTCATTGCCAAGCCATAAGAGTTAAATGACAAAACAAGAGAAAAGATTGCACGTAATTCAGTTCCTTGTTTTTTGGTATTGCTCCAACATCCATCTAACATTGTTCGGAGGCAAACACGAAAACGACCAATCACAGTAGAAGGACCCCAATATTCTCATCCAAGCAGGTGGCTGACTTGGACCATAGAACATAATGGTATTCAGCATCCGTCACCGCCGAGACTTGAACGTATATTTTGTTTCTACGAAACTTCTTTTTTTTTACGCAAATACTAGATCATCTGGCTAAATACAGTTCGATAGCTTGAGTACGAGTGTACTAACTAATGGTTCAGAGGATGGATGCTGCCGACCAGGAACGATTTCTTGACGAGACGCCCAGCAGTCGACGCTGATGGCTAACTTTGAGCAGAGGAACGTAAATTGCCCAGAGCCCCGCACCTGGCCGTCTGCCCGTCCGCCTCCATGTCTTTAGCCGCCGCATCTCTTTAGAACTTAAGCCGGCCGCTGCATTATTGAGGAAAATTCCAGGGAGAGTGGCACGGTGCATAAGCATATTCTAGAAGACTCGGCTTCCAACCGACTCATTTGCGAATCAGTGGGAACTCTGAGGTAGCACGGGGAGGGGTGGAGGATGGTAAGACCGAATACGTGGAACTGATAGGGGCGGGGAGGAGTGATAACGGAGAACGAGGCCGCAAAATATACGGACACTGTTTGGAGAAAATTTTGTTGACCTATTTTTTACTTTTCATCTTACTTCCTCAGAAGAGAAAATATTGCAATCGTGCATAGGAAAGGTTAATTTTCGCACGGAAAAATTCTTATTGCCGGGCCCTGGTAACTAAAATGTGAAGAAATATATATTTATTCTTAAATTCTGTTTACATAGATAACTTATCGCCTGGCTTACAAACTAGATACTTACAAACTAATCTAAATCTACTTTGTCTTGTATCCTAAATTAATCTAACACCGAACACTATTTACATTATTTACAGTGGGCAATACACACATACACATATAAACATATTTATGAATATTACAGATGAACTCATATAAAATTTTAACAGCGGTTGCAACTTAATTAACACCGAACACTATTTACATTATTTACACTGGACAATACATACAAGTACTCTTATAAACACAACACATAAACGTTTTAAACACCATTGTACATGCTGTCATCCACATCATTTAAACCGCAACTGCACGAGCCATTCGCAGCCCCTCTTGTCCCATCGAGCCCAGGGAGTATTCTCCTCTATATTGTGAGCAATTTTTTTCTAACAAGTGTAGTCATGTTCCATGTTTTGCGCATTATTGATACCGAAAAATCGATTGACGGCAAAAGCGTCTGTCCGTCGATCGGTCGGTCTGTGATCAACGCTAGCACCTGGCCCATTTTCTCTAAAATTAATAATCCTTGGATAGAAATACAGACCCTACGAGTTTGAAACGGCTACTTTGATTTGTGGAGGTACTAACATGAAGCATCAATTACATTTTCGAAATTTTCTCAAAGACGGTTCCTATTTTTTATTAAAGGTTGTCTTCGTATAGTGTACTAGACGTTAAAAAAGTATCGCAGGATTAATTTTTGTTGAAGTCCCTCATTTTTCGAAAATTGCAAGAGATTTTTTCGGTGTCTACAACAACAATATTTAACATGTGGATTTAAAAAATATATCTGTTGTTAAAAGACAGATCTTGAAATAAGGCTATGTGTAATTTTTTGAAAAGTTTTCTCTGTAATTTTGAGTGAAATTTACGCACTTTTTACACAATTCTTCTGAAAAACGGATCCATATTCTTTTTCTATATTTTCTCCTCGCATGTATCAAATAACGGTATAAGAGATGGCCCTAGTCTTATTTCTGGGGAACTATATTTTCGAAAATTGCAGAAAAGTAACATTGCAAAACTAAAAATTTGAAGATATTTTTGTCATATGTTTTAAAAAATCAGATATTAGAAAGAAAATGTAAAATTTTTTTGAAAAAAGTAGATTTTGTGCAATTGATGCTACCATTTAATGCATATTATAAAGAATCCCTCAAATCGCTCCAAATTTGTCCTTTAAAGTTTTTTTCACGAATAGAGAATACGTTTTTGCTTAACTCTCTGAATGTTCAAAAATTGCAAAAGTTAGAAATAATGCGAGTGTGGGAAGTATGTGTTGTTGTAGCGCCTAAATTAAATTGTCACGATTTGCCTCAAAATTTTACGAAAACTACTGATATTTCCAAAACATTTTACATTATTTACAGATCTGAGAGACACTCAAAATATGCTGTTCTGTCAAACATAAGGTAATTTTGTGGGGTGTTATATAACTGTCATAGTAAGAAGTAAATACAAACCCTTAAAAATTAAGTTAATATAACTTTTTTGAAACGTCTGTGCAGTACACAAGGGGAAGGTGCAGTGGCAAAATTATGCGACTGTAATTTCGGTGGTCAATCATTAGACAAGAAATCTTAACATTGAAAACTAGAGGTGCGAAAACAGCACCTACTTTCTCGCTCGTATTTTCAGGCAACATTACGCGCAAAGTACTCAAATTTTCGAAACATTGTACATGACCTTATTTCAAATTTTATCTTTAAGAAACAGATTTTATTAAGGGAAAATCTCTCTATTTTTAATATTTTAGTTGTAAGAAGACTCCGAAATTTTTTAACTTTTTCAATTTTTAAGAAAGGAGTTATCAACGAACATGAGACCTGCACCATCCTCTTAGATATCCTTCACACTATCCAATAAAAAAATGTAATCGAAAATGAATGAACCATTTTTCTTAAAATTTCGCAAATGTTCCAGGGCCTCCGTGTAAAGTACCCTTCAAATTGAAACACCGTTTCAAGTTCAAGGAGCCACGACATCAGCCAGATTGATATATTAATTCTGGAAAAAATTCAGGGGAATATGAATTCTGGAGAAAATCTGCCGAGCGGTTTAGCCGCTGGCGTTGTTCACAGAGGAATAGACAGACGGACAAACAAGCTGACGAACATTTTGCCGTTATTCGATTTCTCGATATCAAGGACTCGCAAAGCATAGATTCTGACACACACCACGTGTTAGAGGATTTTTTTCAAAATTTAGCATCTGGATTTATCCACTTTTTCATTGCCAAGACCCTGTAAAAAGAATATTTCTGTCGAAAATTCTCAGTTTTTTCGCGGAGCATTACATAACTTTCTCTCTATTCCATAGAAAGGAAAAGAGAGAGGGTGTAAAAGACCAAAGGACGAACGAGTCTGTTAGGAGGTTGTTGGGACACTTGAGCCGGAAGTAAAATGTCTGTGGCGAGATGGAGTAGGGTGAATAACGAATGATCGATGTCGAAAAAATATGATGGAAGTATACGGGGGGAAAGGTTCCTGAAAGTAGGGCATAAGGAAGAGAATGTCGAGCCAAGCGAGTGGCGAAACAGATCCCCTTTCCTGAAAAATGTCTTCGCCTGTACGGAGTTTATAGATAGCGATAGAAGTCAAACGAAGAACCAAAAGAGCGATATTAGATGTAAAAATAAGAAATTCGATAATATTTTGTGTCTGAAAACATAGAACTGTGGCAGAGCACTGATTTCCGTGTATCGCTGGCACCTATGATTTTAGAGGACATTTGCGGACACGTCAGCTTACAGTGAGGTCGGAATAGTACAGCATTCGACTGAATTCGTGTGATATTACGGTACGACCGAGTATCGTAAACTTCACAAGAGTATATTAATACCCATTACATCGAGATTCATACGGTACTTTTTATACATTTATAAGTCAAACTTTTACATTGAATCGTTTCGTGGCAGTTGACACGCAGGATTGAGCAAGACCACCTAGCGGACAGCTCCCTAACCCTACCCTCGCATGCTCCCGCAGGTGGTTGTGGTTATGAGTTCGCGTCCGAGGGAGTACTGCCCTAGTCAAATAGGAGCAAAGTGAAATTACGATCCATTTTATTTTAAATAATATTTCATGAAAAATACTAATAATCAAAGAAATTAAAACTGACAAGTATAATATAATATAAAATGCAATTTTAATGTACACAATCGAACGAAACATGTACTAGAACCATCTCAATGATTAATTGTCAATACTTAGTTTATAAATTTTTCTGTGATTGGTCAAGAGCGTGTGTCATAATAAAAACTGTATCGTAATGAATATCAGTATGCAATTGGTTGCAGCCATCAAATGACAGCATTATACAACTCACATTTTCGAAAAGTTGAACTTGAATGCACTTATTTAAGATCCGTTTTTAAGGAACAGATTTCATAAGGAAAAATCTCTCTCGGCAATATTATAATTGTAGGATGACGCCACAAAATGTTCGAACTATTTCACTGTTCATAAAATCTGCGTCATTCCAGTAAGTGAGAACAAATTTCAGTAAAATCTGTATCAAATTCAACTGAAGTGCCTTGGGGCGGTGTTCTCCAAAATTCACCTGTAACTGAATAGTCCATCATCTGCCAGGCGAGCAGAGCCGCTGCAACAATGCATCGTTTTGGCGGGTAGTTTACTGCCCATTTCAGCTCAGGAGAGAATTGTTAATGATATATTTTGTTCCTTTGAAGATATCATCAAGAAAATATAATATCAATATAATATCTTCTAGAACATTCTGAATATTATTGGAGATTTTGATAATTGTAGTAACGTTTTCTTGCAACTAATTTCGATTTAAAGAAGTTTTTTTATTGTATGCCAAGAGTGTTGAAATGATATAAAATGATATAAAATTGATATTTAATGAATAACTGTACTACATATCTTATATATACTCACAAATTTTTAGAATTTGTAGAAACGTTAATGCGAGGGCAAAAAATTAAAGAATATTGGGGTGTTCACAAGAAGCCTTAGATTTTAAGAGTGTATTGTTGCGGAACAATCCGTTCGAAAATTTTAATATTGTACCTCAACACTGCTGATATCATGGACAACAATATCCCTAAATCTTTTCAAGTTTGAAGGAGTCGTGTAATAAAGTCGCCTTTTTTTGCCTGAAATGACCCATGTACAAGTATTTTGCAGGACGCTTTCTGACGTAGAGTTTTCTTCTTCACGCTGTATACCAGTGCATTATGCGTGGTAATAAGGGACAATGGCACACGCGTCTCTCCGCATGCACATTGGCAAAAGTGAGCATCTTCGACCCCTCCATGCTCTAGAACTTTCTTTCATGTGTTGTGTCACGTGAAAATAGTAATTAATTTTGATAAACATATTTTTTTACGGGAGGAAATGTTTTACATTTTTTGGTACTCTGTTCAGCTATATGGGCGGAAGAAGCATAGTGGTGAGTCACAGAGAGAGCAGAGCAAAGTAGTAGGCTGCGTTTCTACAGTGGTAAGATCGGGAGGATTCGCCACAGCTGGGCGAAGACGGCGCAGTTGAAACCTACGGGAGTGAATATGGGCGGAAAAGGATGAGAGGCACCGCGCCGTCCCTTCGCTGGGAGGCTGGGAACTGCGGGACGGGGAACGACGAGGCAGCACGGCCGGAGACGGCAGGGAGGGGGGGAGGCAGAGGGGAGCGCAATCCGCGGGGCCGTTATCGCCGCGATAGCAGTGGGATGATAATTTCTGCCGGCAGCGGCTCGCCTGTGAAATTTGCCGAGCTTTCGGAACCGTTTAACCGGCCGTTGGGCTCGTTAACGGCATCACATCGATCCCTCCAGGAATTCCTGTTCATCAGGAGGCGGCGTCGGGCAGCGGCGGTATGGAGCGGGGCGGGGAGGAGAGAAATGGGGCGGAGAGGGAGAACGATTGGGGGCGGAGCGGGGGGAGGAAGGGGCGGGGCGGGGCGGAGTGGACTGGAGTGGAGCAGGGTGAGGCGGGACGGGGGGGTGGGTGGGAAATGGTGGTGAGAGAGACTGGGGAGGCGCAGCGGAGCGGGAAGAGCGCAAAGGGGCGGGGCAGGGCGGGGAAGAGAAAAAGGGCGGGGTGCAAGAGGTGTGGCGGAACGATGCGAGGCGGAGCGGGAGTGGAGAGAAGGAAGAATCGGGAGGGAATGAGGCTTGTCGGGGGGAGGGGGCTGTGAGGGACTCGAGCGGAGGGGCTTTGCGGAGCCTACTGATGGCGTCCAGTGGTGCCGTGCGCAGGGAAGTGGTGTGAGGCGGGACGGTGAGAGCAGTGGGACGGAGAAGAGAAGGTAGGTGGATGAAAGTGAATGGAGAGAGAGAAAGCTCAGATTGGCGTTTGCGCGCTACCCTTGTTCTCCCTCTTGGTGGTGCCTGGAGTTCAATTCACCTATGTGATGCCATGGTAAACGATTTTGTAATACTCTGTATCATTAGAGTAAATGACATAGCTGGTCTTCGTGAAATACATGGCAGAACCTGCTGACTTTAATGCTTTTTTATTGTTTTATTTTTATACTTTTTTGTAGGAAAGCTTAGGTTTTATTACTTTTAAAAGCTGTAACTGTTTTTCTAATGGTAATTTTTTCGCAATATTTTTCTGTAAAGGTTTGGTTTTAAAAACAAGAGACTGACGGCACATAGAAATCTTACGTATCACTTTGATCTATTTTTTCTTTTAAATAAATAATATAGGCAAAAATGTAAGGGTTGCAATGCATATATTACTCGCATAAAACTTAGCGAATCTCATAGAAAATTAAACTTGCAAACTTGAAAATTTTATTATATTTTTGACATCAACAAAATCAATTCCATTGAATAATTCTTTAAGAATGAACGTAGAATAACAGACAGAGGAATTACATTCAAGGGACAATATTTCCACCATCTCACACTTAATAAGTCATTTCTCTCAGTGTGAGTTGTTACCCTTACTGCTGGCTCGAGTCGGAAGGGTTACCCCTTCATATTTGCTAAAAAAAATATTTGTTCCTTATTCCATTCGTATGTGTAAATAAATATACGGTTTTTGAATACTGAATCCATTGAAAATGTTTGTCAGGGTTTAAATGACACTCTGCCAGCACCAGCATCCCCAAAGGTCGATGAAGAGGGTCAAAGTTCCAGGAATCACATGTACACCGCTATGCATCAACCATAGTCCGCTAGTATGCCTTACAGACGCGGCACTTCCCCGACCTTATGACAGTTACCGAACGGACGAAGTTTCACATTGTGGCCGCTGGAGCGCTGGTCGCCGACCATTCGCGAGACTTCCGGGCCGCTTTAAAACACAGGGAAATGCCCGCATTTCGGGCAATTTTGGCCGCTTACAGTGATATGAGGCATTGCAAACTAATGTTGACGGTAATACTAAACAATACTAAATCTATATATCTGCATGCTGGTTACTTAAAAGAAATTGTGAAGTGAATATTTCAAATCAACCCTTAAATGGCGTGCGTAAATTTTACCTGGTTAGTGAGGCTGCAGTAATTATTTTTGATACATCAAATACAATGCACAATGCACTTCCGTCTAACTACATGAAATATTTACATTATTTCTAAAACTATGAAGAAGATCGAGGGGGGCAGGAACTTTAAATTCACTTCTGAGAGAGCAAACTAGGGACCATCCCGGCATATGCCTTAAACGATTGAAAAAAACCAGAAAACCTTAGTCAGCATGGCGGCTGAAGACCGAGACCATTGACAAAAATAGAAAATCTAAGAATACATTAACTAGAAAAAAAAACAATGGTAATATAAAAATGGTAAAATTAAATAACAAACTTATACAATAAGAATAAAAATTGCCTAATGATGAGTAGTGACATAGTGACTGCAACAGTGGGGTAACATAATCAGATTGATAATTATAAAAACAAATATTTCAATATTTTCAATTTCCATATCAGTTTCAATCACATAAACATAATATACTGTCAAGCGGAATAAAATTTCAAGTTAGCAGACATCACAGACAAAAGAAATACATTTTACATGACAATAAGTAAATACTATATAAGTATTACACAATTTATAATAATTAAAAACAACCGTCTATTTCTTGTAATGTAATGAGAGATAATGAGAGTCCAAGTGACCGAGTCCAAAATCGTTAAGTAGAAATTAAAGTAAAAATATAGTTTTTGGAAAAAGCCTTTAAAGTTTAATGATTTCTCACAAATCGATATACGTTTTTGTTAGATGCCAAATAATTACTTGAATGTATGTACGTGTTCAACTTGTTAGTATTTAACACTATTTTGATTTATTTAATTTGTCATTTAATTAACCTCCTTATCCAATAAAAGTGGGCTTGAGCACCCTTTACTAAGAAACCAACAAAATATAAAAGTGTCAGTAAAAGGAAAATTAATTACTGATACATATGGATAAAATAACTTTCATAAAAAATTTGAACTAATATCACATTACAATCAGTACAGTGTAAGTTTAAGTTTTGTGAATAGTATGGCAAAAATATTACAGGTGAAACTTATACGCCTTGGATGATAATAATAGAGCTTTTAATTGCTTCTTAAAAGAATTGACAGAAAGACTGTGTTTAATATTCTTTGAGAGGCTGTTCCAAGCTCTCCAAGCGCAATTTTTTCGTTTTTATATTATTAAAGTGTGTTGATTCTTTAATCTATATAACACGCTCAAAAAAGTACAAACTTAAAACAGATGTTTTTGTGGTTGAAGACAAAAATCGCTAAATAACTGGAAGAATCTAATTTTAAAACAGACGACGGACGCTGATATAGATAAAAACTGACGCTGCTATAAATAACACCCAGGAAAGGTTGATAAGTTTTGATAAGTGATCAAAAAGCACTCTAAATCACTATTGCCCTGGCAAAAACGTTCTCGCCTAGAGAGAATCGGAAAGTTACTTACACTAGCGAAATTCATTAGCGCTCTCTCATGGACGTACATGCAAAACTATCAGAGATTTTCAGTTTTCAAAGTACCAGAGATTTTCAGTAAGGGCCCGTCCATAAATTACGTAACGCAAGTTATTTTGAATTCCCCCTTGCCCCCTCTAGCGCACTTGTAACGCGCGCTTCATCCCCCTCCAATAATTACGCAACACGCGACAATACCCCCAAATTACAATAAGTAAAAATCAATTATAAAACAGAAATAGTGTGTTGTATTAGTTGTATTTGAATTATATATGAAAATTCATGATAATTAAAGATAGAAATAGTTGGCGAAGCGTACTGTACATAACAATAAGATAAAGGACAGTTTTTTTTAAATAAGGACGCGTAAGCGAGAAAATTTCTGACTCTCCGTTGTTGATGACGCATGGGCCTCCCGAGCCTATTGCACTAATTTAATTGGATTTTAGAACATACTACAATAAATCAACGATGAAAAAAATATTTACATTAATTGTATCAATTTATACTTCATAACTTTGTTTGTAAACTCATTATATGTTGAATTTAGTTTGTTAATATGTTCATGTTTTAGTACAAAACTAAATAATTTTTTTCAGTAATTTATGGGTTACCCTTAAGAGCGGCTGAAGTACAATGTAAAATTTATTCCATAGACCGTTTCCAAATTCCACAACAATCAGAGGGCAATATATCAGACAGAAATGAAAATCAACAATCAGACGACATTTCGTGTTAACATTCTGACAACATTCCTCAGTGACGTTGGTTAGAAAATATATCACCTTTTGATTGCAAGGTGTTACAGTCAGAGAAACAACCAAAACTGTCGCAGACGATCATTCCCAATAGTTTCTCATTGAACGAAGAAAAGAAATTGTTTGTGCTATTTGTAAGATTTTAAACAATTTGTATCGAATTTTGAATGTAAACTGAATTGTTAGGTAGCCATGATGAGGGTATTATTTAGTGTTTGTAATGCGGATCTCTGTATATTTGCATACAGTAGCCGATCAAGGAATGGTCGGGGAGCAGCGCGCCAGCGGTCAGTAGCGGAACTTTTAGATATAACAAGACGGAGGCATGAGCATTCAGCCTTTATATGCATACTAGCGGATTATACCACAACCAACGTGAATTGCAATTCAATTATCTGAAATACTTAATCAAAATTCCAGGTGTGACCCTGATCATGTCAGACATGTTATCGATGTTCATTGGTGCTGTCACAGTACTTCAAGCTAATGGCCAAAAGCAAATTTTAACGAGCGATAAAAAGCAAGCTCAGTCTGTGTAGCGTCCTTGGGAACGGCGACTTCAACGGCAAATTGAAACATTGCGTAAGAGCATTGGTAGACTTTCTCAAACACTCAAAGACAATTGTAGTGCCAAGATTAAAAGAGAAGTAGAGAAAAGTATGTTGAAATATAAAAATGAAGGAAACCAGACAATCATCACTGTACTTAATCAACTCAAACAAAGTCTTTCTGTTAAATGTAACAGGCTAAGAAGATACCGCGAAAGCAACCTTCGCAAGAAACAAAATAAACTCTTTCAAATAAATGAAAAACAGTTCTACCACTCTATCCAGATGGGTAATGCTCAAGGACCGAACCAAGATGAAATAGCAGACGCACAAGAAGTTAATAGGTATTGGGGAGACATATGGACACAAAGTAAGCACCACAATTTCAGTGCTGAATGGATCCAGACTGTTACAAATGAGTGCGAAGACATACCCATGATGAATGACCATAGTATAGACATTGAAGATGTTAAAAGAGCTGTAAAGAAAACTTTGAATTGGAAGGGAACCGGGAGAGATAACATACATAATTTCCGGTATAAGAACTTTCCTAGCATTCACGAAATAATGGCAGGGTTATTCACAAAAGCCCTGAATAATCAAGAAGCCCTACCATCATTTTTATGGATTAACTTATCTTATCCCAAAATCCAAAATACCCAGCTCTGATCCCGGGAATATAGGCCTATTACATGCTTACCAACTTTAGACAAACTACTAACTTCCAAAATAAAATTTAAGATATATAAGCATCTTGAAGACAATAATATCCTAGCTGAAGAGCAAACAAGGGGGTCACAAGGCTGCAACTAACAGCTCATCATAGATGCGGCAGTCTGTGGACATGTGAAGAAAACAGGAAGGACGTTATATACAGCTTATATTGATTATCAAAAAGCCTTCGACAGCTTACCTGGCTCCTGGCTAATTGATGTGCTTGATATGTACAAAATAAACCCATTGGTTGTATCGTTTCTAAAGGCACAGATGCAAAGGTGGACAACCAGATTGCACATTTGCACGCAAAATAATCATGTCAATGCAGGAGACATACATATTAAACAAGGAATCATCCAAGGAGACTCTCTTAGCGGTCTGTGGTTCTGCCATGCTATGAATCCCCTATCGACTTTGTTAAATAAAGATCAAATGGGCTACAAAATCAAGAGCAAAATCGATCATGTACGCTTATCCTACCTGCTGTACATGGACGACTTAAAAGTATTCAGCCCCACAAGAGAAAAGCTTAATCATTTGCTTCACACTACTGCAAAATTTAGCAATGATATTGGAATGCATTTTGGCGTTGAGAAATGTAAACTAAATGCACGGCGGAAAGGAAAGTGGCAACATCAGATGGATTACACCCTTGGAGAAGGAAATGCTAAACAGGAACGAATTCATGCCATGAATCCTGAGGAATATTACAAATATCTTGAATATTTACAAATATCTAATGTTAACCTAAAAATTACAAAATCCCAGACTACCCAGAAATTTAACCACTCCCAAAAACTACCCAGAAATTTAATACTCGTCTGAGTAAAATTCTGAAAACTAAACTCAGTGCTGGCAGGAAAATTAAGGCTATAAATACCTATGTAATTCCAGTGCTGACGTACAGCTTTGGTATTGTCAGCTGTCACAAACCGAACTAGATGCATTTAATACAAACTGCAGAGTACTTTGCACCAGATTTAGATGTCGCCACCCTAAAAGCGCAGTTGAGAGATTCCACCTACCTAGGTCTTTGGGAGGAAAAGGTGTCATAGATATTGTGAATCTCCATCACCAACAACTGGAGAGACTGTGTCAGTACTTCCACGAAAAAGCTAATGGAAGCAAGACAGATCGGATTGTAACATACATTGAGCGGAAAATTACACCATTGAATTTGTCTGATGAAAAAATGAATCTACAAAAGCAAATACAGACCAATGAAATGAAAATCAGCAACTGGAAAGAGAAGCAACTTCATGGACGCTACCCATACCAGATAGAGGGAGAACTGATGGACCATAAGTCGTCAATTAAATGGCTGTGCTTGGGAGAACATTTTTGCTGAAACAGAGGGTTTCATGGTAGCTATTCAGGACCAAGTAGTATCAACTAAAAACTACCGTAAATTTATGCCGAAAGACACTAACGTTCGTGATGACAAATGTCGACTATGTGGAGAACATAGAGAAAATATTGACCACATTATCAGTGGATGCAGCTCTCTAGCATCCTCAGAATATACAAAACGACATGACTACGTTTGTAAAGTGGTTTATCAGCAACTAAGCCACAATAATAACCCTTTGACGGGTAACCGAACACCATACTATAAGTACACACCCGAACCAGTCATTGACCCAAATAATCACAAAATGTACTGGAACAGGTCCATTATAACAGATAGGTCTGTATCATCTAATAAACCGGACATTGTATGGCATGCCAAGAAAAACAAAAAGGTGTATCTGATTGATGTCGCGGTCCCGCTAGCTCACAACATCCCAAAGAAAAGAAGTGAAAAAATTCTAAAATATCAACCTCTGGCAAATGAGATAAAGGAAATGTGGAGCGACGTGGAAATGGTGACGATTGTACCAATAATTCTATGTGCCACTGGTGAAATTCTTAAGTTCCTACATGAATCCCTGCCTGAACTGCAACTGAAGAAGAGGTTATACATCCAGATGCAGAAAATTGTCATATTGGACACATGTAACATGGAGGAAGTTTCTGAACATTGATGGTTGATCCAGTGCTGATTATGACAGTTGGAACGTGTATCTCTTGTTCATGGTAACCGAGATGCACGAGTGGAAACAAGTTAAATTGTGATAGTAGTATTAATAATAATAATAATAATAATAATAATAATAATAATAATTATCCTTATTAGTGAACACATAAATGTTAACAGGCATCTCCGTAATATTATGTAAACACAATGTAAAAACAAGGAGTAGATAATTTTCTTTATCAACCTCTATAAAAACGTAATCGTTGTGTATCCCATTTTTATATAAAAGGGTTATCACACTATTACGAAGATCACGCAGACATATTTTTATTACTGTAATATGTTGTAATTAAAAAGAGAATTGGATTTCGAAATGCGTGTGTGGTGCAAGGCATTGAAGGTAAAATGAGATTAGTTTTTAAGGGGTAACTATACTGACATCCAAGTACAGAATTTCAGAATTTACGTCTGATTTATAATGCGAATAACTTCTTAGGAAGGTACTCACATTTTCAGTCTCCCAATGAAAATTGATAATTGTAAGTATTTGGTGAAAGCAGCGGAATAGGTACGGTTTAAAGAATATTTTTACACCTTATTTGTTTCAATTTTATGAAAAAGTATGAGCGATATTTTCGCAATTTCGCTTTATTTTTGTCTAGAAAATCTGTGCATAATAATCAGTTATTTAATTTCTGTTTTGTAGGTCCTTGATTGTAAAAACTGTTCGCCTGTCTGTCCATTCGTTTCTCCGTCCGTCTGTTCGTTTGTCCGTCCGTCCGTTTGTTCGTCCGTTTGTCCTGTCTGTCCGTCCCTTTGCTGTTCGTCCATTTGTCTGTTCGTCCTTTGTCTGTCTGTCTGTCTGTCTGCTGTGTCTGTGTCTGTCTGTGTCTGTCTGTGTCTGTCTGTGTCTGTCTGTGTCTGTCTGTGTCTGTCTGTGTCTGTCTGTGTCTGTCTGTGTCTGTCTGTCTGTCTGTCTGTCTGTCTGTCTGTCTGTGTGTCTGTGTCTGTCTTGTCCGTCTCTCTCTGTCCGTGCGTGTGTGAACAACGCTGACAGCGAAATCGTTTATCTGATTTTCTCCAAAATAGATATGCACCAATGAATGTACCGGATGTTACGGTCCCTTGAATTCGAAACCGACATTTTTATTTTGAGGGTACTTTACATTAAGTACCTGGGACATTTTTCACATTTAAAAAAAAATGCCTCCATCCTTTTTCGATTAAATGTTGTTGTTGGCTAGTATAAAGGCGTTTAGGAAAATATTACATGTCTCAGATTCGTTGAAAACCGTAATTTTTTGAAAAAAGGCGAAAGTTCAAAAGTTTTTCGGCGTCGTCCCACAACTACAAGTATGAAGATTGGGTTTTTTACGTTAATGAAATCTGTTACTTCAAGATAGATTTTGAAATAAGGTCATGTACAATGTTTCGAAAATTTGGGTAATTTTTGCTTAAGTTTGCGTGAAAATACGGACCAGAACATGCTGTTTTAGCACCATTAGTTTCAATATGCAATTGTTATAAATTTCGAGTTAGTATTCACATATAAGCTAATGGTGGAGAATAAACTGATCTAATCCAGTTTCAATATTTATATAATTGAATGTAAAACTAACGTTGTTCTCCCTTTTTTTCTTCTACTCTTTGAAACAGGAGTTATTCATTTTTATACAGTATAATGAATTTCTTTCGAATTCCGCTTTTATAAAAAAAGTGCGCTCATTTCACTTTAAAACCACTTTGTTTCCAGAAAACGAAATTATTCAATTTTAACTTCAAACAACTCAATTTGTAATGAAAAAAATAAATGGATTCAATTGTTTGTCGCTTTCATCCTTACAACGAAAAGATCATGCCAGTAGGTTTCAAGTACCTACTAGACCGTTAACGGGGTTATATCTTAATAAAATTATTTGACGGAGAATGTTAGTGAAAAATATGACGCAGATAATATTGCCAAAAGGGCAAAATAAAGGATGCACAATCATTTTCACTGGCTCAGGGCTTCAACTGATGTCACTGCAGTGCCTCTGACGGGAGGTTCTAAGGTTCGAATCTCGAAGTTGGCAGGACTTTCGACATTAGCTAGAGATAGGTTGAATTCAGTCGCTGCCTGGAGGTTTCTTGCGGTCGACTGCTCTGGTCGGTAGTTCTTCGTGGTTTCTCCGATAAACACCTGGCGCAGAACAGAACCCTAATATACGAACCACGAACCGCGCGCAATCGTTGCAACCTCTTCCTTAGTTTACCACCCCTTACTTACACACACACACACACTCACATGCACTACACTATCACACTTGTTGAGAGACCAGTCAGGAGCTTAGAGCTTTTTCCTGGGGGGAGCTGGTGGGAGATACGTGGTTGGGGGAAATCCGTGCGAGCCTAAGATCACCGCCATCTCCCGCGATGAAAACATGCACTACGCACATGAGATTAATGACCTTAGTGGTTGACGTGTCCGGAGTCACCAACCTATCAAACACTGTGATATGCAAACCGGAAGAATTCATGAAAAGAACGTTCCAGAGCTGCTGCACTTATTGAGAAGTGAAGCATGGAACCTGTGGGAACGGTGATCTATAGAGATCCTATGTTAAGGGAAAAAGAGAAAAAAACTTATTTAAAGCTGATAATATATGTGCACGAATCATGAGAAATGATGACATATGATGAAGTTTTATAATGCTTATTTTTGCTTTTTTTAGCCTAAGTACCTTTTTTGCGTAAATATCTTTTTTAGAATTATTGGTCTCATATGTATTATTTTTATATACAATGCTAAGATATAAAATCGGCTATGGTCCAACGTAACCTTTCATTATGAAACCTTCCATTCACGTCTTTGTGTTTTAAAATACGAGAGAATTCCTAAAAGTATAGCAACAGATCATCCTCTATTTGCGTATTTCATAAATACCAGCCATGTTCTGAAAACATGATCGATTGACAATACACAGAGGGAACCAAATTTTAAGTGGAAATTAATGTAAATTCCCAGACGCTTTCAATGTTCCTGATAGTTCATGTAGAAGGTAAATATGTAAAACTAGTTTTTAATTAAAATATACGTACTTGTTTTGTACATTCAATTTTATAAAATAATATAGTCAAATTACAAACAATTTTTCATTTTATTGTGTATGTAACTTATATCAGTACCGTTTTTCTCCTTATTCCTCACATTTTCAGCGCCTTTTTAGCCTCCTAAAACACGTTTTTTGGTACCTAAACATCCGATGTCTAGTGATCTGAAACGAACTAGGAGCCATGGGCGTCGAGAAGGACGCACTGCGGCAGAAAGGCGGCGAGGGAACGCATCGTTAGACCGACACTAACGAGCGCTTTGCATTTTTCCAAACACGCAAACCGTTTTTGAGCGATAAATATTTGCCCGGACGGCGAGAGGGGTTCATTTTAAAGAGCAAAGCAAACGCACCAGCTATTGCCGTTGTCAGATTGGTGAAAGCGCATTATTGTTTGGGAACGACATTATTCATTGTGAATAGATATGTCTCTACATAATTAATTATCAGTAGGCAGTCTTTATATTTCTAATTGACTGTGTCTTTGTGATCCGTATCACGTCCTTTTCACTGGCACACTCCAATGATTTTTCATGCGTTACGATGTAGAGGCAACAACAATGTTTGAATGCATGAAGTGGTGATACGCAGCTGCAAACAATTGAAATGTTTGTTTGGTTTTTTACCTGGAAAGAAACTGGTTTCTACTCAAAAGAGTTCATTTTAAGTTCTAATACTATATAAACTATTCATTAGTCAAATAAAGTTGTGGATGACCCATGTCCGATTTGAGTCAAAATATTGTTATTTTATTTCACTGAAAGACCCATTGCAATTCATGTTGTGAAGTTATTTTCTCGAAAAAATTTCCATTCATATTTTGTAGTTTTTCTTCCAGAAATATGCATTAAAATTTATGTTTTATGTTGTCTTCTTAATTCAGTCATCTACTTTATTCGGTGGTATTTATTTATTTAACGTAAAAAAACAGTTGAAACTGCGTATGACGTGCGTGCACGGAGAAGTGAATTCTGTGCACATTTTCAAAATTCTGTGATCCCTACACTGAGTCATATACTACATAAATTTTGAAAATAAAAAAAGCTCTCATGTAATAAAATCTATTTTCAAGGATAAATAAACAATACATTTTGGGCTCTTATCCATGATGTCCTTCGTCAAGGAATAATACTTCCTGCCCCAACAACATGGAAACGATAATTTGAATAACTATATTTCCCAATGAATTCTAGAAGACGTGCACAGATAATGAAGTTACATTTTGGTAAGTATTCGGAGAAACCATTCTTCTTTCGACTAGTTTCCCTGAATTCAATCTGTTGTCGATTAATGGAATCATAAACGTACGGCGTCTCGTTGACGTGATATCACAGGAAGCTCTTTTTGTAAATTTTCCTGACGTTTCAGGAGAAGGTCTTTTTCCGTTGATCATCTTTGATTCTCTTTCCCAGAGGGAGTCTGCAATCGCGGCAATTGATTTGATTGACTAGTCCCCCAGGTGTACTGCAGTGTCCCCTCCGACATGAATAAGCTCCATTATTGCTTGGTGATTGATAGATAGTAAGATAATCGATCGACGAGACTGTCTCTCGGCAGCTTTTGAGCGCAGCACCCTCCGTGATTAATGAGGAATAAGTAAGTAATTCGCGGTGACAAGATGAGATATGATGCGGAAGATATACTCGTTCTGTAACCCAATGACCCAGAAAACCCGCCTGACTGACAGTTGTGCCGTGAAATGTTTCATCCAAAAACCATTTCACGAAAGGAAATATCAAATTCGAAAAGCGGATTATATTAGAAAAAAGTTTCGTTAAATTGAAACAATAATAGTGTGGGCGGAGATTTCAGTGCTAGAAAATAATTCCTGATTTCATTATTCTTTCATTTCGTCGTTCTTTATAAGAATAATTGTTTACACTGCCCAGCGCCAAGCTCCGACCTGTTACTCATGATTCACGGCCAAAATCTGCTTCGTCTTTTGATTTACTGATCTCAGCGGTTTTTCTGAAACACCATGAATGCATGAAGAAAAGATGATTTATGATTTAGATGACAACCCAAAGTTGATGTTGCTGTAAAAATTGTAAAACTGGGAAGTATAAAAGATATAAATCTACCCTTTGTGCTATTCAACAGTTCATCAATAAATTAGTATAGTAATAACAGGATATTCGGGAGTCAACGAGGGTATAAATCATTGTAATTAACTCTGAATTGGTCGCGCTCCAGAATATTATGAAAGTGGTTGAGAGACGCCATTATTCATTTTTTAATGTCTCAAAAATGTTCAATCGAAATTGAGGCTTGAATCCAAAATCCATTAAAAAATAAGTACTTCTAGGATATTGTTTTTTCTTATAACTTTATAATTTTTCTTGTATATTAATCTATTTGATAAAATAAACACACTGTGCTCGATTGCTGGACTGATTCTTCTGGCGAACGCAGCGTTACAGAATCATTGCTTAGCGATCAGCAATTGCGTTATATTATCGCTAACTGGAAAGGTCAGACGGCGCCTGCTGAACGCGCCGTCATGATATCAATTGCTGTACGCAAAAACTCTAAGAAGATGAGACCAAATTCCCGAAGCTGTAGTAACGAACAGAATAATAATCGCAAATACACATTTTCAGACAATGAGTGTTTGATATGTGTGCTATAGTGATAGACGTCACACGATTACTCTATGGTTAATCGAAGGAATATTTTCTGACAAAATACGAATTAATTATTTTAATAAAATTGCAAATGAAACACATGATGCTTATTGTTGTACTAACATTTAATATATGGATAAATTGCAAGAAATTTATTCTTAGGGAAAAGAAGGCAAGTTCCGTGATATCTGTATACTTGTATACTACATTGTATTCCGTTACTTATGGCTGATTAATTATTTGTGATAATATGTACATTGCAATCGATATTTCATGAGGGATAATATACATATTAGGATCATCCGGAAATAGAAATTTCAATATCCACTTGTTTTAGATATTTCACAACTACTATGCTTAAAGTACTTCACAGAATTCGGCAATGAGAGAAAATTTGGAATATTTGTGTTCCCACGGAGATTATACATCCCCGTTACGCCGCAACGGGTTATTCTTAGGACATGAGCATGGGCTCAAAATACGAAGCCATTTATACAAATTGCGATTTAAGCGCATGACGACTACTGTGCTGTGCGGTCCGAGATAGTTCCGAGAAGTTGAGCGCTACCCTTCGACGCCCACTCGATTCAACCTCTGAACTGTGGGCGGGATGGGGTGAAGTCCATTGCCCTCTCCAGGAAGCGCCTCTCGGGTCCGCCCCCGCCTCCATTCCGCTCCGTCATTCTCCTTCAGTGCTCCCCCTCTCCTTCACCCCTCAGCGCTCAAAGCGCCTCTCTACGCCCTTCCACCCTGCTCCACCCTGCTCCACCCTGCTCCACCCTGCTCCACCCTGCTCCACCCTGCTCCACCCTGCTACATCCCTGCTACATCCCTGCTACATCCCTGCTCCACCCTGCTCCACCCTGCTCCACCCTGCTCCACCCTGCTCCACCCTGCTCCACCCTGCTCCACCCCTGCTCCACCCTGCTCCACCCTGCTCCACCCTGCTCCATCCCTGCCCCACCCTGCTCCATCCTTGCTTTATCCTGTTCCACCCTTCTCCATCTTGCCCCACCCTCCTCCAACCCAACCCTACTCCAACGCTGCTCCAATTCTACTCCACCATTCTCCATCCTGTTCCGCCGTGCGCGCCACCCTCATTCTGGCTCGCCCCAGCTGTGTCCCTCTTTCTTCGCCTGCGCCGCAGCCCGCTCCTCTTCCTCCTCCGCGCGGCGGCCCGGCCCTCCGCGCCGATAAGGAGCTCACCGGCGGCGCGGCGGCGGCGCGGCAATGGAAATCCGGGAATGACTGGGTTTTGTCGAATCATGGGCCGTGATTTTCCGAGCCATTTGAGCCCAAGTGGGCGTTTCCACGGGGTGACGACGCCATTTTTCAGACGCCGCCGATGCGGGCGCCGGTAACGAGCTGGGGTAAACGGTCCTCCGCCCCACACAACTCCCACTCCCACAACCACCACCGTCGCCACAATCCAACCACTTCTCTTCTCTAGTCCCCTTTTGCTCCCCGATGGCAGCTGATCTTAGGCCTTTTGTTATTCTGTTGTTTGACCTCCCGTCCCAGCTCCTTGCCCCGTTCCCTTCTACCTTTTCTGCTTCATGAAGGAAATGCATTTTAATTTTTGTTGGGTTACCCTATGCTGTTATTCACTTTCCTCAGATATCCGCCGTTTTATTTTCTAATCTCTGTGCTCTTCCTACAATATTAACCACCCCGCCACCAGCACACATCTACTTGAACCCCTTTGCTTCTGCGTGAAGCAAATTCCGGGCGACTTCTTCGCCGTGTAACTGGTGATTCACGCGGCTTCAGACGCCCTTTCTCTCCTTCCTGTTTCTTCTTCACTTCGCTACCTCTTCACTCTGCGCATAAAGAGCGCATAAACAGCGCATGAACAGCGGGCAGTACAAGGAGCGTATTAGATACGAGTATTGGGATCGACTAATAAGCGTTGGTCTCTCACATCACATATTAGTTCAAAACCTGTGGTGGGTGTCTGGGATTGAAGGATTAAAAACGTTTTCTGCGGAAATAAGATATTGTTTATAAGAAAGCTAGTACCGAAGGGCGTGAAAACGTCAAAATTATATCATTGCGATACTCTTCCTTGCCTTATGTATATGAATTATTCCTTTCCTGTTAACACCTAAGGTTGTTGACGTAATAATATTACTCGGGAAGGGCCAGCATTCATTTCTGGAAAGCACTAACGCTCCAGTAAATCGTTTTTCGTCTTGCCGGCCCCTCTCACAGTACTAAATTTCGTCTATCTCTGACATAGATCCTAGTTGAGTTAGCTTATGCTTCTCATAATCTTTCTAGATTAGCTCTCCACTCTATATTCTTTCCAATTTCTTGCCTGTAGTCTTTGTCGTAATAACAATATTCTCGATTCTGTCCACTTCCCTTCCTTTAAGTTTCACTTTAGTTTTCTTCATAGATCACCATCGACAACTGATTTTTCCCACGCTTTTTTTATTGCGTGCTCAACTTCAAATTGCTGAGAAACCACATTCATTAAAAGAAATGATGGCTATTACATTTACAGCTCTACAAGAAAAAGAGACTTATCGAAAATTTCATACCCGAAATGATAAGGTGGTTAAGCAAGTCAACGAGGGGTAGGTATACAACGTAATCATAACGTGGATTACTACGTATTGAATTAGCGTGGATACATGGCAACTCATTCACACGTAACACGTTGCAGACTGTTCCGGGAACGGATAGTTTCCCTTCCTACACGTACCTTCCATTGTCATCTCAATCAACGTTCGTCATTTAACAAATGTTTACAAACTAAGTATCAGATACCTGACCCTACTCGCTCACAATATAACCATGAAGTAACAAGAAGAGAGAAATGCTAACAAATGGGTTGTACATACACGCCAATTTTGAAAATATGCCAACAATTGAATTTAAGACGAAACTTGTAACGACCCTGTCCTGACAATAGCAACTGGAAACGCTTGAAATTGTCTTTCCTTTCATTCTACCTTTTGCACTCTTATAGCGCGTCTACTACTCTTTTAGCGCGTCTACCTCCCCATGCGTGTCAGTTCCACTTATAGTCACACTCCCATATCTACAGATAGAGATAGAGAGTCAATACATATTTCGTTTTATATTTCAGAAACGAAATGGAGTTTTTGTTGTTTTTTTTAACGGAGGACCCTGTAAGAGCTCGTACTAACATACACCGACGCGGGAAAGACATTTCTACATTACATCCAACTCCCGCCTCCATCTTTCGCAACGCTTCCGACGACGCGCCTTGATTTGTCGCTTCTGCCTCCTCCCGCGAGGTCCCCGCCACCGCCTCCGCCCACGCACGACGACTGTCCCGCGGCGACCTTTTGCCCCCCCGGGCCCGGCTCGACCCCGCCCCCCCCCCCCCGGGCGGTTAATCGCCCCTCGTGCCTACTCCCCCGGCGGCCCGCGCCGCCCAGCGCTCGCCCCCCTCCCTCCCCCTCGCCCCCGCCCCCGCAGCGCCCGACGCGCGCCCGCCGGCCCTAACGCGATTTATGTGCCGAGAGACGCGGCGCTGGAAACGGGAGCGGCACGGCGCCACGGCGGGATGGCGGGGCGAGTGGGCGTAAGCGGCGGCTTCATACACATTTTGCATTTCCATATTAAAAAGCTAATTCTGAGTTTCATTACGTGTCGAGATGTTTGTATTCGAATGGTTTAAAAGGTATTGCATTTATCCACATTTCCATTACTTTGATTAGTAGCTTTCGACGACCATTATCTTTACATCTTCTGTTTGAAAGCCAGAAATAAGACTAGGAGATTGGTGTAGTTAAATTCCTGGTTCTTAAATTTTAGGAACTGTGAATTAATTAAAAGTAAGTGCCCCTAAAGGATTACTGGGCTAAAAATAATCAGTATATTACTCACACTGTTTAAGATAGGTATTTGCGCCTTTGTATTGTTTTTCTGTAAACAGTTTCAACACCGCGAATCTGATATATCTCTGAATGATTGAGCAGGCAATGATTGGATGTCTCTCTCGTTTTTCTCTCTTCTCTCCCTCCCCCTCAATATCGACCCTCCCTTCTCCGGGGCTTTAGAGCTACTGAAGTAAATGTTGAAGTAACTATCCGTTTACATTCAGACTTCAAATCATTGAGACTTGGATCGTATGAAAGATCTGAAATGTTTTATAATTCAGAATATATATGAGGGGCTGTAGTCAACACGTGACCTCATTCGATTGTGTTTTCGATCAAATTCGCACTTCTTTGAGATTGATTTTCCGGCTACATGAACCCACTTCCATATTCTGAAGAAGATGACACAAAACAACCGCCAAACAAAACAGGAGATTTGATTCGGAAAGTACGGTTAATATTGTATTTATCCTTTGTTGGTGGAATGGGCGAGGTTTGTGTGAATCGATTTGTGACAGTGTTATATGAGATTAATATGATATTGTTTCGTTTGTAGGTGAAATGCGCCAAAAATATTTATAAAATTTCCGGCAGAGTATTTCGAGACAGTAGATGATTCGCGTAATTTCCGATTTAATCGAGGAATAGCCTCGACCTTAGTAGCAACGACTAGAGAGTGGAATAGTCTTCCAGGAAATGTTAGGAAATGCAAAACATGCGATCATTCAAAAAACATTTAAATACTCTTTTTCTGAGCTGATATTGTATGATGTGAAAGTGTGTAATAAATTTGTTTAAAATTGTATGGTAAATGTAATATTTGATATCGCTTTTTTAACAGTTTTTTCTCCATTTCTTGTATTTTCTTAAGTTAGTTTTTAAGTGAGCTCAAAATTGTAAGTTAAATGTAATCTTTATAGGGCTTTTTAACAGTTTTGTTCTTTTCTTTGTTTTCTTAAGTTAGTTCTTAATTTAGTTAACAATAGTACAATTAGTGTAAATTAAGTCTATTATAGGGTTAGACTTTTTTGTGTTATCTACTAGTAACTTCTAATTCATTATTGTTTAACTTTGTCATGGCTCTGACTGAATGCGTTTTTTCCCTTAGTACATAATGTTGAAATCTAAAATCGGCCCTAAGCCGTCGTCGTGGCCGGGTGGTTGTGTGCATTCTCATATTGTTTTTATCACTCATGAATGTATTTGAGATTTTTTGTTAACATTTGATACGTATTGCTAAATTAATATCTCTCAGAATTTATATTCGGGCACCCCTTTAGAGTTATCCAGAGTCAGTAATGTTTGTTTGTTTTCAAAATTATCTTAAATATATTATTTTGTTTCTCAATGTTGAAGAGCATGCACACTTCCTTTGTTTTCCCTGGTTTTCCCTGGTCACTTAAGGCAAATGCTGGGACGTTGTATTCTTGACGCGTTTTGTGAGTCCAGGGGCATGACATCTGTAAGTTGAATTATTTACTTATTACTAAGTATTATTATTTACTTGTTTTTATTTATTAAATGTATCTCTAAATTCAATTCTTATCTATAAATTTATGTATTACGTGGTTAGGCGGAAGAGCGGACCTGATGAGCCTCGCCACATAAATAAAGTCATTATTATTATTATTATTATTATTATTATTATTATTATTATTATTATTATTATTATTATTATTATTATTATTAGCAAGGATTAACGCATACAAAATTCCTCAGATTTGGCCGGGAGACATTTACGTTTACTGTCACAAATTAACTGTATCATTTGTAATGTATTAGATAATAATGGAACGTCTGATATACTTATTATTATACCGAGGTTTCACATTATTACACTGAGGTATCGGAATTATTTTAAAGGTTAAAAATGCAAGAAGGTTCAGAAATGCTTCTTGAAAAGTTTGCAATTGTGACAATCAAATACGCAGTGGAAAACGGGCTTTATGATTTTAATCCGTTTCCACTAACTTTTACAATTGTCTGTACTACATGTACAAAAGTGAATGAGTATCAATTACATTTCTGGTTTCTAAGAACTATATTAAGAAAATAACTCACATGTATTTTGTTACACGCTGGGAAATTAGTACTACGAAAAGCATGTTTTAATTGGTGACAAATTAGTCGGATTCTACTGAACTATCTTTTTTTCAAAATTATACCCTTAAGTCTATTTAGAACGCATTTACGGATAACTACGAATACGAACTGCAGACGCAGGCGTGAGTGTGAGTGTCAAATTACCTAGTTTCTGCAGAGCGAACATTGTATCTGTTGGATTACCCCTAATATAATTACGGTGTGTTTTCGTATTCGCCAGATATAGACACGAGTTAATAGGTAATACATTAGCCAGATTCTGGGAGGGAGATGCGGGCTCCGAAGGCGGGGGAGCCGCCGCTGAAGCAGACGAGAATGCAGACCTCGCCAGGTAGAACACTGAGAGGCGGTCGGGTGTTTCTCGCAGAATGCAGAACTCGCCAGATAGAACACCGAGAGGCGGTCGGATGTTTCTCAAAACGCAGAGCTCGATATATAGGACACCGAGAGGTGGTCAGGTGTTTCTCGTAGAATGAAGAGCTCGCCAGATAGACCACCGAGAGGCGGTCGGGTGTTTCTCGCAGAATGCACAACTCGCCAGATAGAACACCGAGTGGCGGTGGGGTGTTTCTCGCAGAATGCAGAGCTCGCCAGATAGAACACCGAGAGGCGGTCGGGTGTTTCTCGCAGAATGCAGAGCTCGCCAGATAGAACACCGAGATTTAACAACTCCGGGGTTGTTTCTCGCAGAATGCAGCCTTCTACGTGTAGGAGCAAGGGAGCACATGGAAAACGAACGCAGTACCACTGAGACCTCCACGCTCAGCGCTTAGTGGGCGGACGCCGGCGCTCCGCTTCGCCGCTCGTTGGAAAAACTCGCTTCTCCTTGAGCCTCCCCTCCGCTGTGGACGTCCTTCCCCACCCCATCCCCGCCAGGCGTCGCAGAGGAAAGCAGCGGTGGCGGGGGCGGCGTCTCTTGGGCGCCGACGCACCTGTTGAGAGCCCGCAAAAAGTCTCCCAACTCGTTAAAATATTTCGCTAATTAAGTTACGTTGCTAATTAGCCTTGAGGTAAGTTATCTGCCGTAAGGGTTTGGTTGAGCGGGAAGGAATGATGAGTGAAATGGATTGAGGGAATGGAAATAAATCGCTCAACGTGAGTGAGAAAGAAATGTAACGGGAATGGAAGTAGCGCTGTCGTATATTTCGGTTTGAGAGTTTAGGAAAGTCGAAATTGAAGAGAATAATGAGATAAACTGAGTTTTCATCCAGGCTTCTTTAATTGGCACAGTTATTCATTCCTCGATATTTAGTGCTCTCAAATTAATCAATTAACACAATATTTTATTCGAAAATGTTTTATTTTCAGTGAAAACGTAATATCGGCTCTTTTTGGAATAAACTAATTTTCACTTCGTCCTCAGCCCTCCTCTCAATCTTGCGGTGTGTATCAGACATGGACATGTCACGCAGGCCTTATAAATTATCACGAGCATACGTGATTAGGTTGAGATACTAAAATAGACTGAGAGAGGAAAATTGTTTGTAATTATTCTCTGATGATTTCACGAGAAATGCTATGCGAATGAATATGAGAATGAAGCAGGATCATAGTTTCTTACGTGATTTTCGTACTTCACTAAGTTTGTCCCTCCTTGATTTATTAACTGAGTGTTTGATTCATAGAACACAAAGAAAATCTAAAGTGATCAAAGGAAGAAAATTAACTTTTGAGTAAATGTGAATACGGCAAATTGGTAAATCTGCGCGACTTCGATTAATATTTTGTGATATCTGAATCAACATTTTCGTGAAGTAAACTTTTACTTCATTTTACCATAAAAAGTATTTTATCATTCTCTATTTTTTACGAATTTTAAAAAATACCACATATTTTAAGTCTGCAATTATTTAGATTTAATACAGGTGAAACAGATGATTGATCTTACACAACTACATCAGAAAGAATGTGTATGCGTTATTGAGAAAGACAAGAAAAGAAAAGATTGAGAATGTATTGGGCATCACAAAATTTACAAAATTATCAGTATACAAATATTTTTTATGAATCGTAAGGCAATGTTCTAAGCTTTCTAAGAGATGCCTGTAATACGTTTAAAATAAATACTTTTGAAACAGTTTACTGCAGCTAATACTGTGTATTGTAACGTAAGTTGGAGAATTGCCATGCACTTCTATTTTGAGTACACATCGCTTTTAGACTATTTGAAGATATTATTTCGTTCTTTAGTAAAATTTGCATTTGTCTTTTTTGTAGTGTCAATGGCGTCTTTGAAGTACACTTCATTCCTATTACCGAGCCAAGACGTTAATAGACTAGCCATATATGTGACTTCTGTTTTTGCCAAATGCATATGCTTATCAAAATTGCACTTACGCCAACTCACCTTAAATTATTTTCCAACTCCTGACTTATGTATCATTATTAATGTGCTTATGTATCATTTATTTTTAATTAAAAAAACTTTTGGTGATATGGATTATAAATAAATAGTTTACATATGTGAATGTTCAGCGTTAAAGCTTAATATCTGAAGTAAAATATAACAATTATCGATATATTGAGAAGGAAAATTTGCTTCTTATTCATTTATAAATATTTTATACTTTTGGAAGATGGTTCCTTATGTCGTAAGGCTTCATATTTTATCTCATAAGCTCACGTTCAGTTGTTAAACAAATCAGCTTGATATCTCGCATTCGATTCTAATAACGCAAGGGAATAAGATTTCTACCTCATGGAAGGTTTAGCACGCTACGTGCTCAATTTGTTATGTAGATTAGGAATATCACAATAAAATCGACATATTACGTCACAGCTTTTAAATATACCGTATCTTTATATAGTATCATATAGTGTTTTGCTATTAATGCAAACACATTTAAATTGCACCTGTAAGATATGTAGAATCAATATGAATAAAATATATTTAAAAATAAAATATTTGTTCAGTTCCCTTTTACCACATTCATACAATGTCAACAAAATTAGGACCGGGAGCGGTAACTCAGTGCATGAACTGATGTCACTGCAGCGCCTGTGACCGGGAGGTCCTAGGTTCGAGTCCTGATGGCGCCAGGATTTTCGACACTAGCTTTCCAGCTAAGTCGAATTCAGTCGCTGTCTGGAGGAGAATTCTAGTGGCCGGCTGCTCTGATCGGTAGTTTTCCGTGGTTTCTCCGATCAACACCAGGCGAATGCCGGAGTAGTACCCTACCAAACGGGACACGGACCGCGCGCGATCTGTCCTTCCCATTCCTTGTTCTATTCTCTCCCCTTACACACACACACACACACACTAACATGCACTACACTACCATATATCCCGGGAGACCGGTCGGGAGCTTAGAGCTTATTCCGGCTGGGGCGGTGCCCCGCTGGTAGGAGAGACCTGGTGAGAGGGAAACCCCACTAGCCGACGGTAGGTCGGCGCCGGATCACGCGATCCAGCGGGGGAAGCTCACCGCCATCTCCAGAGAAAAAGCATGCACTACACTAACGGGACTAATGACCAGAGCAGTTGACGCGCCCGGAAACATGAATAAATCAAACAGTCAATCAATCAAAAAAATGAGGCTTTCGTGTTGTTATTTTACCTTCTATATTCGAAGATTCCGTCTTTATTCTCGCGACTGGTAGACGCGCTCAATTACGAGTTCGGTAGTAGTAGGTCTTAGTGGATGTTTTGAAAACAATTCACGTGCGCCCTCGTATTTTCTACTGTGCATCAGTCACTGAAAGAAATTATTTTAGCCGCTTACCTATTTAGCAAGTCTACAAGTATGGAACTGTTGGGGTGTCATATCTGAGTCAGTCGGCAACGTTTCAGAGGTCAAGTTGTGCCTCCCATCATCAGGCCTTAAACCACATGTCAATAAGGCCTAATAATGGAGGCACAACTTGACCTCTGAAACGTTGCCATACTGTTTCTTGTTTCAAGATACCATTGTAATGTAAAAATCATTTTGTTTTAATAAATGGATTTGTGACTGTCTATAAAAAGTAATTATTGGAACTTTTATTAAAAAAAACTTATAAACAGACAGCCTATGTTTCATCTTTAATATCTCTGAATATTCATTTTCTTCACGCCCATCTTAATTTTTCCTGCAAAATTTTGGTGATATTAGTAATGAACATGGTGAATAGTTTCACCAAGGTACTACACAAGAGACGAGATACCAAGGCTGTAAGGATGCTGGAATGATGAGAGCTAGTTTTTTGTCAGAGAAAACAGGAACGTAAAAGTAACTGACAAGGCGCAAAGAAACTTTAAGCAATACATTACGAAATTTTCCTTCCAATATGTTTCAATATTATTGCACGAATATGCGTATTCCATTTTTAACTTGTTCTTACCTCGTATGAAGCAAACTCATAAAATTTTGTAGTAATATAACCCAGGAGACAAGGCGGAAATTAGGATAGGATTTTATTTATTGATTTCAAATACTGAATATGCTCATATCTTTTGACCCCCTGAGCTTGTATAATGACTTTCAAAATCAGCGTAATTGTTTACATTGAAATCAACTGCTTCCTGTAAGTATGAAAAATTGCGCTAGGAACTGGCGCTAGGGAAAATATGTTCCCTAGTGTAATTACTAGGGCTTGGATGTTTGACCTAAAAATGTAAGAAATATGCAAGCATTTATGACCTAAAAACAATTAAATATGACCTTAAATATGGTTTAAACTTTTTGGTTGCAATGTGGAAACCTTGCTTTTATTTAAATAGCTATTATATTGAAAATATACTTTTATAATTAATTTTTATAAAATCTAGCACGTTTAAATTTCGCCCCATCACTTTGGTGCTCCATGAAGACAATTCTACTTGCTAAAGTAGTTAAGTATTTAAAGAAGCAGTTGATTTTGGCACAAAACCTGACGAAACTAATGCTTCCTTTGCATCTGGTGCTTTCTAGCTTTCTTTTTCTTTATACCTTACCCTCCTAATTCATACAGGTATTGATTGTGTGTGTGTATACATATATATATATATATATATATATATATATATATATATATATAGAGAGAGAGAGAGAGAGAGAGAGATAATATGACAAGTCATAAACATCCGGACCGTAGTAATTAATGTCGTTGAAGGATATTGTTCATGCAACTATAGATTGCAATATTTGAACAAGCCTAATTAGTGACTAAGCAAATGAGGTTATAATTGTATCATGCTGAGCTGCACATCAAACTAAGGTATATTGAGTTGGCACAAGTGGACCACTGGCTTGGCTCTCAACCACATTGCTATACGAGCTCTCTGTGTCACCTAATGAAGCTTCCCTGACTGAGCGGCCAGTGTCTCAGGACCTCCAGACCCCCCTCTCGTCGCCCCCGAGGCGTGTCGCTATTGGCTGGTTCGCTCCCGCACAAGAGCTTCGCAGTTAATCTCCGCCGTGCCACATCATTTCAGCATTATCAACATACATAAAATTGTGCATTTGACTTATACCCTCAGAATCAGTAACAAAATTTAGAATTTGTGTTCTGTTCATTGCAAGCATTGGCTGCAAGAACTCCTCTTAAAAAAACTTTATTCCATATCTATTCACTAAATCATGTTTGTGTAATACAAAGAAGGTAACTGTAAACTCTTTGATTTTTACCTTCGCAATATGAGCAGAGAGAACTCAAAACTCAATAAATGAAATTACAATGTATATTCTAATAACAATGCACCACATCAGATGCTCTGAACCGGTCTTAATTCTCTTTTCTGTACCACTTCATATGATGATCTGCTGAGAGACGGACGTCATGTAATTTGCGGTGTGTGGCAAACTTTATAATTTTCTCAATGCTGTTACACACCTCACAGACTTTTTTCATTATGAAAGAAACTTAATGAGTAGTTGCAGCTGCAAATAACTTGATTGGAACTACATACAAATTGAAAATTTGTTTCTACTTTCTTGTTGTAATTCAATCAACATGGCTATTTGAATGTAACAATTTCATCGACATGTCTATGTAAATGTAACAATTGATTCATGCAATTCTTTCATGAATTCAAGGTGATGGTGAACTTTTCACTTTAATGTTTCATCAGAAAGTATGTGATCACAATGACTATTATGATAATTACTCTATTACAAATAAAATCATTAACCCTCAAATCAATGTAATCATTGTTTTGATCCATTTAATAATCAATAGAGAAGCGCGATGTTTTTGATTTTCCTCAACTTATTCGTTGTTAAACATTCTGGTGTAAGATCTTACAAATTGTACTGTTATTAATTAGAACTAACGCCGGAAAGCAGGGGTCTCCAAATATAACTCTCGTCGGTCCATTACTTTGATTGTGGCACCCATATCCTAGAGATAGATATACTATCAATCTTCTCGTAAGAACCCTATTTATCAAAATATTGCTATAATTATATTAAATAATTTTCTATTTTCGAAATTGTATATTTTTTTAAATATATTTTAGGCATGACGTAATCGACTCACTTGCAATTCAACATAATACGTACCGGGGAAATGTCATGGGTAATGGTAGTTGAAACTAGTGTGAGAGGGAAGTGTGCCTTTCGCTGAGTGAGCTGCTTCACTGGCGTCTTACCTGAAAGAAAGAAATGGCACTATTAGTATTACAATAGTTACTTACGTAATTAATACAGAAAGTGAGTGATGTATGAATGAAATGTTAACATTTGACGAATGCCATTTTGAAATGAGTAATTTCGTTCGAGTTACGTACATAATTATTAGTACGAATTCAAGTACGTACACTTGAAATCATTTCCAATATACTAGGTGGCAACCATGTTGATCCATAATGCCTCTGCGATTTGTTTACTTTACAGTATGCATTTTTAACGTGGTCGTGACTTCTTTAGAATACGCGTACGGCAAAATAAATTTACCGTTCCCTATTTAGCGTACCGCAAATAACTAAAAACTAAATAAATACAGAATAAATAAATACATAACAAATACATAATAAATAAATACATTATAAATAAATACATAAATAAATACCTGATAAATAAATAAATACTAAATAAATAAATAATGAAAGTGAATATTTGTATTTACCCATTATATGTCCAAAGGGCAAATGCCCCGGCGCCGTTAAATCCCTGGGTTCCTGGCCGGTCACCTAACTAGAAAGCCGCGATGTCTCGATTTTGCTTAACTTCGCGACTTAACGTAGTTAACTAATTCGACTAGCGGCACTGGATTCGCGGTACTGGCTTTTCAGAAGAACCATTCTAGCATTCACCTGTATTACTGATGGAAACTCCGAAAACCCCGGTCAGGTTGGCCGGCATGGAGATTGAACCCGGGTCTCGAATGTGAAGTCAGGACTCGACGCCCTGAACCACATCGCTCGGTTGAAGATAAGAACTAGTTTCCATTCGTGAGTTCTGAAAACACGCGTTTCTATTTCTTCATGGAGATTGTGCTCACGTTGAACAACACAACGAAATGTTCACAATTTATTAATTATTCATATCTTAAATTTATAGTTCAAATGAATACTTTCTTTCGGCGCATTGCTATATTTTTGAACCTTACAGGCTACGATGCTTGTATTCCTTTAGATGATTATTTGTACTAAAATTTCTCAAATGACAATATTTCTTTAAGTACTGTACCTTGTTGATTCTTTCTACATCCGTCATTCGACAATAAAAAAGCGATTTATCATTAATTGCAGTGTCTTTTTTTTACATTTTCGTTGAGTCTTTTTTTGTTACACATTTTGTCAGGGAAACAGTTTTAGAATGATGTATAAACCGCAATGCTGAAATGAAATAATTTTTCATTGTAAATTCCTGTCGGCACGCTTACATCTCGGAAAGTTTTCAAAACAAAATTCTCATTGATCGCAAAGACGCAGTTAAATCCCTTCATACGCAATGGTTCTTAGTTCACATGCTGAGTAGATTAGTTTTTTTACTCTTTCAACTTTTAGTCTTAATCTGATAACGTGTTCTCCTTCTCAGCCTTGAAGCATAAGTTGAAAAAGTGTTGAGGTCTTTTGTAAATAGCACCTATTAATTAAGCTCCGCAGTTCTGAATGATTAACGCACCTCCCGCTTGAGAATAACTTTCTGAAATTGCGTTTTGGTGACTTCGTCTTGATCTGGGAAAAAGAGCTGCTTACATATTTATCTAAAATACGCATGTAATATTTGAATGTCCAGATTTTAATATTAATGGTTCTTATTTGCTGGCCATTTTAGTCATATGCTGTTTTAAAAATAGAAATGGCAAAACAGAATATCAGTTTCGTAGATTACATTAAAGAAACAAAACTAGAAAGATATTATGAGAAAGTGCATTACCTTCAGGAACACAGCAATTATTGAAAATCGGTGATTATTAATGAATTGATTTTGATAGTGAGTTCTTTTTCCTTCAGTGCTGTATTTTTTGTATAAATACACTATTTTGTAATACCTTATTGCTATTTATTTAAACCTTTAATTTCACTTCAGTCAAATGATTTTTTGGAATTGAAATCTTAACACACTTCGACAATATTATATATACCAAAGCCTTTTCGAGGGGTAGTGTAAAAGACTAGTGACTGTCAAGATTTACATTGTAATTAATGAAATATATTTTATTGATTATAATTTTGAAATAACACTATAGATCCACTTTTGCCGTCGTAACTTGATCAGTAAATTATAGATCAATGAATTTTGTCAGTACAATACTTAGAATATAGTTCAAAAAACCAACTTAATCAAAATTGGTCATACAATGCATCCCATGCTTAAGGTCATGCCCCTCTTAATTGTTTACGTTACGTACTGTCATCTTAATTGTTTACGTTAAATACAGCGACTGTGCTACTCTCCGTCCGATTTTTTTCTGATGATAGGGATTAATATTTATGGACGCGTTTGCCACCAATTCCTCTCCGTATTGGAATGAACCCACAATTCCAGTTAAATCATAAAACTAGTGCTGGTACAAGAGCACATATTTTCTTGCATTATTTCTAATTTTTGCAATTGATCAAAAATTCATAATTCCACGATAACGAGACCTATGAAATTTCTTTAAGTGTTGTGTTATGCTAACTGAAGATATTTTAATAAGAAAATTAGGCAATTTTGAGAAACGTTTAAAACTATTGTTGAGGCTTCATGTAAAGTACCCTCAGATAACAAAATATCCGTTTCAAACTCCCTTGCCCTCGTGAGCAATCGGAGAATATCAGTTTTGGAGAAAATCGTCTCACCATGTTAGGCGCTATATTTTACTGTTCCTGTGTTCTATCCGTAGGATATATTTGAAGAAAAGGAACCGGTTTTTAGATTTCTTGAAAGTAAATTGAAGTTATGCGAAAACTACTGTTTGATTTCAGAAAACTGTATATGACCTAATTGAAGCAGAACTAATTTTAATTAATAAAAATCCTGTCTACAAATACTACTTTGGCAATGTTAATTTTTCGAAAGTTCCAAAAACCGGAGCAGCACCACTTTTTTCTCATCCTTTGATACATAAAAAGGAAAAGAAAGAAAAAAATTGTAGCCTTTTTAGGCTCCAAAATAATTGTTTGAAAATGTTAAGATCTGTCTTTGAATAACATATTTTATTCAGGAAAATATTTCCATCTTCATTATTGTAGGTATAGGAAGACCAGGCCCCCAAAAAATGGAACAGCTCATAAAATAATCGTGTAGTACACTGGAGACGAACGAATTGATAGTGATGAAAGATGGCGCCGCGCTCAAGATGCTGCCAATGCTAGAAGATAGCACGTTACCAATGCAATATTAAATATCTATGACATCGCCTGACAGTCGTGAGTGACAGAAAGGAGTGGGGGAGGAAACAGCATGCTTGGAAAGGGGAGGGAATGGCCGTTTCGCTTCCCGACGTAGGCCAAGAGGCAGTCGAGAAAGCGGAAGCAGGAGTGCGAAAATGACGTAAATCAGAAGGGGGAGGAAAGTGGCGACGCGGGGGGAGGAAAATGGAGATATCACGGGAGGTGTGCCAGTACAAGGGCCAAAGGAAAGAAGGAAGCGGGGTTAGAAGCGGGGCAAGGAGGTGGAAATCAGGCAAAGAAGACAACGGAAAGTGACAAAAGGGGGGAAGAGTAGGACGAGGAAACAGAGGGCGGGAAAGCGAGCAGAGGCATGAAAAGCGTAAACGCGAAAAGTAAGCATTAGGAAGATGTCAAGGGAGCGGAGGACAAGACAGGCAGGATAATGGCTTTAGACCAAAGGAGTGATAACTTAGAAGGCAGGCGGGGAGATGTTCGTAGTAAAGGTATGAGGAGACATGATAAATGTCAGGAACAGGGAAAGGGGAAAAAAAGAGTGAAGTAGCGAGAAAATGAAACCGAGTTTGGAGAGGCGGGGCCAAGGGAGGTAAAGAAGTTTCAGGCGGTGCAAGGGCGTCGAAGCCAAGAGAATCATGAACAAAGAAAGTGAATGATGGATCTAGGAAAAGAAATACGGAAAAAGAGAGGTGGGAAATAATAAGGAAGGTGGGGACAATGAGAATTAAAGGGATGGTAGATGACAATTGCGACAAAAGAAGGTCAAGGGAGGTGGGGTAAGGAAGTTGAACAAGGAATGCGGAAAAGAAAAGCGATCACAAGGAACATGAAAGAAGCAGGCAAAGAGAAGTAGGAACAAGAGAGGTGGGGAAAACGAGCATGCAACGAAATATATGGACATCGGAGGTGAGGAAGAATTAAGGCTACTATAATAGGTTAGAATGAAAAGGAAGAGTAGAATAAGGAAAAAGTAGAGACGAGGTGGAGAGGGAAAGACGTGAACAATAGAAACAAAAAAAAAAAACTTGGGGAGCAAAAGAAGTACACAAAAAGCAAGGTAAGGGGAAGGCAAAGCTCTAAAGAGAAGTAGCAACAATGTGTGTGGACAGGAAGCAAAATCAGCAAAAATTGACACAATGAAGGGAAGGCTGAAAAATGAACGAAAAGTAGAGCCAATGAAGGGAGAGAAGAAGAGCAAGAAAAAGGTTAAGAACAGAGGGGAGCAGGGGCTCTGGAAAGTGGGGCGCGGGGTGGGAGCGGAGGCCGGGAGCAGTGGGCGCTGTTCGCGCGCATTGCAAATGGCACTGGAGGCGCGCGGGCCCAGCAGTAAATCCGGGGGGGCGGCGGGGCGGCGCGGGGGCGGCGCGGGGGCGGCGCGGGGGCACCGCCGTGCGTTCGCGAGCCCCAATACATCACCGCACGCTGAATCAGTGTATTCCGGCACTGTTCCGCGTGCCGCACAGCCGGGCCAGCTCCGCATCCGCTGCGCCCTGCCTGCCCCAACCAGCCGCCCCTGTCCCCGCCGCCGGGCAAAAACGGCGTCTCCGGGAGCGCGCTGCTCGAATACGTTATGCGAGATGGACGAGCGGCGGCGGCGACGCGAGACACGTGTATGGATCCCGGCGTGGCGGAGGTGGGAGGGGCGGGGCCGGGGAAGGGAGAGGAGGCTGGGGGTGGCGGGGACGTTCCGCTCCGTGCTTCGCCGCTCCTGTCGCTGCCTGGGCTTCATCACTCCCCGGCCTGCCACTGGTCGCGCCCCGCGATACTCCGTTTCTTCTTTAGCTTTTGCTGTTGGGTGGAGCTTGGTGTTGTTGGTGATTCCGGTTTCTTCTGTCTTTCCTACTCTAATTTCTTTCTGTCGATCCACTACGTTTCGTGGCATGCACAGCCATTGTTGTCCTGTGAACTTCTTTCTTACTTGTCCTCATTCTTATTTTATATACCGTTCTTTCTTTTCTGTTTTTGTCATGAGATCTAAACATATTTAGTGACTACTTCTCAACGTACAATATTTTTCAGTTAAATTTATTGCATCAGGAAGTTATCAAGTTCTCTCTTATCAGAACGAAATTTCCTCGCAATGTTCTATCTTTCTCACTTCCAATATGCCTTTAAGTTTTTCACTCTCTAAGTAGTCTCTTCGCTTTGTATCCAACGCAACTCTTACAAAGCTACATTGGATCTCATTTTCGTAATTCTCTTGTCTTCATATTGCCTCCTTCGTTGCTACTTCTTTTCTTCGTTTTGAGGGATGTACCGGTCGTATTTGACTAATAGCCTCATCATTTCTTTCGCCTTCACGAAGCATTTTCTTGTGCGTTGCGTGTCTTTCGCGCTGTGCGTGTTCGGGCGGCGGTATCCCCGCTTTCCGTCCCCCTTGTGAGCCGTCCTCTGCCACTGCAGAGCTCTTTTTCTTACGCCGTTCCGGACGACTCTGCCGCAGCCCCGTGTTGCCCCGCGACGCCACCTCTGTCGTCTGTCTCACGCCGGCCACTTGCGCCTACCGCCGGCCTCCGCTCCCCCTGCTCCCCCCGCCCGCTCCCCCCGCCCCCACCTCCCCACCCCGCACCCCACCGCACCCCCCCCTGCACCCCGCACCCGCCACGCACCCGTCCCACCCGTCCCGCACCCGCCCTGCACCGCCCTGCACCCGACCCGCACCCCACCCGCACCCCACCCGCACCCACCCGCACCCCGCCCGCACCTCGCCCCGCACTTCGCGCCGCACCCCAACCCACACCCCACCTCACCCCACCCTTAACCCCGCACCCCACCCGCATATTGCCCGGCACCAAGCCACGTACTTCGTCCCGCAATCCGTCTCATACTTGCCCGACGTCCCGTACCAGTGTGCGCCGTCACGTTGACTCAATCTGAATTGCCCGGTGACCTGGGCCCTCTCTGTCTCACCTTAACTCACCCCACCCCGCCCCACCCCGCCCCACCTCGCCCCACCCCGCCATACCTCGCCCCACCTCCCCACCACGCCCCACCTCCCCACACGCCCCCCTCGCCCCACCCGCCCCACCCCGCCCCACCTCCCCCCCGGCCCGCCCTTCCTCCCGCCTCCACCCCGCCTCCACCCCGCCACTCCCCTCCACAGTCTCCCCACGCCTTCGCTTCCGCTGCCGCCCGTGACGCCTCGATCCGTGTCCACTTCCACATTCTCTCCACCACCACAATGCGCTCTGCTCCTCTCTGACATCGCCCCGCCTCCAACCCGTCTCCGCCCCGCCTCCGCCACCGCCTCGTTTCGCATTTGCGCCGCCGCGCGTCGCGAGGCGGCGTCCCGACGCCCCCCTCCCGGCCGCTGCACGCGCGCCCTTGGGCTTTGCGGCCCCTCACGCTGCAACCCGAACTTCTCCCGCCCAAGACGCGGCACAGTGCTTCCTCTCCGGCAGCCGCGAGGCAAAAGTTCAAAATCAAAGGTTTTAGTTTGCGGAGCTCATTGTTGCATCAGTAAGCAGTGTTTGTGTCAAGGCTCGTCTTTTTATTAAGTAATGGCTAGAATCAACGCCTTTGATCACGAACTCAAGATCGATCCCCGACAAAACAATGTGCGGTACGTAAAGTGATACTTCTACTGGGTTTCACTGCAACGATATGTCATTACTTACGTCACAAGTGACGTCATGTAACAGCAATGCTCCAAAGATGAGGTCATCCGATATTAAATATTTGAAATATATACATGTTCCGTTATGGAATAGCAAATATTTTCATATTTATGGTATTTATGTACCCTCGCTTGCACAAAAAATGGGCGATGTCCTGAGCCGAACTTTACCAGAGTTTTCCGACCCCTGCCCCGCCCTGTGGGATCGAGCTGACCAATCCGCTTTAGCTTCATTTCAGGGAGGCGGGACTATTCATCTTGAACATTACAAAAAGGCGGTGATGGCGAGTTATATTATAGTAAATATTTGAATATAAATATTAAATCAACCAACAGTTTTACATAAATTTTTGTATATACATTTAATTACATAAATAAAGGCATGCAATTTCCCAGTAAAAACATATTTTAAAACTGTTATAAAACGGGTTTTTTGCAAAAAATAACACTGGACAACGACTATTAAGCTCCATGTCTACATTTCGTCGTTTATTATTTAATATTTAATATAAAATGCAAATAATTTGCATTGTATGCATTCTAACCTAGTTATTTTATTAGAAAAATTAATAATTTAAAAGAAATACGTTTTAAGTCAGTTTCAAACACGCCCTCCGAGATGAGCTTTCAGTTGTGAAATCTTCATCATAAATTTCTCAGATGACCCAATTAAAATATACTATATGGTCTGAACATTAATATTGTAATAAAATAGTTTTGATATGTAAAATACTAAATAAACTTAAAGTATTTAAAGTTCTTTTTAGTCACAATAAAAGTTTTCTTCTGCAGACATTATGATTGGAAAATTGCAGCTGTAAGCAAATGAATGATTTTTGATCTTTTTTTTTGGGGATCACAATTAATTACCTCTTCAATCTAACGTTAGGGTGATTGCTTTTTACATGGAGTTCTTTACCCAAAATATTAAAAATCATATGTGATCCCTAGTCTTTGAGTTTTTTTGGGTGAGAATAAAAAACGACATATGCCTCTTATATAATATTTTAATATCTTAATGTTTGCAAGGGTAGAAACACCACCTTTTCGTCTATTGCGTGAACATTGGGGGGAACACACACACACACACACACACACAGTCATATCAATATATTACTTACATGTAATTTATGTATGTTTTCCCAATCAACCAATGAAATTAATATATTTATATTATTATAGAAAGGTATTTTTACATTACGATATTTTTATTTTCGAAAACGAGCAATGCACACAAAGGTTTTTCCCGTCATCGGAATTTTACCCCTTCTTCTAGATAAGCAGACCTTGCAAACACTGTTTTGCTTTCCATTAAGAATCATAGAATTCTCCTGTCATAAATTATTTCAAAATTTATTGTTAATAATGTTTCAAAATTTTCTCAAACTTCGGAAATCTGTGCCCACGATAATCGTTAGAAAATGAATAGGGATCCTCTTCTGTAAAATATTGTTGCAAATAAAATTTTCTCTATTTTCATACATTTTTATTTCATACAAAATTGCCAATTTATTGGATATGTGTTCACTAACGCATCTTAAATAATTTACTGCATATTTAAAATTTTTTAATGAATTGTTAATAAATATTGTAAACAAAATAAGCAATTAATTTTTTATTTGGGAAAAATTTCATTTAAGTTATAAATATTTATAAATAATTTAATTAAAGTACTGTAATATGAATTAAGGTTAAATTTTTAAAAACTATAACTACAATTTTATTATTTTGAAACGCATTGCTACTATATTACAATGTAACTTTTTTAAAATGTACTGCCCATTGATTGATATTTTGTGTTCGTATAAAAGTATATCTCCCCAGAGACGATTTTACAAAGAAAATCTAAATAATATGAAATAACCTAAAATTTATAATTCATTGGCATTTGGTCCCCCTTCGGCATTACTTTAATCAAGGTCGGGAAGAAGGAGAAATCTGCGCTATGGCATTTGGGTTTAACAAATCTTCAGGGTCACCATTGCGTTCCTTTTACTTAAGTCTTAGGTTTCCCGAAAGTGATATAGATATTTCAACATTAACGAGAATACATGTTGCATACCATGAGAGAGAAATGTGAACAAATGTCTGGATTTTAAAATATCTGCCTTTGGAATACTGCATCAAAGTCCTACAGCTATTGTAATTACATTTTCTTCATTCGTCGATAAACTTCCGAACACTTTCCGGTGAATTATTTAGCGCCGCTAAAGCGAAGATTTCAGGTTAAAGAGCCCCACATATGTTATTGGTGGATCGAAAATAGATTTTAATTGTGGATTGACATTATTCGTTGGTGCAACATACAAGAAATGTGAATTTACTATTTGTTGATTTTCTCTTTCCTTCAGTCCCGTCAATTTTTCGAAAATATAATTCAATCATCTTTTTTTACCTAAATACAATATTTACTTTTCGACCTGTCAATTCGGAAGAATAGTTGTTCCCTTTGAAAAAGCGATCATGCCGATAAATGGACAAAGTTTACAAATATCATAAATACCAAATGAAGTAATATCGATATTTGTTATCAAAAGGGACCCCCCTCTAGAAAATAATCAAATTTTCTTTGTTTTCATTAATCTTTTCAAATAAGAACGTAACTTTGGTTTTGGTTTGGTTTTCCCGGGAAAGATCTTACAGATCCTGCAGATCTTAACAGATCTTGCCCCCTTTGTGCCAGCACATAATAAAAGGGCTCTTCATCGGTATCTTCACTTCGGGTTTAAGGTAATTATTATTAATTCTTAAGCGAGTATTTTACAGTTCTAATGACCGTTTTGCAATCACACCAATGTTTTTATTCCTCAGGCATCTTCCTCTATTCTTGTCCCTTCATTGTCAAATCCATGACGTACTTACAAGATTTCTTGGCCTTCCTCGTTTTCTTCTTTCGAAAGGATTCACTCAAATATAATTTTGATATTCTGTCAGCATGCATTCCGAAAGCATACCATTGGAGTTGTTTGGATTCTACATTTCGACCACTTGTCTCTCAATCATTATTATCTGTCTAATCTTTCGTTTAGTATTCTATCAAACAGTTATGACAACATCGTCTCCAAAAATTCATTTCTAGCATTTAACCGAAAGTTTATTGCATCATTTTAATTCAAATTTTCCCGATTCATACGAAACAAGCTCTCACCATGCTTGTATATTGTCTCTTAGTTTTTCAAATTTTTGTTTTATTAAATATTATGAAGTCTACTAAAAATTTGGGCCCTTTCCCTAGCATTTTTAAAAAAGTCAATATTATTAAAATCCCCTGTCTAATAATCACTCCGATATATTTAAATTCCTTTCCACTGGAAATATCCCTATTTCTGTTCTAGATCATATCAAGTTTTCCCCTACAACCATGTGTCTTGACTTTACATTATTTATTTTGAGTCCCCTTTTTTTTATTTTTTTATTAATTTCTGGATTAAATGTTACAGATACAAAAATATTATTTTCTACCTTTTTTTCAAGTGATACCTGACCCCAAAAAGCGAAATCGCTATGTATGAATTAAAAAGGTTTTGCAGCCGTTCTCAAAGTCTTAAACGATATCCACCAACATTTTTAGTTATTTGGATTATGCACTAATCAAACCTTTCAACATTTTGTTTTACAGTCTTGCATGACTTATTAGGTTCTTCAAAAATAATGTAACAAGTATTTCAACGTCAATTTAAAAGGGTAAGACTTTTCTGATGAAATAATATTATATAAATAAAGATCTTCATCTTCATCTTCATTACTAGTTTACCACTAGTTCATTAGAGAAAATGAATATTTTCTAGGATGAAGAGAGGGCACGTGCCCTTTGGGAGTCTTTTATTTTGGATCCGATTAGGATGGTTTATAAAATAGTTTTAGCATACTCTTTAATGAATGATTGAGAAGAATATTTAATAATGGACTTGTTTATTAATCAATATCATTCACAACAATAACCCTTTCAGAATGTTAGCAAATGGGCATGATACACATATTTACTTCAACTAATAATCGAATATTTATTATAAAAATACATGGTTTTAAAAACCAAAATTATTTTTTCAACTTCATCACTAACTTATTCCTTAAAATTTATCTGCGTGCCCATACCCTACAACAAACACTTCACATATTATTCTCGTATACTTCGTATATACAGAGTAATATGCGTAGTATAGAATGTATATAATCTCCCGGAAAAAACTGCGCATTTTCTGCGAAAAATCATTTCCGCGCTCTGGTGACAAAACTGAATCAAAAAATTGCTAAATTAAGAAAAAAGTCCCCCAAACCCGCGGTGTAGCCATAATTCCAGTTTTGTGGATCCGTGATGCCAAAAAACCAATTGGAAATAAAACGTCCGCCCTCCGTCTGATACAACTCTGGCGCCTAAACCATGCATCGATTTTTCCAAATTGAAGAAACCCCTGTCGTTTTCCCGGCTGAAGCTACGATTTTAAAAAACCCATTCATTAATTTTTGGGGACTATTGTAGCCTTCCGGACGTTTTAAATTTTCCAAAACGGCCCCAAATTGTTTCTGTAAATTTCTTATGGGACTGTTTACTCTAAAAGTAAAATACCTTATAAGGTAGAATATGTCCAATTTTCACGGTTAACCCCAGATTTTGAAAAATCCTAAATTTAAAGTTTTAGTTGATTTCCTACAATATAGCGTGCAATATTTAAATTTAAAAAAATTCACATAAAAAAGATTTCTCAAAAACGGCTCCAAATTTTTTCTTTAAATTTTTGGTTGGGAGTAATGCAAATCGCCTATCGATGACATAAACGAGATTTGCTCTATTCTATTGTTTTAAAATTACACAAATTAATTTTTAAAATACCTCTCACGCTGTTAACATGAGCATTTGAATAGATTTGTATAGATTTTTTAACTTGTGAGTAGAAGTGCTTAAATGACTTTAGAAGTTTTCAAAACTCAATACATTCCTGTGAAAAAGACTATTTTGAACAAGTTTGAGAAAATGCCCAAAAAATGTATTTTGTGCGGCGCTAGATGTCCGCTGGAAAGAGAACGGCAAGACCCTTATGTGAGCTGGCAAGACCCTTAAAACCAGTCCACACAAAGTTATAAACATTTGCTACGAGAAAGTCTGTCCCATTCTGTAGCACCTCTAGTTCTTCATATTTTGGTAGTGAAGTGTAAGCATTTCTTAATTTTTAAAAGCAAAGAAAAAATTTCCAGCTAGAAAACTTGAAAAAAGTGAGACGCAAATAAATAAAGTTAATTACAAAGGACGTAATACTCGTATTAGGGATTGGGAAGGGAAACGAACGTACCAATGAAAAAACCAAAAGGGCCTATGAACAGGAAAATATGGAGTAGTGAATGATCGGGTAAACGACCAGTAATCGAAAGTACATCAAATTCTTTCCGCAGTTTTGTAATGGTATCTTCTTGCAAAGAAAAGAATGTTTAGCATTCTCGACATCGTTATTAGGAATTTATTTTCATTGCTCGTCAAGAAAAAAACCAGATATCTCGGGATTTAAACACGCGTTCCTCTTTTGGGAACCATGCACTAAGCGTTGCCTACCAACACGTCATAAAGCATTTCCGTAAAACTTACTCAATTAAGAATCTTACGAATTTTGTCTTCAAACTGTTGCTTTCGCACTTCTGCAATTTAAAATATTAATAAGAGACAATAAGAGACTCTAAGAGACAATAAGAAAGCAAAGAAATCTACGTGGCACTATAAAATAGTTAATTCTACTTAAAATGTTTCAGTTCAGTACTATGTAATTTTTGCAGGCGCTTCGGTTCTGGCCTGACGCTCAACCCTTATCGCCTCTGCCCAAGGTGAGATTATGACGTGATAACGTTGGGCTAGAGACACGTTTCGACAGGGCCCGACATTCAGAATTCATTTGCTGCAAGTAATTACTAGAATCTAAGAAACATTTATTGACTTCAAGAAAAATCCCCTATCATTACGCAGTTATTATTTTTTTGTTCATCTACTCACATTTATATAAAAATAAACTCTTATTTTCTCGTGTTATGTAATGTTTTCTTAATATATAACAAATGTTACAGTATTGCAATTCATTCGTTTTGAAAACTCTTAAACGACAATCGAAAATCATACCTTAAATTATTGAAAAGGAAAAGTATTAATTAATATCTCACACATTGTCAAAAATAAAATGTTGCATGAACAGGCTAGAACAAAACTCAGTTTTCCCAGTTCTTCAAACAAGCACCTGAACTACGACGTCCTCCCCGCAGTCACTATACAATGCTTTACATATTGGGATGTGTTGACGAGTGATACTTTTGAGTTTTGCTAGCTGAAGACAAGAATGTTGCTTGCAACAGAAAAAATAAAAAGTACGATTTCCAAAATGGGTTTTTGAAACGTTTAATAGTAAGAAAAAAAACGATTTCATTGCAGTTTTGCTTTTCCCAAACCATTCTTTAAAATTGTAAATATTGCTTATTTTTTGAAAAATGCCATCATTTCAAGAAGCCTACATGATTGTTATGCAGAACAAAATTATGGACAACAAATTTCATTTGAAAGACAAATCTGTTTTCAATTTTGTAGTTGTAGGAAGACGCTAAAATGTTCAAACTTTTAACATTTTCGAAAATTCAGAGTTAACCATGAAAATTGGAACTATGTCATCCTTCAAAAGTGTATTTTACTCTATTCTTACTAAAAATTCGGAGCCTTTTTTAGAAAATTTTGAAAATGTCAAAGGCTTCATGTAAAGTACCCCAAATTTCAAAGATTTTCAAATTTCCCAAAGCTTCAACTACAGCCAGAAAAACGGGGGTTCTTAAATTTTTGGAAAGGATCGTACGTGTGGTTTGGCCTAGTAGTAATCACAGACGGATGGACGGACGGTTTGGATAAAACCACTTTTCGACTCCAAAACGTGTATTACCGTTTAATCGCAAATCGTTTTTCCGCTTATTACATAACTTTCTCTATACGTATCCCTAAAATATACTCGTATATACGTCACATACGAATATACTACTTATACTACATAAATTCGTTGTATATGAAAGTAAAAACGAGAATACAAGTTTTGTTTTGTGCTGAGATAACGAATTATCATAGTTCAAAATCCATCTAAACGTATTACAGCAGTTCCAAGGTGAGATCAAAAAACAGTACTGAGAATTTTCTGCATTACTGATTGTCATTTCAAGGTGAGTTTATTTTTACATAAATGATTCATATTCAAAATATGAATGTATTTATCTAATCAAAAAAAACGAGTAATTTATTACAATCTGGGCACGACGTTGTGTAAAAGTTACAACTTTAATATCAGTTACTTAAGGCCCAAACCTTCCCTCATATTGACTTACCGTATTATGGCGTGAAAAAATATCAAATGCGTGGGAATACACGACCCAAGAACCTTCTGTAAAACGCATTTTTCCGGAGCTCGTGGTCAGAGCAACTGGTTAAATCGAACGATGGGGGTTTTTGATTCCTGTCCGAAGGAATTACATCTTTAGTACTAAAATTATACGGTTATCAGGTCACAATATGGATATCACTAACAAAACAGGATAAACATTTCCCCATATTTCATTTCCCATAAAGTGACAGAGTTGTGACAAACGTTTTTGGAAGTGAATGCAAAATGTATGTCAAAACGTTCACTATCTTAATTCCAACGAGTTAGGTTAAATTCTTACTAACTAAATATAAATAAATGCACATTTGTATAAATATTTGTAATAAGCGGTATCAAACTAATTACACATTATATAGTATAAAAGTTCAGCAAATATCTTATAAGCAATAAATAAATACACGTATTTTCCGTAAACATTCTTATCTTTTAATTCTGAGACTTAGGTAAAACAAAACGCGGAACAGAAGAAAAAAGGCATCGCACAGAACTCGATCCTCAATACCTCCGATTTAAAACCCGGTGTCAAACGATTTCAGCTTCAGAGGGGTTTTGGTCTTTCAGTAATCTGAAGCCTTAATGTATCTACGAATACGAAATATTTGTTCTGTAATTTCTCCATTTTCTCTGAACAACATTTAAGACGTAATAAAAACATATTCCTAAACATATTCGTTCTCAAGCAGTACAATTTCAGGAAAAAAGCAATATTAGGGCAACATGTTTTTTAAAAATACATGATAATATATTTATTTATCTCTCCGTTATCATATTTATAGATTTTATAATAAATTTAATATTTAGATTTAAAGAACGACATTATCCCAGACATTTTGAGATCAAATTCGCACCTCCTTGTTTTGCTATATTGAGACTAAATGACAGGTGATTTGTGCATTGGATCACCTACAAAACATGGCGAAAAATCATTGGATATAACTAAATAATTAAAATTCCTTATTTCTTTGTGAAAATTGGGGCTGATTGAATCTCACCATTGTCTCAGTCCCCGCACTAAGATAAGCCCATCAAAACATTGTTTATTTAAAAATGGAGATAATAATAAAAATATTGATTTCTTTCACATGAACGTCAAATCGTACTACTTTATTATGTTTTTGGGGTTCCCTACATTTTTGAAATGTGGCTTCACCTACCGAGACTGACATTAAAAATTTTAGAAGACCATAAAAGAAATAAAATTATCAATTGTACAAACAATTTTCGGGATGCGTTCTCTTAGCATTTATCACAAGGCACAAACACAAAATGGTAATTTTAATGAGTTCGTAATAGTCTCTAAGGAACTTTTTAAACGTTAAAAAAAACATATTCCTTTCTCAATTAATAAAGAACAGAAGAAATTACCTTTTACAAAATAAAAATAAACCCACAGACTTTTAGGATTCTGATTATCTCTAGAACTATTAAATATTAAATTACTAGTGATTATACAACTTGGTACAGACTTTTTCATTTATTTCTAACGATTACATAAAAATATGATAATGATATTGCAATTGAGACACTTTTAAAATTTTAGCTATCTCTTCAATTTCGTTTCGTCACATTGCTTGGAATACAAGATACAGCACACAATCTTAATATAATCACATTATCGTTTACAAAAACAAATTTGTTCCTCCTTAGAATTTTTTGGGAAAGTCTCTCTCGTGATGATAGTGATTAATGTGTTCCAGGCATCAGTAAAAAAATACATATTCGGGAGGATTTGATCTGGTGTCAGTCCTCTATCTACTCGCGTTTAATCCACGGGCTATCACAGAGGTACCTTACAGCACCGATGAGGGTGTTGTAGAATGAATTCTATCTTGAAATTTATTGTTCTATGATGTACAAAATTTACTTCGGTTACAGCAAACTCACATTCTTGATAAGAATGTGGGAAACATCAACGCGATACTAGTCTATAGTTGATTCCCAGTTAGAAATATTTCGATTCGAATGTCTTTTGTGTAGGGCTCCGAGTAGCTTCTATCCCGCGAACTGCTATCTTGCCCCCTCCCATATCTTCAAGGTGATCTCCCCATTACGCGATAAGACGAACTGTAACTCGTCGTGAAACACCAGTGTGAAATGCAGAACCGCGTAAATTTAAGAAATAACTATGTGATTTTTAAAATCAATTAACACAACTAAGAATTTCCGGACAAATTTGCATTCGTTATTCATGAAAACTTGTAACCTAAACTTGAATGATATAATGCTAACAATATTTTAATTATCTGCAAATAGTTGATTGATTGCTTCTTAAAGAAATTATAATGCTTATAATGTAAACAACGAAGTAGTTGTATTACAACAGCACATACTCTCTTCTCTAATGTCACTGCTCCGTAATATTATACTATTACATGAATTGGGAAAAAGTTTTCAACCAGTAAGATCTCTATTTAATTTTGTAGTTTTGAAAAGTTAACTTTTTTAATTTTCAAAAATATATAGAGTTCCTCGAAAATAGGACAACCAGCGCCTCGGGCCCAAAAAGTACAGAACGAGGCTTACGGTCGTCATGCTGATGGACGACAAAACTGGCCCTTTTTACGGCCCTAAGTCTTTTCAAAAATTAATATTAATTACAAAATATTGGACATATTACTACTGAAATCACACCATAACAGAAGAAAAAAATCACCTTCTGGATTCGAACTCACAACGTTAGCAAGCTGACAGGGTACCTACGACGTTAACCATTCGGCTAAAGCGGTTTCTGTTTCAATTGCCACTTAGAAAAGTAGTTAAATATAATAAAACCTATGCTAAATAGAACATAATCGTTTCAATATATTTTTTTCGTTTTCATAGGTCAATCCTTTTTAAGTTTAAATATACTGTGATATATAATATAATATAAAATGTATAATATAGAGATAATTTAAAAATATTAATATAATATAATTATATTTTAATAGAGATACGAACTTCTCTATAGAAAGAAGTACAATATTTTACTTTTCCTCATGCGTACTTCATACATTGTCATAATAAAACTGGAAAGGGACTTTGAATTATTCGGAAAGAGCCTAATGTCTAAGTAGGACAGTTTTAAAAAATACTAGTGATGCTAAAACAGCGCGTACTTTCTCACCCGTATTTTCACGGAAACTTATGCTGAAAATACTAAAAGTTTCAAAAATTGCACATGATCTTATTTAAAAAACTTATCTTTAAGGAAAAAGTTTCATCAAGGGAAAAATCTCAAATTTCAATATTTTACTTTGTAGGAATACTTACGAAAAATCAGTTTAAACGAACTGAGACCTGCAATATTCTCCAAACACTTCTCACTATCCCAAACCATAAAATGTAATAAAAATTATGGAGCCATTTGTTTGAACATTTGAAAAAATGTCCCAGGGCTTCATGTAAAGTACCCTCCCCAATTGAATATCGGTTTCAAATTCAAGGCGCTACGACATCAGCCAGATCGATTGGGATTTTCAATTTTGGTGAAATCGGGTGAACGGGTTTTAGCCGCTAGCGTTTTCAGGGACGGGCGGACAGACTTTTTTCCGTCCCGTCGATTTTTCGCTATAAACCACCCACAAAACATGGATTCTGGCTAAACCCCGATTTGGAGGATTTTTCTAAATTTAGCAAGTGGATTTATCCATTTTTTTGTCACAAAAGGGGCCGTGTAATATGCGTTTTTCTGCAGACAATTCGCCGTATTTTTGCGTAGCATTATAACTTTCTCTACTCCTTAAGAAGAAAGTGCAGTCAATATAGAAAATTTAGATTATGCGTTCCGGAAAAAATTTTTATGCTTTCACTGCAAAGCAATTTTCAAATTTGAAAACATTTATACAATTTTTATAACTTCATTTGTAGAATTAGTTATACAAGAAGAAGAGTAAAGAGTTCATGGGAAAATTTTAAACAGATTAGTAATTGTAACGTTGAAAAATCCCAGAGATATTAATAAAGGTGACATTTACTACAGTACTTGTAATAACGGTATAGTGTATTCGAAAGAAAGTGTAAAGTAAAAAGAAAAGGTTCTTTTCAGAAAGTTCAATAATGCAATATAAGCATAAAGTAACATACCCTCCAGAAATATTGGAATATCTTGGATTCAGAATCCCAATGAACTTACTAATTTTAATATCAATTTTGAAAAAGAATACATCGTTTAGAAGTCAGTAATGTTTTAATTTTTGCGGTACCATGTGTACACAGGTCCCTTTCCTACAACGAGTCTAAATAAATACATGTTCGCAAGTCTTTTGGAAATATTTTTTGGGTTCGTGATTTCAAAAACCGAATTTCCTTCAAAACCCCGAAATACCATTTTTACTTGATATCATTGTTTCTGTATTTCTGCGCATTCGAGATGTAAATATAGTAAAAAATTTAATGAAGTCTAACTCAATATTAGGACAATTATTTTCCGTCACTCTTCCTCAACCAAAAACTATGGAAATATTGTAATGAAAGAACATTATTAAATTCAGTGGTACTCATTTAATAAATATGTTTATTTACCAACGAAATATAGAAATTGAATAAAATATGTATTGGCTTACAATGAATATCATTGCAATATTGTAGAAATCTCTCAGAGAGTTGAATATTAAGTTATAAATAATAATCAATTAGTGACATATATGAAAATTTAATTTTTTATTAAATAAATTTCCGTTTTATAATACTATTTTACCAGGAAATAAAGTCCTTAGGTTTTATTAGGCAACGATTATTAAGTCCAATTCAAATATTGAAATTTTCTTTGACAATTGGAAGTTGTTTTTTTTTGTATATATTTTTAATGTCTCTTTTTAACCCACTGGTCATACAACGCCCACTGTGATTTTTATGTTTTAGGGTTTTCTGTAGGGAGGGAAAACGTAAAGGGCATCACGAACGCACATCTATGTCAGGCGAACCGGCCCTTCAACCCAAAGGGGCTACAGCCCTTTCGTCATTTCCTCTTTCTCTCTAGTAAACCTTTGACATCATATATCCCAAAATCAAATACATCGAAGATATCCTTAATTCTCCATCTTTTAATTACGTTTTCCTGTGTCCTGGCCATGGGGATAAGTGGAAATGAAACCTCTGACTGGTAGTAAAGTTGGCCTCGGAAACCAGAAAGACATCTTTATGGTAATATCTCTCTTACTACCAAAATTTTATCCAACGTTGCATTTGAGTGCAAACAGAGTTGCAGAACTCTTTTCAAACTCACAAGGATCATAAGACCCTTTTCGTGGTCATCCCGTGGGTCTAAGCCCGAGGCAAATTGTTATTCACCTTCGGATCAGGCCCGCCACTTCTCCTTTCGGACATCTCGTGCAGTTACCCACCCCCATCCCCAGAAATGAAGAACAGACCTTACTGTAAAGCATGCTCCTGTGCACTACGATAATGAAAGAGCCGAAAGAAGGCATAGCTTGTCGATTATAGAGGGGATGCTGGCTCTGTCCTCCCAAACTCTTTAAACTTTCTAGCTATGGTTTATAAATCTAATACGCGTGAAGGGATGATTTTTTAAAATGCCTTTTATAACTAATTTTGCGTTTTTGATGTAACACTGTCTTTGTCATTTATTTCATTTTTAAAAATTAGTCATATTTTACTGTTTTTCTCTTTTAATCTTGTAATTAATAAAAATATTTTAACTGACTTTTATACTAATTTTTTAGAAAATTTTGCAGAAAAATATTGAACTATGTAATTGACAAGATATTTGAGCACAATACACAGTTCTTTTTTATTATTAAAGAGGTATGAAATTTCATTTCGTGAAAATAATAAAGACTGAGTTTAGTTTTCAGATTTGAGAACTTGGATCTCATTGAATCTCTTGTGTTTTTCCGTGTTGATCTAAAACCAAATGTATTTTCAGGTTCGATATGCATTCAAGTATTGGATCTTATGAACACAAATTTTTGTCTGCGTATATCTTACAATGCTAAAATTATTTCAAATTAATCATTAAATACAAAGGACTATGTTTCCTGTGAATAAAACCGTTTCTTAGTTCAATATCGATAACCGTGTCAAGGTTTCCGGATGTTTGAATTGCGGGGACTTCTGAATGAACTAAACACTCCAGAAACTGTTTCTGGAGGGCATACAAAACCTAACATAAATTGGAAAGATAATACGATTCGGAAACAGTGTTCCCTTATTTTAATTGGAAAAATTGTCCGGAATTGAATTTTTTTAAATAAATCTCAATCTCTTTAAAGTTTATTCAAACAAGTTTTGTTTCTTTCTTAACAGCTCGTTTTAAAGAAAATTACATTGATTCGTAACATTTTAAGGGTTTTTAAATTTATTCTTTTTACTACGTGGTTATTCAAAAATATTTAAGAAAATATTTAACTTCAGTGTAGATTTCCACAAATTAAAAGAATTAAAATTTTATTTATATTATTAGCTATTTATTTAAAAATATCAATTATTACAATTTTTCTATTAATATATGCAATGTGATATTTGAAAATAATTAATTATGTTAGCGCCTATTCAGGCCATATCAGATTTGTACTGTTGCCTGTATATTACCTTAAATAAATAAATAAATAAATAAAAATATCACTGGGGAAGGGGTAGATATAATCTTCTCAGCAGTGTAACAGAAAAAAACAACTTTTGAAAAATATAGATAAGACAATTTATTTTCCGAAATATTTCTAAATGAGAGTTTCCTAGTTCCTTTTCACCGATTATCACTATAAAATTGCATCAATTTTACAAATAGTCTAAACAATATTAACAATAGAATTTTGCAATGATAATCTACTTGGTACACCCGGGAGTGATTTTTTAAATTTATTAACGAAATCACTGTTTGCATGCACCTCTCATATAGAAAAATGGGCGATTACATTTTCATATGCGTAATAAAATGTTGTATTGCTTATTTCCTTAATAAAAGGGGTAATAATGTCAAAATACAAGTTTTTAAATACGTGAACATGAATTTCAATTTGCTTGATAGGAAATGTGTATATTATGTAAATGCATTATTTGTGTTTCCGAAAATTATTATTAATAGTTAGTTTCCTTGCTCTAGAACCATTAGCATTTTTAAAAAAGTTTGTAAACAAAACTTTCAATACTATTAATTTAATCTGACACAAATTTCTCACAATATTAGATACCATAAATTAAATTCATTTTCATGGTAAAGAACTCGATAAAAAATCAGCCCTTCCCCTGACCGCTGCCCCTTGGTTCTCAGCGTCCGGGGTTCAGTGAACTCCATTGCAATTGGCGGTGGTCCTCGCGCCCGCGCGCAAATCCGTTTCGTTTCTTGCCCTCTCCTGTTACCTCCTCTTACTTCCTCACCTCCTCTCCCCGTTACCCCTGCTCACGTTAGCGAGGCAGCGTCACTGACCTCAGAAATTGCTCCGCCCTTTGAGATAACTGGAGGGAAAAACTTCGAGGGGAGGAAGGGGACGTGTCTGAAACTTGGAGCAAAAGCCAATGATAAAAGGGGGATCGCCTCGACGCCAGGATTGGTCAAGTGTCCAGCGATGGTTGTCAAGCTGTGGAAAAGCAGATTTGCACCAAGGCATCGCCCATATTCTGTGAGAGTGGGTATACAAAACAAATCAGATTCAGACAATTTAGAAGTAATTCACATTGGTTTGGAGAATAATTATTCTTAATTGTATTATTAATAGTACAATTGAAAAAATGTATATTAGGTAAATTAATCTCATATTCCTCCATTCCACCAACTGAAACTACTGCGGTAATTGTATTTACTGACGATGTGAAGGTATCGCCACTGGAAGACAACGCGCCAATTTCCTAACCGATTGTCGTTTCATTAGGCATCTTTTGGTTCAGGAGAATTATTTTTATCCATCTTTCTCAAACGACGGTACACGAACATTGTTTATATAGCTGTATCGCAAGCAAAACCCCACAATATTGTACTAACGTGCCACAGTAACAGAATTCATGTGTTTGCTAGTAATGTAAATTTTCCGATAATTCGTGAGATTTTATGTTGACCGATAAAATGCTGTGCATACCACGAAATGTTTGTGTTATTACTGCATTTCCAAATTAAAATTCTCGACTCCGCTACGCTCCGCCTCGATTCTTAACTTTTGGCCTCAGCAGTAACACTCGTCACATTTCTAGGTATGTTCATAGCTTTAAAAATGTGTGTGACGTACTATGTAGTGAAGTGTAAAATGTGCGTGATTTGTTGAGTTCTGGGATCCCTCTTTTGTCCCATATACATATGAATTTGAATTATGAATGTAGGTAGTGCGGAAAATGTTTTGCAAGAATTACTAAGAAAATATTTGCTTTGGTGTTATAATAGTCATTGAGGCTTCAAGGGCGTTATAAGGATTGTGGTGCTAGGCCACAGCGGCGACAAATGCCCTAGGACCCTTAGCTCTCTGACTTTTTGTCGCTCAGAAATACCAGTTAATTCACATGATACATACATGATTTTGTTTTGTACCTAATTTTAATTATTCATATTTACTTATTACGAATTAACTAGTGGTTTATTGACTCGGTTTGTCCTTTCATATTTCCCTGTCATAATTGCCTTTCATAATTCCGTCTTATAATTCTCTCGCTAAGAAAACATGTAGCAACATTCAAATGTTTTCGTCATTTTATCAATCTGTAGTTGTGTAATACAGTCACTGCCCTAAAACCTTCGTTCCAGTTTCTCTTTTTCTTATCTCACGTGGGCTTTATAGTTATCCGATAATGGTATTTACTGATTCATTACGAAGACACGCATTAGCCATTAGGGTCGTCCCGTAACAAACACCAGACAATAACGGGAGCACGCCATTTTCTCAATTGCGGCTCTTTAATTCTTAATCCTGCCGCGGGCGCCAGGCAGAGTTGCGCGTTCACCGCTGGTTGCAGATTCATCGACCGCAATCGCCAAATAAGCAATAGCCTAAGGGCTGCGAGTGCGTTTTCCTGCCATTGGCATGGACATGTACTGCTTTGCTTTTAGATAAAATGGATATGAAATTGCGGAGCCTTGATTTAAATTCTTTTAAAGATGAGATTTCGTGAGATCGAGAGTTAAATTCACGGCTAGAAGTATATCTACAGCACAGTATTAAAAAGAAATATTTTTATGAAACTCACGTTAGTACTAATGTAGTACTTGAGGACAATTAAGCAGGAGGTATTACTTCCACATTCGCGATTTTATTACAGGTACTTTGAGTAGATGCACGTTCAAAGTTGTGATTTGTGCATTTGAATTCACTTAGGGTATCAAGAGGCCGAGATCACTGGGTGGGTTAACATATATGGTTGCGAGTCCATAGCTGAAGTTTAAATAAACAGAGTTTTTCAACACTCGTGGAATTCATAGTTCAGACGAATTCCACTGTATGAATGAGAATTGTACCGGCTTGCTCCTGTTGCCGGTTCTGTCATGTTTCCTCCGATCAAAGTGAATGCCGAGGTATTATCGTAACACATTCAAAACGTAGTATCTCTCAGGTATTTTGAAGGACAGTGACCCTCCTATTTTCATTATTGTCATGTTATATTTATTTAAAAAAGGAGATGTAAGATTTAGAAAAAAATGTTTTCAGAAACAAAAATTAGCTTTGTTATTATTTAGTTTTGTTCTCAGTGCATATATTAACGTAAAAAAGTCTCAAAAGCATTCTTGTAGTCTCAGGAAGTTATTTGCCTCATTTTCCAACAGCGAAGTCTTCACAATTATGACAACCAGCAGTGGGCTCTCGTTATTTCATCCAATTGCGTTAACTCACAAATTTGCTTGTTTCGTCATTTGTAGGCAAAAGGTATATATTTTCATTGCCACGTTGAAACATACTTTGTGCACAAACACGAAATGTTCACATATTGCATTCTCCCCTTAGTACGCCACACACATATGAATATGTTTTTGGCATTAAATAAAATAATAATAATAATAATAATAATAATAATAATAATCAGTTTTAATCCCCAGATATATTTAAATGTCAAAGTGAAGTTATATCAACGGAGTTTTAACCCTGTTAGCCGACGGTAGGTCGGCGCCGGATCTCGTCATCCAGCGGGGGAAGAACACCCCCACCTTCCGAGAGAGAAAAACATGCAATATGCTTACGGGATATTAAGCCTAGCCTAAAATCAACCAATCTAGGGACTTTTAAAAATATTTGCAACGCTTCCTGCGCTAACAAAATTCTGAAATGTGACAATTGCTAAAAAAAATTGGAACGTAGAATTGCGTGCATAGTTATGTGAAAGTGGTTTATGACAGTAAAACGGGCAATTTTGCAAAAAAAAATAAAATGAAATGTATGTATAAAATTGAGAATCTTTCTGGAACGGTATGTGACAATTTCTTTGCGGTGTATCAATTCACGAACAGGGGTGGTGATCATTGGTCAGATGACTAATGTGTTCTAGGGAACGTGATTATTGGATTGGTTTCCATGTTATACGAGCTGGGACGAAATGAAGACATGCATAACAAAACGATTTGCGGAAGATATTTAAACTAATATTCTTTTAATACGTCTTTATTCATTGTCATTAGAGGATCTTGTTTACATGTCTTGTGTGTTATGTCACATTGTCTTCGGTGCGTATGCTAGGGTTTTGTGAAACAATACAGATTAAAAAAATATCATTATATTTCGAAATATCGATTTGCTCAGGAAACCGTTTTCCTTTTCTCAATTCTTCTATACAAGTTGTTTATTTTAAATATTTGTATTTTATATAATAATTGGTACATTTCTTATTTTGTAAAACACAAATTATTACAAGACAACAATATTTTATGATACGTAGATGGAACATAAGAGTACTCAGTAAGACGTGAGAATTAACTTGAGCTTTGCATATTCCTCTTTGAAGTTTGGCGAAACAGTACTGAACAGTTAAATGTGTTAATGTATATTTAAATTTCATGCAAATCGATTAATGAAAACAAACACAAAACGCCACTTTGTGAGACTATTTGTAATTATTACGCAATTTAAGGCAATTTGTTGAATAATGATTGTGTTAATATTTAATGAAGAGCTTTACGCCAGACTCATTGTATCATTTATAAATAGGTGTCGGCCATTTAGCGGTTTCTGCAACTCCTTCCCACTCTGCCGATGGAAATGTGTGCATGTGTATATTTCTCTCGCAAACAGAGTAAATGAATTTTTCAGAAAAACAAAACAAAACATTATGAAATGTATGATTACAGGTACCCATGAAAAAGTTAAATTTCTACTTCTGTATAAATAGTATAGTTATGTTACGTCGAATGTGGAAGTTTCCACTCATTTGGTTTGGCAAATTCTACCTATCTTGATGTTATCGTTTATAGTTATAATATTTTTTTCAAGGTTTAAGGTAAAAAGGTTTGAATTAATTGCGTATTATGAAAATCTACATCATGAAAATAATTCGCGTTCTTCTCTCCCACCTCTATCCTGCAGTACCACATAAAGAATATCTACTGAAGTTGCGCACAATTTAAATTATGGGAGAAATTTAAGGAAACAAATAATATTCCAACACAATATTAGGCACACGTAACGGCATCTTGTTGACACTTTCTGACTCTTAAGTTGTAAAATGTAGAAAATCTGGAACTCTTGGTATGTTTTTTTACATTCAATTTATGAAAATAAATGTTGTTGAAACGTACTTTTCAATTAAACTGGTTCATGAATACTGTCACTGGCGGCCAAACTATTTTTCCCATTCAAACTCGTTCAAGACGTAATAACGTTTTAAAATGAATATTTTCAGTTTCTTCAAAACCTATGGAAGGCGTCAGTTCACCTATTGAATGACACTGCCGTAGTACAGTGAGGCATTATATGCATTGAAACACTGTGTGCACTCATACTCTTGAACACATTAGACTCATGTCTACATGTCAGAATTATCCCCAACAAAGCACTTTCACCAATCCTCATAGCCCACGAAAGCCAACGGTACGATGTATAACTTGAGCGTAGTGTTACCTGTGAATTGGGAGTTCATATAATGTAATAGTTTATTTTTTTCAGTGTTTCAGTGTTTGTGCCCCAGTTTTTCAATTATCAGTTTTGAATTCAGTTAGTGTTTAGTCTAAAGAGTGTGATGAAAAGTTTGGTATACGAATGTGTCGTAAATTAAAATTTCCTTGTAGTGCCCTTGTGACTGCTTAAAAAACCCGGATGTTTCGTCCCCTTGACCACCCAAGGGTCTTTAAAAATTCACAGGAAGTACGTTACAGTGATAAGGAACATAAAACGTTGCCGTGTCAAAAATTATATTTTTAATGCACTCTAAAGTTCAGATAAGGCCAGCCGGTTTGTTAAAAGTAGTAAATTATATCGTGTTAAACGTATTTAGTCACTGATCCCACTCTACTTATTTAACTTCAGTCGCGCTGTGATGCATTATATTAGGGGTGAGCAGGGAAAAAAGAGTTAATTGAATTGCCTACTTTACAGGAGAAAGATGTTAAATTAATTAACAAAATTTGTGATTTCTGTACATTATAAATTTGTTTTAGGAAAAAATTTTACCAATATCTAAACAAAAATGTTCGTAACTAACTTCTTCGTTTGTATTTTACTTAACTCTTTTTCTGCCTACAATAGGTATGTTAAAAAAAGCCGAACAACAGGCCAGGAGGTTTACTCCTCTAGCACCTCCGGACAATAGATTCCTTGCGAGCCTTAGTCATTGACCTGGGAAGTTTGCTTAGAAATACATGATCGATGGTCGTCTGGTTCCTAATTAGCCGTCTTCAAGCGTCTTATTTCAAACAGTGTTTAAAGTTGTTCAATAAGTGAAAAACCGAATCTCAGGTTCTCCCAAAAAGAAGATTGTAAAGTGTTTTAAAAACAAATTACAGTTTGTTTCAAAAACAGTTATCAAACTTCGATCTCCTTTCAGACACATAAACAACCGTCAAATAATTCGCTGGCGAATATAATTCGATGAGAATAGTTGCCTTTCTCTAAATAGACAATTACAACAATACTGGTGCTTTAATAAATTTGCAACAGAAGCAAAGTAAACACTACGACCTCCAGATACAACCCCAAGCCACAACTTTGTTTTAAGGCGAACGATTCAGAGTATTCCGCAATGCCTACAAACTAAGGTAGAAATCTCACCATTACACAAGATACGACGGCATAACAGACTGCTGAAGCAACAACCACTTTCTCTTGTAAATTTAAATGAAACATAAATCATAGAGCATTAATAAGTGTCTTAGTAACCTCGCCATTTCCTTCTTGCCACGTAAAGCGGGAAAATGACCAGCGTGTAAAATATTGGCATGGACACTATATTTGTGGCTCTAGATCTCGAAGTTCAAATCTCGGCCACTCCATGGGAATTTGTGGTGATCATCGCAGGTTTCGCGGGATCCTTACTGATCCCTTGATTTTATTCCTCTATTGTCTAGTCATTATTGCATTGCATCTTCATCAATATTATCTACTTATAAATCAGTAGGTCATCCATTCTTGAAGTCACAATCACAGTAAATAATAAACATGCGTATTCTTTCATCTTCAAAAACAAACCACCACATTTTGTTTATAAATATTTAAATAAATAATTCTTTTTATGAAGAGTTTCATAGCAACCCATGTTTAAAGTAATTGCAATTAGTTTCCAATAGTATTTTAGGAGTACGATATTTTTAAAAAAAAATAAGACTGACCCTCTTTCCTGTCTAAAAGTGCAGGGAACTTCTTGCTTAAATGTTAGTCTTAATGAACTACAACTTTTCAATCTTTCCTATCCTTAATTTCGCGCGATTTATTCCCAATTCTCTTTGCGTTATATCTTCCTTCTGTACATCTCTTCACATCATTTTGGATATTCTTGTTTCCCTTGTCCAAGGATATCAGCTCAACATCTCCCAATACTTTGTATCCTTTCGTGTCATGGACATGACCCTCTTAACCAAATGTAAATTTAAATTTTTAAATTTTTCTTTAATACGTATTTTCATTCATGCTCGTAATAAAGATTCAATAAAAGTAAATATTTTAACAATCCAGTCAAATGCAATCTACAATATATGTATACCCACTCTCACAGAATATGGGCGATGCCTTGTGCGGCCAAATCTGGCTTTTCCACAGCTTGGACAACCATCGCTGGACACTTGACCAATCCTGGCGTCGAGGTGTATCCGCTCTTATCATTGGCTTTTGCTCCAGTTTCAGACACGTCCCCTTCCTCCTCGAAGATTTTCCTCCTAGTTATCTCAAAGGGGCGGAGCACTTTCTGAGGTCAGTGGCGCTGCCTCGCTAACGTGAGCAGGGGGTTACAGGAGAGGGAGGGGGGAGAGGAGTAAGAGGAGAGGTAACAGGAGAGGGCACAGAAACGAAACGGATTGGTGCGCGCGCGCAGGATCACTGCGCCAATTGCACTGGACGTTGGCCTGAACCCCGTGACCTGCGAACCAAAGGGGGCCCAAAGGGGGGATGGGTCTGTGACATTTTATCGAGTTTCTTACCATGAAAATTAACCTAATTTATGGTATCTAATATTGTGAGAAATTTGTGGCAGATTAAATTAATAGTATTGAAAGTTTTGTTTTCAAGCAAACTATTTTAAAATGCTAATGGTTCTAAAGCAAGGAACACTAATTATTACATAATCATTTTCGGAAACACACAATATAATACATTTATACAATATACATCCTATCAAGCAAATTGAAATTCATGTTCACGTATTTAAAAACTTGTATTTTGACATTATTATTGCCTTATTAAGGAAATGCAAGTAATACACACATTTTATTATTACGTATTATGAAATGTAATTGCCTATTTTTCATATGAGCAGGTGCATGCAAACAGTGATTTCGTTAATCAATTAAAATCACTGCTGGAAACGAAGATTAATACAAAATTGCTATTGTTAATATTGTTTAGATTTATTTGTAAAATTGATGCAATTTTATAGTATAATTGGTGAAAAGGAACTAGGGAACCTCTCATTAGAAATATTTCGAAAATATAATTGTCTTATTCTTCATATATTTTTCAAAAGTTACTATTTTTCTGTTACACTGCTGAGAAGATTATATCTATCCCTTCCCAGTGATATTTTTATTTATTTATTTATTTATTTAAGGTAATATACAGGCAACAGTACAAATCTGATATGAATAGGCGCCACATAATTAATTATCACATACTGTCAGATATAATAATAGCAAAATTGTAATAATTGATATCTTTAATAAATAGCCATTAATATAAACAGCAATTTTTACCCTTTTAATTTGTGGAAATCTACACTGAAGTTAAATATTTTCTTAAATTTTTTGAATAACCACGTAGTAAAAAAATAATAAATTTGAAAACCTTAAAATGTTACGAATCAATGTAAGTTTCTTAAAACGAGCTGTTAAGAAAGAAACAAAACTGTTTGAATAAACTTTCAAGAGATTGAATATTTAGTTAAAAATTCCAATTCCAGACAATTTTCCAATTAAATATTTAAGCGGAAACACAGTGTTTGAATCGTAATATCTTTCCAATTTATGTTAGGTTTGTATGACCCCAGAAGCAGTTTCTGGAGTGTTTAGTCTGATTCAAGAAGATCTCCCGCAATTCAAACATCCGGAAACTCACGGTTATCGATATTGAAGAAGAAACTGCTTTTATTCACAGGAAACACACCGTCCTTTGTTTTCTAATGATTAATTGTGAAATAATTTTAGCCATTGTAAGATATACATTTAAATAATTTGTGCTCATAAGATCCCATACTTTGAATGCAGTTATCGAACCTGGAAACACATTTGGTTTTAGATCAACACGGAAAACACAAGAGATTCAATGAGATCACAAGTTTCAAATCTTAAAACTAAACTACAGTCTTATTTTCACGAAATGAACTTCACTCTTCTTAATAATATAAAAGAACTGTGTATTGTGCTCAAATATCTTTTCAACCATATAGTGCAATATTATTCGTAAAATTTTCTGAAAATTTGTATAAAAGTCAGTTATAATATTTTTATTATAATTATAGATTAAAAGAGGAAACAGTAAAAATGACTAATTTTAAAATGAAATAAATGACTAAAGAGGTGTTACACCAAAAACGCAAAATTAGTTATAAAGGCATGTTAAAATCATCCCCTTCACGCATATGATTTATAACCACAAAGCAAGAAAGTTTAAAGAGTTTGGTGGAGACAGTAGCCAGCAGCATCTCCTCTATAGTCAACAAGCTATGCCTTCTTTCGACTTTTTCATTATCGCAGTGCACAGGAGCATGCTTTACAGTAAGGTCTGTTCTTCATTTCTGGGGGATAGGGGAGGGCAACTGCACGAGATGTCCGTGCGAGTGGCGGCAGGCCTGATCCGAAGGTGAATAACAATTCTTGCCTCGCTTTAGAGCCACGGGACGACCACGACAAGGGTCTTAATGATCCTGTGAGTTTGAAAAGTGTTCGCCACTCTGTTTGCACTCAAAATGCAACGTTGATAAAATATTGGTAGTAAGAGTAGATAATACCATAAATATGTCTTTCTACCTCGAGGCCAACTTCACTACCTAGTCAGAGGCTCCATTTCCACTTATCCCCACGTGGCCAGGGACACAGGAAAACGTAATTCAAAATGATGGAATTGCTGACATCTTTGAGTATTTGATGTTGATAAGGCGATGTCAGAGGTTTACTAGGAGAAAGAGGAAATGGACGACAAGGCCGTAGCTTCCTGCCTGAAGGGCCGCGGTTCCGCCTCGACATAGATGTGTGTTCGTATAGTCCTTTAGCGTATTCCCAGAAACCCCAAACATAAAAATCACAGTGGTCGTTATATGACCTAGTAGTTAAAAAGAGACATTAAAAATATATACAAAAACAACAACTTCCAATTGTCAAAGAAAAATTTCAAGGTTTGAATCTGCACTTTCAATAATCGTTGCCTAATAAAACCTAAGGGACTTTATTTCGCAAAATAGTATTATAAAACGGAAATTTACGAATCAAAAATGAAATTTTCATATATGGTCAGCTAATCTGATTATTATTTATAACTTATTATCTATCTTCTCAGAGATTTCCTACAATATTGCAATGATATTCATTGTAGCCAATACATATTTTATCTACACTTTCTCATTTCGTTGGTAAATAAACATATTTATTAAACTGAATGTTCTTTAATTGGCAATATTTCCATATAGTTTTGCTGAGGGAACAGTGACGGAAAATAATTGGCTTAATATTGAGTTAAGACTTCATTAAATATTTTACTTTATTTTACATTCTCGAATGCACACAATTACAGAAACAATGATATCAAGTAAAATGGTATTTAGGGTTTTGAAGGAAAATTCGGCTTTTGAAATCGAACTCCAAAAAATATTTCCAAAAAGACTTGCGAACATGTATTTACTTTAGACTCGTTGTAGTGAAAGGACCTGTGTACGCATGGTACCGCAAAAATTAAAACATTACTGACTTCAAATCAATGTATTCTTTTCAAAATTGATATTATAATTAGTAAAGTTCATTGGGACTTGAATCCAATGAGAATCCAATATTTCTGAGGGTATGTTACATTATGCTCATATTGCATTATTGAAACTTCTGGAAAACGAACTCTTTCTTTTTACTTTACACTCTTCATTGAATACACTATACCAAGTTATTACAAATACTGTAGTAAATGTAACTTTGATTAATATCCTGGATTTTTCAACGTTTCAATTACTTTCAATCTGTTTCTAAATTTCATGAACTCTTACTCTTCTTCGGTATAACTAATTTACAAACGAAGTTATAAAAATTGTATAAATGTTTTCCAAATTTAGAAAATTGCTTTGCAGTGAAGCATACAAATTTTCCGTGAAACGATAATCTAAATTCTCCTACATATTGATCAACTGCACTTTTTCTTAAGGAGTAGAGAAAGTTACGTAATGCTACGCGAAAAAACGGCGAATTCGTCTGCAGAAAACGTATATTACACGGCCCTTGTGACGAAAAAATGGATAACCACTTACTAAATTTAGAAAAATCTCCAAATCGTGGTGTAGCCAGAATCCATGTTTTGTGGGTGGTTGATAGCGAAAATCGATCACGGTAAAATGTCTAACCGTCCGTCCCTGGAACAACGCTAGCGGCTAAACCAATTCAGCCGATTCACTAAAATTGATAATTCTAATCGATCTGGCTGATGTCGTAGCGCCTTGAATTTGAAACCGATTCAATTAGGGGAAGGTACTTTACATGAAGCCCCTTGGGACGTATTTAAGTGTTCAAACAAATGGCTCCATAATTTTTATTACATTTTATGGTTGGATAGTGGGAAGTGCATTTAAGAGAATATTGTCTCATGTTCGTTGAAAACTGATTTTTCGTAAGTATTCCTACAAGTAAAATATTGAAATTTGAGATTTTTCTGATGAAACTTTTCCAAAGATGATTTTTAAATAAGATCATGTGCAATTTTTCGAAACTTTTAGTATTTTCAGCATAAGTTTCGTGAAAATACGGGGTGAGAAAGCATACGCTGTTTAGCATCACTAGTATTCTTTAAAACTGTCCTACTTAGACATTAGGTCCTTCTCGAATAATTGCAAGTCCCTTTCCAGCTTTATTAAGACAATGTAATGAAGTACGCATGAGGAAAAGTAAAAATATTGTAATTTTCTTTCTATAGAGAAACGTTTTCCGTATTCTATTAAAATATAATTATATTATATTAATATATTTAATATTCCCTATATTATACATTTTATATTATATTATATATCACAGTATATTTAAAAACTTAAAAGATTGACCTCTGAAAACGAAAAAATATATTGAAACGATTATGTTCTATTTAGCATAGGTTTTATTATGTTTAAATTACTTTTCTAAGTGGCAACGAAACAGAAACCGCTTTAGCCGATCAGTTAACGTCATAGTACGCTGTCAGCTTGCTAACGTTGTGAGTCTGAATCCAGAAGATAATTTTTTCTTATTATAGTGTGATTTCCATAGGCTATAACCAATATTTTGTAATTACATTAATTTTTGAAAAGACTTAGCGGCTGCATTATTTTGTCGTCCATCAGTACGACGACCGAAACCTCCGTTCTGTACTATCTGACCGAGGCGCTGGTCGTCCTATTTTCGAGGAACTCTACATATTTTTGAAAATGAAAAAGCAATTTTCAAACCTACAAAATTGAAAAAATAGAGATCTTATCATTGGAAAACTCCTTTTCCCAATTCATAATAGTATAACATTGCGGAGCAGCATATTGTAGTTACAGCTGTTGGTGTACAACTATTTCAAGTTGTTTACATTATAAGCATTATAATTTCCTTTAAGAAGCAATCAATCAACTATTTGCAGATAATTAAAATATTATAGTAGTTATATCATTCAGTTTAGGTTATAAGTTTTCGAATAACGATCAATTTGTCCGAAATTCTCTTAGTTGTGTTAATTGGTTAAAATCATAGGTACTTCCTTATTACTACGCGGTTCTGCATTTGCACTGCGTTCACGACGAGTTACAGTTCAGTCTTATCGCGTAATGGAGACACCGAAGATATGGAGGGGGCAAAGATAGTGTCTGCAGGATAGTTACTTCGCGAGCCCTACACAAAAAGACATCTGGAATCGAAATATTTCTAACTAGAATCAACTATAGAATAGTATCGCGTTGATGATTCCGCTATCTATCAAGAATGGAGTTTGCTAACTCGAAGTAAAGCGTTGTACATCATAAGAAATAAATTTCAAGATAGAATTCATTCTACAACACCCTCATCGGTGCTGTAAGGTACCTCTGTGATAGCTCCGTGGATTATACGCAAAGAGGAAATCGACGCCAGGATCAAATCCTGGCGAATATGTATTTTTTTACCTGATGCTCAGAACACATTAATCACTATCATCACGAGAGAGACATTCCAAAATTCTTGCAAGAGGAACAAACTTGTTTTGTAAACGATAATGCATTTATATTAAGATTGTGCGTTGCATCTTGTATCTCCAAGCAAATGTGACGAAACGAATAAAGAGATAGCTCAAATATTAATATGTCTCGATTGCAAAATCATTATCATATTTATGCAATCGTTAAAATAATATGAAAAACATACCAAGTTGTGGTCTCACTAGTAATTTCATATATTTACAGTTCTAGATAATCAGGAATCCTTAATAAGTCTGTGGTTTATTATAAAATTTTGCAATAAAGGTAATTTCTTCGTTCTTTATTAATTGAGAAAGGAATATGTCTTTTTTACACGTTTAACAAAGTTCCTTAGAAACTATTATGAACTCATTAAAATTACCATTTTGTGTTTGTGCTTTTGTGATAAATGCTAACAGAACGCACCTTTAATTGTTTGTAACAATTGATAATTTTATTTCTTTATGGTCTTCTTAAAATTTTTAACAAGTCTTCGGTAGTGGAGCTACATTTCAAAATGTATGAACTCCAAAACACAATAAAGTACGATTTGACGGTCATGTGAAAGAAATCAATATTGTTTTTATTATCATCTCCATTTTTAAATAAAGAATGTTTTGATATTTATTATCTAGTGCGGGGTAGACTGAGACTAAGTAAGGAGTATTCAATCAGTCCCACTACAATGATAATAAGAATTTTAATTATTTAGTTATATCCAATGATTATTCGCCATGCTTGTGTAGGTGATCCAGAATGCACAAATCACCTGTCATTTAGTCTCAACATAGGAAAAACAAGGAGGTGCGAATTTCGATCTCAAATGTCTGATAAAGTCGTTCTTTAAATCTAAATATTAAATTTATTATAAAATTCATAAATATGATAACGGAGTTAGATAAATAAATATATTATCATGTAATGTTAAAACATCATTGCCCTAACATTGCATTTCCAGGAAATTGTACTGCTTGGAGAAACGAATATGTTTAGAGAATATGATTTCATTATTATCTTAAATGTTACCCTCAGAAAATGGAGAATTATAGAAATAAATATTTCTGTATTCCGTAGATACATTATGCTTGTGATTACTGAAAGACCAATAACTCTCTCTGTAGCTGAAATCGTTTGATCGGTTTTAAATCGTAGGTATTGAGGATCGAGTTCTGTATGATGCCTTTTTTCTTCTGTTCCGCGTTCTATTTTAATGTCTGAGAATTAAAAGATAAGAATGTTTAGCGAAAATACTTGTATTTATTTATTATTATAAGATCTTTGCTGAACCATATAATGTAATTATTTGATCCTACGATTAAGGGGCCATTTATACAAATGTATTTATTTACATTTAGTTAGTAAGAATTAATCCACCTCTGTTGGAATTAAGATAGTGAACGTTTTGACATACATTTTGTATTCATCTCCAAAAAGTTTGTCACAACTCTTTCTACTTTAGGAAATGAAAATATGAGGGAAATGTTTATCCTGTTCGTTAGCATATCCATATTGTGACCTGATAACCGTATTAATTGCTGAGTACCAAGATAACCCTCTGACAGGAATCAAACCCGTACCGTTCGATTTACGACCAGTTGCTCTACCACTGAGCCTCAAAAAATGCGTTTTACAGTTGTCTTGGGCTCGTGTATTCCCCACGCATTTGATATTTGTCACCTGTCACATTTACGTAAGTCAATATGAGGGAAGGTTTGGACCTTAAGTAATTGATATCAAAGTTGGGTGACTTTTTATAATAACGTCGTGTCAGATTGTGACAAATTACTCTTTTTTTCTTAGATTAGATAAATACATCTATATTTTGCAATATGAATCATTTATAAAATAAACTACCTTTGAAATGACAACTGGTAATGCAGAAAGTTCCTGTACGTTTTTGTATCTCACCTTTGAACTGCTGTAACATCGTTTAGATGGATTTTGAACTATGATAATCTTTGTTATCTCAGCACAAACAAAACTTGTAATTTCCTGTTTTTACTCTGTATACGCACGAATATACGTAGTATAAGTGAAAAGATTCGTATGTGATGTATATACGTAGTATATTCGTGCGTATACGTAGTATACAGTTATGTAATACAGCGGAAAATCGATTTCATGATTAAACGGTAATACACTTTGGTCGAGAAAGTGGTTTTATCCAAACTGTCCGTCCATCCGTCTGTGATCACTACTAGCGCCTAAACCAGCTGCATTGATCCTTTCCAAATTGAAGAAACCTCTGTTTTTCATTGTAGTTGAAGCTTGAAATAGAAATTTGGGGTACTTTACATGGGGTTTTCGGACATTTTCAAAATTTTCTCAAAAACGGCTCCTAATTTTCTGGTAAGAATAGAGTAAAATACACTTAGAAGGATGACATAGTTACACTTCATGGTTAACTCCTGAATTTTCGAAAAATTTTGGTGTTTAATTTTCATTTAAGTGTCTTCCTACAACTACAAAAATTGAAACAGATTTGTCTTTCAAATGAAATTTGTTGTCCATAATTCGTTCTGCATAACAATCATTTAGGCTTTGAAATGAAAGCATTTTTCGTGCAAAAAGTGCAAGCAATATTTACAATTTTAAAGAATACGAAATTAAACTGCAATGAAACTGTTTTTTTCTTACTATTAAAACGTTTCAAAACCAATTTTGCGAAATCGTACTTTTAATTGTTTTCTGCTAAAGCAACATTCCTGTCTTCAGCTAGAAAAACTCAACAAGTATCACTCGTCAACACATCCTAATATGTAAAATACTGTATAAGTGACTGCGGGGAGTGACGTCATGTAGTTCAGGTGCTTGTTTGAAGAACTGGAAGACTCTGAAAGTTCACGTCCTACCTGTTCATGCAACTTTTTATTTTAATTATGTGAGATTTTAATTAATACTTTTCCTTTCAATAATTTAAGGTATGCATTTACGGTTGTCGTTTGAGAGTTTTCAAAACGAATGAAGTGGTAATAGTGTAACATTTGTTATATATTAAGAAAACTTTTACTAAAATAACACGAGAAAATAAGAGTTTATTTTATATAAATGAGTAGATGAAATTAAAAAGATAATAATCATGTAATGATAGGTGATTTTTCTGGTCAATAAATGTTTCTTAGATTATAGTATTTACTTGCAGCAATTGATTCTGAATGTCGGGCCGTGTCGAAACTTGTCCGCTAGCCTAACGCTATCACGTCTAATAACTTCACCTTGCAGAGGCGATAAGGGCTGAGCGTCAGGTTAGCCAAGCGCCTGCTAGGAACATTACATAGTACTGAACTGGGAAACATTCTTAAGTAGAATTAACTATTTCCGAGCAGTGCCGCGTAGATTTCTTTGCTTTCTTTAATATCCTTAGAGGTAATTTATTTAATATTTCAAATTGCGGTATGGAAAAGCAAATGAGTTTGAAGACAAAATTTGTAAGATTCTAATTGAGTACGTTCACGGAAACAAGCATGTACGTCTGTAAGCAGTAGCGCAATCGCTTAGGTGTGGTCACAATAGAGGAACGCGTTCGTAAATCCCGTACGATATCAGCGGTTTTTTACTTGACGAGCAAATGAAAATAAATTCCTAATAACGATGTCGAGAATGTTCAAATATTCCTTTTCTTTGCAAGAAGATACTGTTACAAAACTGCGGAAAGAATTTGATGTACTTCGATTACTGGTCGTCACCAGATCATTCACTACCCATATTTTCCTGTTCATAGGCTGTTTTGGTTTTTATTATCAAGTACGTCTGTTTCCTTCCAATCCCTAATACGAGTACGCACGTCCTTTTGTAATTAACTTTATTTGTGTCTCACTGTTCTTGTCGGGTTTTCTAGCTGAAATTTTTCTTTGCTTAAAATTAAGAAATGCTTACACTTCGCTACTAACAAAATATGAAGAACCAGAGGCATACAGAATGGGACAGACTTTCTGCAGCAAATGTTTGTACTTCCTTTGTGTGGACTGGTTTTAAGGTTCTTGCCAGCTCACATAAGGTTCTTGCTGTTCTCTTGCCAGCTGACATCTATCGCCGCACAAAATACATTTTTACAATCTTCAACTTTTCGGTTCAAAATAGCCTTTTTCAGGGAATCATTGAGTTTTGAAAACTTCCTCTAAAGCCCAGCTTACTTTCTACTCACAAGTTAAATAATCTATACAAATCTATTCAAATGCTCATATTAACAGCCTGAGAGGTATTTCAAAAATTACATTTGTGTACTTTTAAAAAACAATAGAATAGAGCAATATCTTGTTTATGTCATCGGATAGGCTGCATTTGCATTACCTCAACCAAAAATTTAAAGAAAAATTTGAGCCGTTTTTGAGAAAATCTTGTTTATGTAAATTTTTAAATTGCAAATATTGCACGCCATATTGTGCGAAATCAACTAAAACTTTTAAAAAATTGCATGACCTTATTAAAAGATCTAATTATAAGCAAATACATTTCATTTAAAGCAAAATTTATCTTTAAGTTTTGTAGTTGTATAAGACGCCGCAAAATATTAAAATTTTGAAGGATTTTTCAAAATTCGGAGTTAGCGAAAATTGACATATTCTACCTTATTAGCGTATTTACTAGCAGAGCAACAGCATTTATAAGAATGTATAGAAAATTTGGAGCGTTTTGAAAATTTAAATGTCCAAAGGCTGCAAATAGTCCTCCAAAAATTAATGAATGTTTTTCAAATCGCATAGTTTCAGTTTCAAAGTGAAACGAGGGGTTTTAACGGAAAATCGTATGCATGGTTTAGGCGCTAGTGTTGTATCAGACGGACAGACGGACGTTTTGCTTCCAATTGTTTTGCATCACGGATCAACAAAATCGGAATTATGGCTACACCGCGTTAGAGGTCTTTTTCTCTTAATTTAGTAATTTTTTTATTCACGCGTCACTATGAGCGCTGCAATGATTTTTCTGCAGAAAATGCGCAGTTTTTTCGCGCAGCATTATATATTTCTCATACTACGTATATTACTCTGTATATACGTAAGTATACGAGAATGTAATATGAAGTGTTTGTTAACATGCGCTCAGATAATTCTTAATATCAAGTTATGATGAAGTCGAAAAATAATTTTTGGTTTAAAACCATGTATTTATATAATAAATATCTGATTATTAGTTGAAGTAAATAGTTTATCATGCCCATTTGATAAACATTCCCTGAAAGGTTACATTGTTGAATGATACTGATTAATAAACAAGTCCATTATTAAATATTCTTCCTAATCATTCATTCAAGAGTATACAACTATTTTACAAAACCATCCCAATCATGGATCCAAAATAAAAGACTCAGGTCACGTGCCCTCTCTTCATCCTAGAAAATATTCATTTTCTTCACAATGAACTAGTGGTAAACTAATGAAGATGAAGATGAAGATCTTTTATTTATATAATATTATTTCATCAGAAATAGCTTACCCTTAACTTGACGTTGAAATACTGTTACATATTTTAGGAGATACCCAATAAGTTATGCAAGACTGGTAAAACAAATGTTGAAAGGTTTACTAGTATAATCCAAAATAATTCAAAAATATTGGTGGATATCGTTTAAGATCAAGAACGCATGCAAAACCTTTGAATCTACATAAGCGATTTCCATTTTTTGGAGTCAGCGTATCACTCTGAAAATAGGTGAGAAATATTTTTTTGTATCTGTAACATTTAATCCAGAAATTAATAAAACATAAAAATGAGGCTCAAAATAAATAATGTAAAAGTCAAGACACATGGTTGTGGTGGGAAATCTCGATAACGAACAGAAATAGGTATATTTCAGTGGTGGAAATGCGAATTTAAATATCGAGTTATTATTAGAGCAGGGGATCTAATAATATTGACTTTATTAAAAATAAGCTATGGAAGGCCAATTATTAGTAGATCATAATATTTTATAAAACAAACATTTTCGAAAGAAAACTAATAGGACAATATAGAAGACAAACAGGAGAGCTGTGTTACGTATGAATCGGAAATTAGAATTAAAATGATGCAATAAACTCGGTTAACTGCTATGAAAATGAATTTTTTGGAGACGATGTTGCAGCATACTGTTTGATAGAATACTAAACGAAGAGATTAGACAGATAATAATAATTGAGGCAAGGATTGAAAATGTAGAATCCAAACAACTCCATTGGTATGCTGCAGAATGGCGCGACAGAATATCAAAAATTATATTTGGAGTGAATCCTTTCTGAAAGAAAGAAAACGAGGAAGGCCAAGGAAATCTTAAAATTCGTCATCGATTTGACAATGAAGGGCAGAAGAATAGGAGGAAGATGCCTGACGGAATAAAAACATTGGTGTGAGAATTGCGAAAAACGGTCAATAGAACTGTAAAATACTCGCTTAAGAATTAATAATAATTACTCTAAACCTGAAGTGGAAGATACCGATGAAGAAGTCTATTATTATGTGCTGGCACAAGTAAGCCAATACCCGGAATACCAAACCAAAAGCAAAGTAACGTTCTTATTTGAAAAGATTAAATGAAAACAAAGAAAATTTGATTATTTTCTAGAGTTGAGTCCTTTAGATAACAAATATCAGATATTACTCTATTTGGCATTTATGATATTTGTAAACTTTGTCCATTTATCGGCATGACTGCTCTTCATTGAGAATAACTATTCTTCCGAATCGACAGGTCGAAAAAGTAAATATTGTATTTAGTAAAAAGATGATTGAATTATGTTTTCGAAAATTGACGGAGTGAAGTAAAAAAGAGAAAATTATTTACAAATAGTAAATTCACATTTTTGTATGTTGCACCAATGAGTAATGTCAATTCCACAATTAAAATCTATTTTGATCCACTCAATAACATATGTGGGTCTCTTTAACTCTGGAAATCTTTCGCTTAGCGGCGATAACATACATCGAAAGTGTTCGGCAGTTGTCGACGAATGACAGAAACTGTAATTACAATAGCCAGTAGGATTCTGACAGTATTCCAAAGGCAGAGTTTTAAAACTCCAGATTTTTCATCATTTCCTCTCATGGTATGCAACATGTATTCTCAAGTTAATGTTGAAATATCTAGTATCACTTTCGGAATCCTAAGACTTAAGTAAAAGGAACGTGCAACAGGACTCCTGAAGATTTGCTACGAACCTAACAGCGCAGAACAGATTTCTCCTTCTTCCCGACCTCAGACAAAGTGGTCGCCAAGCAAAAAAGTGAATAAATGCCAATGAATTATAAATTTGAGGTTATTTCGTTATTATTTAGATTTTCTTTGAAAATCAATTCTGCGTGAGATAATTATACGAACATAAACTATGAATCAATGGGCAGTACATTTTAAAACGTTACATTGTAATATAGTAGTTAATGCGTTTCAACAATAAATATTGTAGTTATAGTTTTAAAATTCAACCTTTAATTCATATTATAGTACTTTAATTAAATTATTTTATAAATATTTATAACTTAAATGAAATTTTTCCTAAATAAAAAAATTAATTGTTTATTTTGTTTATAATATTTATAACAATTCATTAAAATTATAAATATGCAGTGCAATATTACTGAAGACAAGTTAGTGAACATATCCAATAAATTGGCAATTTTGTATGAAATAAAAAATGTATGAAAATAGAGAAAATTTTATTTTGCGTCATTTTACAGAAGAGGATCCCTATTCATTTTCTTCTAACGATTATCGTGGACATGATTTCCGAAGTTTGACAAAATTTTGAAACATTATTAATTACAATTCTTTGAAATAATTTATGACAGGAGAATTCTAGTGATTCTTAATGGATTAGCAAAACAGTGTTTGCATAGGTCTGCTTATCTAGAAGAAGTGGGTAACATTCCGATGACGTGTAAAAACTTTGCGTGCATTGCTCGTCTCTCGAAAATAAAATTATCGTAATGTAAAAATATACTTGCTATAATATAAATATATTAATTTCATTGCGGAAATCATACATAAATTACATGTGTTGGGTTATATTGATATGGGAGTGTGTGTGTGTTCCTCCAATCTACGCAATAGACAAAAGCTGGTGTTTCTAATTTTGCAAACATTAAGATATTAAAATGTTATATAAGAGTCATATGTCGGTTTTGATTCTCACGCAAAATCTCAAAGACTAGGTATCATATGATTTTTAATATTTCCAGGTAAAGAACTCCATGTAAAATGCAATCACCCTAACGTTAGATCGAAGAGGTAATTAATTGTGATCCCCAAAACAAAAGATCAAAAATCATTCATTTGCTTACAGCTGCACTTACCAATCATAATGTCTGCAGTAGAAAACTTTCATTGTGACTAAATGAACTTTAAATACTTCAAGTTTATTTAGTATTTCATATATCAAAACTATTTAATTACAATATTAATATCCGTGACTATATATTTTTTAATTGGGTCATCTGAGAAATTGATGATGAAGTATTTCACAACTGAAAGCTGCTATCTCGAGACGTGTTTGTGAAACTTACTCTAAAACGTATTTCTTTAAGCATAATTTTTCTAATAAAATAACTAGGTTAGATTAATGCATACAATGCAATTATTTTGCATTTTATATTAAAGTACATAATAATAAACGACGAAATGTAGACATGGAGCTTAATAGTCGTTGTCCAATGTTATGTTTTGCAAAATACTCCTTTTATAAATAGTTAAAATATGTTTTTACTGGAAATTGCATGCCTTTATTTGTGTAATTAAATGTATATACAAAATTTATGTAAACTGTTGGTTGATTTAATATTTATATTCAAATATTTACTATACATAACTCTCGCCATCACTGCCATTTTGTAATGTTCAGATGAATAGTCCCATTTCTGAAATGAAGCTAAAGGATTGTCATCTGATTTCGCAGGGCGGGGCAGGGGTCGGAAAAACTCTGTACCTGGCCTAGACATCGCCCATTTTAAAGGAGGGTACTTTTTGAATGAAATGAAATAAAATATATTGTATTTTATTAAAAACAATTATATTAAAAACTCAAACATCTGCTTTATATAAAATAATGATCATTTCGTCTTTCACAAGGATTGATAGGAAGAAAGTTCGCAAAGCCGGGCATTTAGATAGTTTACTGAACACAAAATACTTGAAAAGTTATAGTAAAGAAAACCATTCCCATTACTATGATGTAAATACCTATAAAGGTGAGAACTCTCAGAGATGACGTTTCCAAAGTAATGTGTGTTAGTGCATCTCTTTAATGAAATATACTCAGACGGTCAGGTTGTAGGTTCAAATCCCTTCTCCAGCATTTCTTTTATCTGTCTCTTCTCCGTCTCACCCCTCTTCCCTCTCTCTCTCCTTTCTCATCATTACAACGTAAAGTATTTAGAAAATGTTGTGTGCACTACCAACATTCTTCTCTTAGGGCACCTTCAGGATCACTTATGAGTATTTCAACTGAAACACGAGGATGAAAACAATAGCTTGAGCCCAACAGAGTGGGAATAGGCCTCGCTCTTCCTGGGATCTTCCTAGAGAAGGCGAGGCCTTCCTGAATTGACCTACTTCTCTGGCTAAGCCTCATAGATTTGATCCCTGAAATAAAAAGGGGAGACATTTCACGGGTTTAGCGAGCGGCACCCGGCGAGCGCCCGAAGCAGTATTTGGCCGGCCGGGCGCGCGGGCCGGAGGAGGAGTGAGGGGGGTGGGGTCGCGGGCGGTGGTGGTTCCCACCAGCAGCCAGGGAGGGGCTCCCGCGGGCGCCGCTTTGTGCCACGCACAATGGCCGCTCGCCGGCCACTCTCTCAGCGCGGTGAATCGGAACGGCACTGCGGCGCGGCGGGGGCGGCGGGGGTGGCGGATGCGGAGGTGGTGGCGAGGGCGAGTGTGGTGGCGGCGGGGTGGAGGTGGAAGGTGGTATGCCGGGGCAGAGGAGGTGACGTGGCGGTAGATGCGGTGTGGACGGCGGTGGATGCGGCGGTGATGCGCGGGGTGGATGCGGTGGATGCGGGGTGGATGCGGCGGGGTGGATGCGGTGGGGTGGATGCGGCGTGGCGGGGGTGGATGGCGGGGTGGATGCGGCGTGTGTGGATGCGGCGGGGTGGATGGCGTGGGGTGGATGCGGCGGGGCCGCCGGTTGGCGAACGGGGTGGCGGGGGCGACGTTGGCGAGGTGATATCGGTAGTAAGGGTTCGGAATGGCGGTGAGGGGTCGGGGTGGGGCGAGGAGGGTAGCGATGGCGGGCAGGCTTTGACGGGCAGCTGCAGAAGGGGGTAACTGCGGCGGGGTTGCGACAGGGATGATGGCGGGTGTTGCGGCTGGCGGCGGCAGGGATGGTGGCGATGATGGCAATGGTGGCAGAGGTGGCGATAGCAGAGATGGCGACGGCCGAGGTGGTGTAAGGCAGGAGTGGCGTTACGTTAGAATACCAGATTAAGACATTCCATCAGATTTATAGGATGTTGCAACGTGTGCAATAAACGATTGAAACGTATCACGGAAAGTACTGAACGCCATTCGTCGGATAACGAAATTTCTGACTTCGTTGGTTATATGTCTTGGCAATAGAAATAATATGAGGTGTAATTTTATCATAACTTATTTCCTCGTAAAATGCGGGAATAAATTATCATGAAACTAAGCCAAATATTTCTTTATCGGCTAACGGCTCTGTTATAAACGGAGTTCATCTTGTATAACAGCTTATGCCTAGGGCGCATCACGTTTTCGTCTTGGTTGATTTGGCTGTCAGCAGGAGGCTGTTGTGATGTGGGAGTACTATGAGAATTTCCATGACAACTGCATCCACCTATTAGAATGAGACTAGTATAGGTTTCATGCAAATGAGACAAATTCTAACTATTTTGCCTACCTAACGGTTCCTTAGATATTTGTAAGTTTGAAGTTCACTTCGGGAATTTAAAACCTCACCTATTCTTTCTTCCTAATATTTTCGGTGCGTTACAAGGAAGTTTTCGAAGACGATATGTATATGATATGAATATATATGGTAGCATTCACTAAACTGCATTATGTTTGTGTGAGTAGAGTACATGCCACACTTATAGATGTTAAATACTATATATCGTAAATGCTTTTTGATGCGAAACCCCGGACACGATGTCTCAGTGGCAATTCATTGCCTCTGCAATAAATTTGATCTGGAAGCTCTAGTGTTCGAGAGTTCCCAACGGTAGCCGATTTTGGACACTAGCTGCATAGACGGGTCGAATTTAGCGTGTGCCTTGAGAACAACTCTATCGGCATCTAGTTTTTCTTGGTTTCTCCGATCAACAGGTGAATACATGAGCAGAACAATCGGGCAACAGATGAATCACTGGTGATATTTTCCACCATTCTCGCCCCCTGCTTTCCTTATACACACACAAACAGACTTACATGAACTAATATTGCAATATCAAGAATATCAGCCGGGAACTAAGAACTAGTCTCGTTTGAGGCGGTGTCCTAATGGAGGAGATACCTGAACGGGGAAAACTGCACAAATTGATCGGCACCGGATCTGACGTTGCAGGAGGAGGGGGATCTCTGTTGTGTCCAGGTATCCACACTCGCAGGCATAGACACGTAAGTAGTTGACGCGGGAGGAAACATATTTACATGCTTACGCGTTCTTGGGGAGAAACAGAGCGACCCGTTTGCAGCCCTTTTCGTTCTTTTCCCCATCTGATCGAGCATCATTGCTTTCTTGCTATCAGAGGTCACCCGGCACACCCGCAGAAATTTGCCTTACTTCCAAGCGACATTCTGATGTGCGCCTGACTCCAACTACATAGTTCCACGCTGGGCCAAACTCATTAGCTAAAGACCCCGAACGTGGTGGCAATCGTGCGAACCAACCGGAAGCGGGACCGGTTCTTCGGGGCGATCGCCATCCCTCTTCCAGCGGCTGCCCTTCGACCTCCCTCCGCGATCGCCCCGAGGGGCGAAAGTTGATTTATGCCCGAGGCCCCCGCCCCCGCCGGAGGCACCTGCGCGAGCCGTGGGCCCCGGGGCACAGGTGGACGCGCGCGGTGAGAACGGAAGCGGGCTCCCCCGGGGAATCTGCGCGGGGATTCCCCGATCGCAGGATGCGCCTTTTGTGGCGCGCGGGAAGACTCGCGCTCATTGTGAAGAGTCTGCCTAAAACGCAAGCATTCAAAGGGCGAGACGCGAGAAGACCTTCGCGGTGGAAATTATTCCTTTGACCGGAGTGCATGGCATTCAGAGAACGATTTACGTAGAAAGGTTTTCTGACCTTCATCGGGAGTAGTGAGTGCTAGTACAAATTATTATTCTGGGAGCAACGTTTTCAGATATTTGCAAATGCAAAGAAAAAATGGTAGAAGAAATTGGTTGATTGATTCCTAAATGAGCATTGACTAGTATAGGTTTCACCTTATTTCATTTCTTAGTTCATTTTTGATACACGAATGTGTTCGAGTATTTTCTGAAACTAATTCAACTAAATCGCCAATAATTTTCATTTGTTTACACAAAGTTTAGGAAGGTCATACTTTCATAGTTATTTACAAATGTGGCAATCCAATCGGATTTTCTGTCGATCAGACGAGCTGGCTGACAATTAAACCCATCACACAACTGACTTTGATTTTCATAGCAAGAAAAAAGTAAACGTTAGAATCTCATAAAATTGGAATACGTATTTTTAAACCATCTTTAAAACCTTTCAGATGATGCCGTATTCACCCATTACATTCTTCATGTCAGTCGTAATATTGAAATATTCATTCGAAGCAGAAAACACTGGGCGCGATGGGAACTAATTTCTCTAATCCTAAATGATTCGGAGCTTAGGGCGGTCGGTTTGCTGGCTTCGCCTCTCGTCGAGCCAAGTGCAGCGGCCGGCGCGGAGATGAGCGCGGGCGAGGGCTCCAGATACATCGCGTTGTGCGTCACACGCCGACGCTGCGCGATGTCCGCGGCGTACGGATACCTGCCCACTGCTCGGAGACGCATGGCGCTGCGGAGGAGGAACAGGGCGTTAGGGCGGAGGAGTGCAGAGAGATAGACAGAGGGGCGAAAAGTGAAAAGGGTAGAGAGGGAGACAAAAGAGTGGGATGGAGGAAGGGGTAAAGAAAATGAGAGAACAATGAGAAGGAGAGAAAGATGGAGAGAAAGAGAGCTCGTGAAAGAGAGAGAGAGAGAGAGAGAGAGAGAGAGAGAGAGAGAAAGAGGAGAGAGAAAGAGAAAAGAGAGAAGTGAGAGAAAGAGGAAAGAGAGATGAGAGATGAAAGAGAGAAAGAGATGGAAAGAGAGAGAGAAGAAAGAGAGGGAAAGAGATGAAAGAAAAGAGAGAGACGTAGAGAAAGAGAGAGAGAAAGAAAAAGAGAGGGAACGAGGACAGAAAGACAAACTAGCAGCAGTAACAATACACTTTCTCATTATTTCTACCTTTGTAATTTTGAAAATTCATTTAACGGTAATATCTGCACCATTTTTGCCGTCCTTGTTCTTTCAGTATACAAAAATTAAAGAAAATGTAGAGCCATTTTGGGAAAATGTTTTTTCATAAAATTGCACATCGTCAAGCAGAAATTACGAAAACTATTTTGTTCCTAAAATTTGTATATGCAGGTACATTTTAGAAGAGATTTAATTTAACAAAATGTCTATCAATGTTGTTTTGCAATATTAATTTTGTGCAATTTTCGAAAATACGATACAAATCAATTTTCGAGTGTTCGTCGAAATTAGTACAATCGGAGCATAACCTTTTTTTTACAGTCCTTTGTAAAAGTTTAAAAGAAAATTTATAGATATTTTGAGAAAATTATTATTGAAAATTGCATAATTTTGCAACATTCCAGTAAAAAATTGTCACATTTTTAAAAAATTGCATATTATATTTCAAGCTCTGACTTGGAACAACAGATTGCGTTAAGAAAAAAATCTGTTTCGATATTATTGTTGTAGAAAGACGCCGAAGAAATTTTGAATCTGCAATTATCGAAATATCAGCTATTTCAACAAAAACCAGGTTCCGTTTTTTAGACTTCTCCACGCTCTCCGAGAACGAAGTTTAACCACAAATTTTGCAGCCATATTTGAGAAAAGTTTAAAAATGTTGAGGCTTCATGTAAAATAAGCATCCAAAATCAGACTGACCGGACCGACCGACCGACTGGACTGACTGACCAACGAATGGACATTTTAATCTTAATTTTACTAGTATCTACTGAAGGCAAACTAACATATTGATTAAGTAATGAAATTGAATTAAGATTTGGAAATGCACCAATCTAATTTTTGCTTTCAGATATATCATTAAAGATGATTTATATTATGATGCTTGATTATGACAACAGGGAAGTGCATTCACTGTATCTTCTTATTAATAAAAAATTGTTTGTCACACTTGCGGTAAATTCCATGTATGTAATATTCCACACGGAAAAGTGACGGACAATCCCAGCACTATTCTGATAGCCATGACTTTGACAATCTGCTCGAGTTGCAACTTGAAATGCTGACGTAAATCCCCAATCCCCAATTTTCAGATTTGTACAAAAGAAAATTTAAGATATTTCTAGGGCAATACGAATCTATAATACTTGAGCATACTTGAACCTTTCTTGGGTTACTTTGCGATGTTTTAAATACGTATTTCGTAGATCTATTGAAAAAATATAATTAATGTCATGTATCACTATTTCCTTAATATTACCTGACCGAGGTGGTGACAGAAATGCATCTGTATACCACCTTGGGTTACAGGCTTGCCGATAAATATTAACGATATGTTGAATTATTATTTTTTTGTTCCAGAGTGTTTTTATTTGTCCATCACAATGAAAAATAGATTTTATAATGATCAGGTGAGGGTGATGGTGAGGGCACGGTTTAGGTCGATGACGAGGGTGAAGGCGTATAGAGGGTGAGGGTGGTTTGCGGATTTTTTCGTGTTTCCGGGCGCATCAACTGCTAAGGACATTAGTCCCGTAAGTGTAGTGTATGTTTTCTCATGGAGGGTGGCGGTGATCTTCCCCTGACTTGGCGAGATCCGGCTACCGTCAGCTAGTGGGTTTTCCTCACCAGGACTCTCACCAGTGGGACACCGCCCCAGCCGGGACAAGCTCTAAGCCCTGACCGATCTCCCGGAATATGTGGTAGTGTGGTGCATGTTAGTGTAAGTGTGTGTAAGGGGAGAGGATAGGACAAGGAAGAGGAAGGAAAGATCGCGCGCGGTCTGTGACCCGTTTGTTAGGGTACTGCTACGGCATTCGCCTGCTGTTGATCGGAGAAACTACGGAAAACTACCGATCAGAGCAGCCGGCCGCTAGAATTCTCCTCCAGGCAGCGACTGAATTCGACCTAGCTGAAAAGCTAGTGTCGAAAATCCTGCCGCTGTCAGGACTCGAACCTAGGACTTCCCGGTCAGAGGCGCTGCAGTGACATCAGTTGATGCACTGAGCTACCGCTCCCAGTGTGAGCTTGAGTCTTGTGGCAGAAGGCATGCAGCGGAGGAGAGGTCAAAAGAAGGATCGAGAACTCTGCTGACGATTCACTTAGCTGTGCATATTTTACGAGGGACGGAGCGAACGAGCCAAGGAAAGAGGGAGGGAAGGTAGCAAGATGGGTGAAAGGGGCTAATGAAAGAAGGGCGAGAGATGAACCAGGGGTGAGAGGTGGAGGAGGGAGGAAGAGA